>OX453280.1:28592651-28805151 GCA_949710005.1 Ricordea florida | reverse complement strand
TCTAGTCGAACCCGCAAAGGAAAGCAAAACAAGAATTTGTACCACCATTCGCCGCAATCGCATTCGCCGGTTACAGAACCTCCACGAATTCACGGAAAGTTAACGAATACAAGGATAAATGATGCGCGATTGTCCAAAACAAAAAACGACAAGTTAGATTACAGTTACGTTGTTGTCGAAGAAACTGAGCTGGAGAAAACAACTAGAGAACGATTGATCCGCGAGGTAAAACAGCAAAACTGGATAGAGCAGGAAAGAACAATAAATGGCAGTGAAAGACCGATATCTTCAATGAGTTTACCACCTACACTGAGCATTACATCGATGTTGGTACGTGATATTCCATTGAAAAAGATATCTTTCATTTCTCTCCCAAGAGGGCCAACTTACTGTAAGCGGGGAAAAGATATTGAAAGGGGTCGGGTTTCAAAAGCATTTTGTGACGTGTTGGGCCCTTCACTGTGCACTGACTGTACGAAGTCTCAAATGCAGCAATGCGACGTTGACGAACACGACCGGTCATTTCCGACCATTTGCGTTTCGCCGTACGCTTTATGCGCAAAGCTAAACAACGAACATGACCCGATGAAAAGTATGTACAGAGGATACAGCCCGCTCCAACGAAGACGGTATTCTACAGCGTCGCAAATAAACATGAAAGTTTCAAAGACTAGACCAAACAGCTCCAAAGACGACAAATCGACGCGATCGGAAATCGTCGTCGATGAAAACACTCGGCTTTCCGGGTTATCCCGAGTGGAGACGCCATATTCTTCGCGTTGCAGTTCGAGACGTTCAAGCATAGCAAGGTTTATAGGGACTAAAAACGAATTACAATGGGAGTCTCAAGACAAGGAACACGATATCAATAATTGTTTCCATAGTGGACATACTAAAGGAATTGACGCTAACCTCGGATTGAATCAAAATTGTTTCGGAGCTGAGCGACCGAGCTCGCGTTCGTCCTCTCGATTGGCAGGTTCAAAGTCAAGGAGCGCCATGTGCAGGACATCCGCCATAGATAGGAAAGGGAAACTGAGTGAATTGCCTTATTGGAAGTTCTTAATTCCTGAACCGCCTCAGATGGAAGTTGGAAGAATGAATGTGAGCATGTACACACCAAAAGAGATTCCGGGAATAAAAATGTTCGACGAATCGTTTTTCGATATTTAGAATTAGGGATCGATTATAATGTAAGAAACATGGTAGTGCAGTTGTTAGCATGTCGGTCTTCCGAGTTCGAGGTCCGGAGTTCAAGCCGTAGTAATGGCACCGTGTTGTTTCCTCAGACAAGAAACATAACTCCACACTGTCTCTCCACACAGGTCTATAAGTGGGTACTGGCAATATGATGCCGGGGGTAACCCTGAGTTGGACTAGCATCTCATCCAGGGGTGGGGGGTGGGGGGGGGGGTAATAATACTCCCAGGCGCTTCATGCTACTGAAAACAGGAGATGCTCCAGCCGTGTGGGCTTAAAGGCTCCTGGGCCCCATGGCCTTTTCAAAGATAATCTGTAGTTTGAAAGAATTGTAAGGGAGTTTTGAAAACCAAGGCATAAGAGGCCACACTTATCACATTAGTTTATCTTCAATCTGCAATGTAACTTCCAATTCAAACATATTAAATGATGTTGTAACTTATAGTTTGAGCAGTCAGAACAAATCTAAACAGCCCTGAATTAGATACCATTTTTCCTGCAACTGTGCAAGTTATCTTTTGCCAGAATACTAGGAATAAAACTTTCTCCTCAAAAATACCACTTTGCCCGGAACGAGTGTTCGAGTTCAAAGTTTGTTAGCCCCTCTAAGCCGAGGCTCTTTAGGCTTCGTCACGCGTTCCTTCATGGCGGGTAACGCACGCTTTATCACACGAAGAAAGGACAATAGCCAGCAAATGCCGGCAGTTGAGAACATCCAAAACGGAGGGAATTCACGAGAAATGACGCTTCTTTACGAACGGTAAAGCCACACCTCTGTACAAGGCAACTGAAACTCCCACTTCGCCACGCGCGCGCCTCGGAAAGCTGCGGGTTGCCAGGGCTACTAAAGCAATCCACGGAACCACTTCAAAGAACTTTGTACTGCAAGTAGTTCATGGCTGACAAGAAAAATACATACCCCAATCATGCTATAGAATTATAAACAAACAGGGCAATATAATAATAATTATAATATTACTATACCAATGGAACTCACAATACCAACACCTTGCACTACCAAAACCTGAATATGCATTAAACAACCTTAAAAGTTAGTTGGAGAATTTGGAGTTAGATTAATTGGGTTAAATGGGAAAAGGAGTCCAAAGGGGTATGCACAACACTTCTGGGACAAGGGCACCATATAGGGTCCCACCCCTAGTTTGGTGTGAAAAGGTATGAGGAGCTAATGGCCATGCATGGAGGTAAAGGAAGGTGAAATGGGTGCTATACTGAGACTGCTGCACCACAGACAAAATTGATCTTATTGCAAACCCTTTTGAATCACAAATTTGAAATGTGCTGCATTTCTAGTTACTTAAATGTTTGGCTTGATAACAGAAAAGTTAAAATTATAACCTTTCATCTCCTATATTTTATTTTGTTAAAACTCTGACATAGTAGCAACTTAAGAGCCTAAGAAGCTTCGTCTAGTTTTTAGTTGAATCAAGCAGGTAAGCATTTGACTAACTCCAACTAGTTTATTCTTTTACTGGTATCCACACCTGTTACACTATCATTTTCATGTGACAACCTTACTGCATTGAAAACAATGTACGTTTAGCCTGTCTCACAGTTGACACAGTAGGCCAAGACAATCTGTGTGTTTCCTGTGGCTTAAAATTGAGGGATTTGTATGAAAATGTAGGACAAAGTTTGATCACTGGGGGAAATGTTTGCACATATTCCCAAAGTTAATTGTTAGTATTAAATGTTAGTATTTTGTTGCCCATTCAGCTATAAATGGTGAAGTACAGTGATGAAAGCAAAACCTATGAATCGCCAATATGCGCCATTTATAGCCGAATGTACAGCAAAATACTAAGATTTCTGCTAGCTTCAGTTTACTTGGAGCATACTCACAAACATTTCTCGCAACATATAAATTTCATAGCTCCTTCAATTGTATACCACATAAAGCACGAACCCCTGTGCATTTAACAAACGAGAAGGCAAGATTTCCGCACAGGTCCCTACTTCATTATGCATGCAGCAGATGAATTGTTTAGGGTAATACACATGTAAACATTTCTTGTTGTTGTAGAATGAAACAGTATGGTTACAGCATGCATAATGAAGTAGCGACCTGTGCGGAAATCATTCCGACAAGAAGGGGAATAGGATGACTGTTTCTGTTAAAATTTCTCCCCGAGTAAAAAATCTTTTCTTGCGTTCAAACTTTGGCTAGATTTCCATATCACCTCATACTTCGTTGTGCATGCTGCTTCCTTCTTTGAAAACAAAAATTCTTGCTCGTGTATTATCATAAACAATACGGCTACAGCATGCATAATGAAATACGGTGTTATACGGAAATTTACCCACATTCTCGCCTACCTTAACTTCTCGCTGAACTATGAGGCTGCCATATTGGTACCCTATGGCGGGTAATGAATCATGTAAGCCTTTACAAAATATCCCGAGGGGAAGCGAATCATGTAAGCCGTTACAAAATATCCCGAAGGGTAGTGAACCACATGTAAGCCTTCACGAAATATCCCGAGATCTTCTGATTACCCCCCACCACCCCACCACAACGAGATCTCGGGATGTTTTGTAAAGGCTTACATGATTCACTACATATGATCGAGATAGACCCAGGCCAGCTCGGTGGTAAGTACCCAATCCCCCCACCCAGCCTCCTGCTATCTTTGACCCATGTAATCTTTCTTGTAAAACCTAACTCGAGAAAATCCACAATAATTGCAACATCAGATATACCCCACCATAAAGTGCAGAAGTTTAATTTGACTTGTGCTTAAGAAAACCGACCGCCATTTGAAGCGGAGTCCCAAAAATTTGCGGCATCATACTCATTCGGTTTTATCTCTCCCTCCGAAATATATATGAACTTGATATTATGTGTGATTGTGCAATAAAGAACTACAAGATGTAAGGGTTTCCAACTGTAAAATGCAGTATAAAAAAAGGAATGGGGAAAAGAAAGGTTTACATGGTTTCGGCCGGGCTCGAACCGGCGACCTTCTGCGTGTAAAGCAGACGTGATGACCACTACACTACGAAACCAACCACGCTAACAGCTTTAGTTTTCAGTTATATAAAACATTTTTAGTCGAACAAAAATATCAACTGGTTTTACCGGACTGGTTGGAAGAATACTGTGATTTTAGGATACGGCTAAGAGTATGATAAAAGACACAGAACACACACACAAAAAAAAAAAACGAGAGAAACAGCGCCTGAAAAAGCGGACCTCTGTTTCAAAACCTTGCGGAATAGTCGATCAGCGGAGTTCCCACCAACCACGTGAAGAGGAAAGTTTCAATACTGCTCAGTTTCGACAAGGTGTCATTAGTAGTGCCACCAAACACCAACGTATTAGAGACTTGAGGCGATGATATCTCTATCCCAAATCCGGTGTTGCATGCACAAAATTCGGAGTATAATTGAAATTTCATCTGACGTATGCCATTCTGTTATGCCGACAATCGCAAAACTGAAACATTCGGCAGAAGTTGAGCCCCTCTCAGGGGTTTTAGGGAACAAGGGAACGGGAGCATTTATTTTCTGGGAGCAGGGGATGTTTTCGAAATATTTTTAGGGGAATAGGGAACCTATAATTAACCTGATAAGAACAAGGAAACAAAAATCACGGGACAACTGGGTTTGTTACTAGTAATGAGGAACAAGTACGCTCCATTCACGTTCCCAGAGGCGGCAATCAGTTTTGGTCAGCACTTGTGCCCTCCCCAGACGGGTATATAGTTCATGTATCCTCTGTTACACTGAATTCATTATAATTTATATTACAGATATTCTAATACATTATAACATATTCTAAATACATTGTAATAAGGGACACATCAAGTACCTACGCTGAGATCTTCTACAACACTCGAAAAGCATTTGCCGCTACACCGAAACTAAATTTAACTTACGACATTTTCCCAGTGTGACAAGTATGCAAATTTATTGTATGGAGAAGAGTGTTTTACTGGGAACTGAACCACTCGTAGATTCCATACGCCACTTCATCCGGGACCCGAGTGGCGTATTTTCCCTATGTCACCTTTGTGAGTGTCGTATCGTTCAATGGCGTCACGATTCCCGCCTTTTGCTTTAGTCTCCATATAATAAAAAGAACATTACACGTTGGCTCGAAGATATGAATTTTATGTTCTCGTGGCAACAATATCTTTTATATATATTGTTCTTGCCACTCGAACATAAAATTCATATCTTCTCGCCACCGTGTAATATCCTCTATATATACAAATCATGTTGTATCGAATCAACGTCAAGAAAAACCTTCAGTGAAGAACACGCTGCTGAGATGGTCAGGAGTGAGGGCAATAACCAACAATTCCCAGGACAGCACAACTTAAAGGAATATCAAAAAACCAAAGACTGCTTCAGAGCGTAGAATTTTCTTCGCGCGGTTCCAAAGTAATACCCTTTAACAACGCATTTTCAGGACCCTTCTTTTGTTGGCCGTTTCAAGTCCTCCCTCATGCGGGATTTAAATATAAATGATTTAATCCACAAACGTGAAAGGCCACTGCAATGAATGATAAATGCCGACCATTCCCTGTGCACATATCCCATGTGGGAGTTTGACAACAGTATCAAAACAGATTTGAATTCGCGAGTACGAGCTTCTCATTCGAAATCCACTCACTTGAGCTAACTTTGACTACCGGTAGTTCCTAGGCCTTGCCATCACCGTCCCATTTTCGGAGCACATTGTACACCAAAATGACCGCGAAGAAGTGGGAAGAAGGCAGTACAGGAACAGGGAAAGACCGTGTGATATAGCACCATGGGTTGGAACATAGATTCACCTTTCTCCCATGAGGCTGCAACAGCATGAACTCAATTGAGAGGCTACAATACCGTACTTCTTACTCGATCAAGCATTCCCTACCTCCATGGCGTTCGAATTTTTGTCACGATCAATACTTTTCAGAGCCACGAAAGAAATTGGTCGGGGAATAAGGAAGGGGTTATGACCACATTGACAAAGTATCATGTGTAAGGACACAGATTGATATTTCTATTTATGAGGGATTGCAACAGTTTTCGCTGAATTACGAGGCAGCATGACCTTTTAATGCCGTACGTAACAGATTTCTTTTCGTCACAGGAATCGGAATTGGCGCGGTTTATGTTGACTCACTCCACAGGAATCTCATCACTATTAATGACACTCGGGGCTAAAGTCAGTTTGTCAAAAACAAAAACAACATCGATTCAACGTTAGATTTATTCGTCATTTTATAGCTCCAAATTGACCCGAAACAACGTAGAAGTCTGTTTTGACTTGTCCCCAGTTCCCATGAGCTCACAAAGTTGTCGTGAGTCCTAGAGGGTAGATGACAAGAAAATCACAGTTAGTACTCGACGAAAGATTCTCCAAAACCTGCTTCCAGACATACAGGAAAACGACACAACATGTCACGCAACATGACCAACCTACCAGCAAGTTTCAGACAGCAGTCCTGCCCCACTTCCACCCTTGCTGTACAAAAAAAAAAGAAATCGTCGGTAACTGCGTGTATTACAACTCTGTCACACAAGCTTCATTTTTCATGGTCACAATGTATAGTTTGATCAACAGAAAAAAGTTAGAGCAGTACCACAGTAGAGTACTGTTCACCAGCTCTCCAAATAATGGTCACACTGCATGGTTTGATCAACACTTAAAAACGTTAGAACCACACTGTATAGTAAAAAAAAAAAACAGGCCCACAGTACAGCACAGTACAGTTCAGTAGCTTTAAAAAGAATGGTCACACCTCATGGTTTGATCGACAGATTAAAAAGTGAGAACTACAAAATGCAATAACAGAATAAATAGTAACACATATCTGTGTGTTAAGACTACTTACCCCTTTGTTGTGTTCGACTTTCCGACCCGGTGCCCTTTTCGCCCCGTATGGTACCCCGGCTGACGCTGTTGTCACTGCCGTCGATGTAACGATAATCCCCCCCTGAGGATTCCACCCGGCATTTCGACCCACGGATCTTGTACTGGGCGAGACCCCGGAGGGGACCTGAGTGAACTCCGCCGTATCTGCGGTATACAAGTGCCGGGTGCTGTTCAACAGTTTCACACGAGGTCCCTGAACAACGTGAACGAGAACAGGAAGTTAGTATTTGAACGAAACTGCTAATCTGGGTTCGGGAACAAGAAAGATTTCCCCTGAACTTTCGAGTAACAGGTGGTTAACTGTATGACTTAATATGTCCACGGAATCACAGGGAAACGAAAGAGGCCCAAAGTTTTAAGATTGCCGAATTTGGCTCGTAGTATTAGATTCCAATAAATAAACGCAAGACCACTCTTGAATATGCTCTTACCAAGACATTTGTAAATTACGTTGAAGCTTTTACCGTGTGGGGCCTAATGTTCAGATACAAATCCTTCTCAGTGGTCCCCACTGTTTTCATGTGATGTCTGATGGTACACCTGTATGCAATGTGAGCATATCGTCTAACCTCGGCATAATAGCGTCCTCACCTTGGGTAAACCGATGTCCGCGTAGTCTTTTTCCGACATCAGCAAAAGAGCATCCAGGTCGATTTCGTTTTTCTAAAAGAAAACGCAGATATGCATGAGGTCGCGCACAAAAGTGCAGAGTATCAGCCATTAGACAGCACTTGGTTAAAGATCGTTTTCAAATCGCGATGTTTTCACGCTTTAGGGAAGTTTCGCAGGAAGATTTAGTATTTTGGTATTTTTTCACAGACACATGATTTGTTTCGAGCTCGCAATCTATGAGCTGTACGGTCCCGCGTAGGGCCGCACGCCGTGGCGTGAGCAGGGCTGCAAAGCCCCGCACGGCCCTGGTTATGGCCCTTGAGATGCAGACAGAGCAACATGACAAAATACAAGAGTGGCGGCCATCAGACATAGTTTGATGCTGGTTTCAAATAATGAATGTACCTTTAACAGTTACAATTCACCGAACCATTGGTAGTTAATAGTTGGCTTTCGGTCATAACGCTCGTACGTTATGGCCGAGAGCCACATATTTTCCCGTATAGCCCGACATAACGTAGTCAATCTAAAAAACAGCTTGCGACGATTACGCGGCGATCGTGGTAAACATCTCCGCCTATTGGAACAGACAGACCTCTCGAACAGATATTCGCGCGTATGAAAGTTATACATTTTTTGTATCTGCCAGGCAATGATACTTTCGCCTGCGGGGATGAATATACCGTTTTACACTAATTACCTGAAATAAACCAAGGTGACTCGATAGTGATAACCGTTCCAAGAACGTTTGCAGCGTATCATCAGGGTTTACACCAAAGTGCTCCTCCTCAGGGCCCGGTAACGAATTACTTCCGCTGATGTGAGGTGGCGAGGGCGCATTAGGAACAGGAGGCGCCGAGGACCAGCCCGATGGCAATGAGGGATCTGGGGCGTAGGAATAGCTCCACACACTGGGTGCTTGAGCTCCCTCTGAGAAAAATGAACAAAACCTAACGTTAAGCACTGACAAGATGGAAAAAGTAACACGATAATCGATGACAAATACGTACAAATCTAGCTCTGGGAGCTCGTCCCTAGCCTATCGCGACGAGGAATCATTGTTGATTACCTGTGCCAATGAGTGGTGATATTCCCGGCACCGATGGAAGAGGACTGGCAGACACCCTTCTCGAGGCCCTTTCGGTTCCAATTGGCCGTAGGGAGGGTTTCTCTCCCGCTTCCACCAAGGAGGAACTACCAGGGGCAAGGGATGTCCCAAGAGGGGAGGCACTGGGTGATGTTGACGTCGAAGGCGTTGTTGTTGGCACTGGAGAACCGGAAGTGGTAGGTGGCGATGAGGAGGCTGCTTCGTGAGGAAGCGGCGTGAACAGTGCCCCAGGAGTGGTGATATAGAGCGGCTGCGTGATCGGTTCCGCAGGGGACACAGACGATGGAGGGTCAGGAACAGATACCGGAGCAGGGTTGGGTCGGTTGCTAGGATGGGCGATGTCGTTCCATACGCTCGGGCTGAGTGCATGGCCAACGTGGGACAGGAAGTTACTGATTGCAGATGGGAGGTTGGACGCTTCCGAGGAAACTATCAAGGAACCTACCATAGTAGAAGACGGCGAGGTAGATAATGGCAACCCCCCTCCTACTTGTCCTCCCCCTTGTTCACCTGTCCTGTTACTCGTACCTCCTGTCACACCCATAGCAACCGATGAGTAAGACGGCGAGCCCTTAACAACTCGTGCAGACTTGTTTGGTGGATTCTGTATTGCTATTACTTCTGATGGCGCCTCAGGAAAAAGTTGTCGTTTGGTTGGAGTTGGAGGTTTGACTGCGTTGGAACTTGAGGGCCCACCAGCATTTCCTGTACTACCAGATGTCTTCCTCACAGACCCTGATGTCAGGGGAGCCCCACTGGCATGAGGAGTTAAGGTAGGAACTTGACCAGCCGCCAAAGGTACCTTCTTACTGCTGCTCGCACTCGTTTGGGTTGTCGTGGCCCATCGTGCAGTACTCGGCATCTGCGTCGTGGTGGTAACAACGCTTTTCACTGCGGTCCTAGTCACTGATGTGGACACCTGAGGATGTACTGATGAAGTATGGGTACTCTGAGGCCACGAGCTGGACAAGTTCTGGGGGGGTCCAGTAGAGATTGCGGTTTTGGAGCTGCGAGTCTGTGACGTGTGCGAAGTGGAAGGAACTCGAGAGGAGGACGATATGGTGTTTTTCGGTTCAGAGAGAGTTCTGTGGTGGGAGACTGTGGTTGTGACAGAGGTTGTAAAGGTTGCAGCAGTCCCTGATCGGCTGACCGGGGAGTGAAGGTGCTTCTTGCGTGGAAGGACGTCGTTTATGTCGCACTCGGGGTCTTTGACGAGGGCAGAGATGAGTTGGTGTGCTTGTCGAGTGGCATCCGCCGGACCCCTGAGAAACAAACCAAGAAAATGAAGTTAGTGCGACCAACTCTCCGCAAGGCAGACAGTGTTGCAGCGTCCTGCGGCTGTCCGCCTCACAAAGATTTGAAATAGAACGAAACATGGCGAATCCAGGCAAGTCCAGTGCGCCTTCGATAAATGTCTGTCCGCTCGAATGGAGATGGAGATAGCATAGTTCCAGTTGTGAGATTTAACTCCACCGAATCTAGTTACAGCCATCCACAAGCGACTAAAACGCGGGTTCCCTTTTCCGGGTATTGGAAACAGATGATGCAGACAGGATAAAACGAGACCATACTGAATATTTCGACATCTTTGCCAATTACCGAACTACGAGACCGTCCGTATTTTAGGACTTTGTGCTGCATACAGTGTTTAAACCAGAATAAGAAATTCCTGGAATAAACGAACACACACATCCCCGGCTCTCCTGTTGACCATATTTACGGTGTAACAGCTAAGAAAACATCTTCCCATAATTGCACAACTCTTAGCGTGTATTCGCGCACTCTAAGATGTCCTTACTTGATGGTTATTATACAGCTTCCCGTTGTTTTCTGCCGGTTGGTGTCGATATCAATATGAGCCCCAGTTGTTTCACGGATGGCGTTGATATTGCATCCTCCGCGACCAATCACACGGCTAATGACGGACGAAGAAACTGACATTTTCTTGGACCTTACATTAAAAAAAGAAAAGAAATGGATAAATTCTTTCTCATAAATGGTCACACGAAGATTTAAGAATACGAAGAATTCGTCACACCCAAGCCAAAGGCTTTGACGGATTAACCTCCCACCCCCGATCTGCATAACTGTTCACATAATACTCAGCCTCACCCAGTAATATCTTAACTTTAGAAAACATCAGTGGAATATTAAACAAAACGAATTACAAAATAACTCGGACTTTGAATTGCTACGAATACTGGACAGTTTCACTTTAATGCACGCACCTTCTAACGACCTCCTTCCAGCCATCCTCGTGTTTTTTGCCTTTCTTCGGACTAGGTAAGGTGGACATCTTAGTTGTAGCTGTAGTAGTGGTAAGCGTGACAGCCAGGCACTGTGCGGCTGCAGTGGCCACAGTAATAGGTGAAAGCGCACTATTGGGGGTAGTCTGCGTCATTATAGAACTGGCGACAACCTTGGTGATTTCCGCGGTCTTCATAACACTCAGGACATCGATGGATCTGCATGTATGGAAAGACGAAATCACTCGTACATCTTTACAAAAAAATCTATATCTTAATCAAAACACTCTTTCTCTTGCAAGAAAGCTTTAAGTTCGACCAACTTGCATTCTCTTGAAACTGTTTCAAAATTGCGAAAGTCATCTTTTACAGTGCGACTACTCGAACAAAGGGCACCCAAATACATTTTCATACAAATTTTGAATGTCTTTTTGACGCTGAACAACAGATTTGTGGC
The DNA here is from genome assembly GCA_949710005.1 of Ricordea florida. Taxonomy (NCBI): domain Eukaryota; kingdom Metazoa; phylum Cnidaria; class Anthozoa; order Corallimorpharia; family Ricordeidae; genus Ricordea; species Ricordea florida. Next base: position 28,793,638 of record OX453280.1, on the reverse strand, counting down.
GAGTTCACCAACTACATGTAGGACGATACTTTTTCGATCATGATATGTTTTGTGCAGTTATAGAGCAAATTATACGCATTTTAGGTGAAATATAAAACATTTATAGATTCTATTGTTTATATACTCGATCTTAGTAGAAATATAAAACATTTATAGTTAAGAAATAGAAAACATGTACCGTGTTTCTATCGAGTTATAGAAACACGAGTGAAAGTTTGGGAGAACGAGAAATGCTGTGGGAACACGAGCCGCGGGCGAGTGTTTCCACAGCTTTTTCGAGTTCTCCCAAACTTTCACGAGTGTTTCTATAACTCAATAGAAAACACCGCGAAGAAAAAAAGAAAAGCAACTTGTTAGCTTTGATTATCAAAATGTAAATTCTCTTTGCTCGCGTCATCATTACGTCAACAGCTCGTGCTAGTTCTGTGTTTCTATCGAGTTATAGAAACACGATTTCTAACCAATCAGCGCGCGTACTTTCTTAGGACTGTTTTCTAAATTCTATTGTTTATATACTCGATCTTAGTTGAAATATAAAACATTTATAGATTCTATTGTTTATATACTCGATCTTAGTTGAAATTTGAAACACTTATTGATTCTATTGTTTATATACTCGATCTTAGTTGAATAATTTTGTATGAAAATTTGTTTGGGTGGCCTTGGTTCCGGCGAGAAGTCGCAAAAATACCTCGTCACTATCCAAAGGCAATAATTATAGCGGAGCTCCATAGCGGCTCGAAGAGCCGCAGAGCGGAGCCCCATAACTACCGTGCGAGGATAGAAATTGAGAAAACCATGCGTTTGAGTTTTCATGGTCATCGTGGCTAGCGGCATGGCTCGCGGGCGCGTGCGCCTAGCGACGACGACGACGATGTTGCCGCAACATGGCGGCCATAGTCATCCGGGATATTTAGAAGGTCTTAAACCGAAACGAGGCTTTGCTTTCGCGCGCTTTTCGCGGCTTGCCGCGGCTACACAACCTACAGCCAGCAGTCTACAGCAGTCTACAATGTTTTGCTGAAGAAACGGATTATTCATAGCGGTTTTGGAGGAAAAATTTTCTTCCTATAAGTTTTCAAGCGTTTTTGGAGGGACATAAGCATAAAGCTGAGTTCTTTCTACAAGTTTTCAAGCATTTTTGGAGGGACTGTGCGAGAAGCTCCACTTTTAGGTTTGCCTAAATCTATTTAATATGCTTAATAATCGTGCTTTCGTTTCTTCTTGGATTTTTTCCAATTTTGCAGCGGTTGCATCTCGCGGGGCCATGCGCTAGCTGTGTAGTCATTTTACCGCCTAGCTTTTTCTGCCCCTGATTTTTTTTTTTTCATGAGTTTCAACAGAAGCGTGCATGCTGCCGTAGGGGTCGTATGATAATAATAACACAAACAACCATTTCACTATTCACACAGTTAACATCAAGCTGACGGTACGTACTTCCCAGGTGATGATGACGTAACTGCCGCTGTTATGGCAATACTGGTGAGCGTGTCCAGTGAACCAGTTGATGATTTTCTTGTTCTAACACCTGTCACACTGTTGCTGTCTATCACTGTTGACGAGCTCAAGGACGGTGAAGGGCTACAGGCATTAACTGCAATAAATGATGAACAGGGAGCAGATTAAACAGATTGCGAGACCAAGTATTTACCAAAACCCGATTGGAATTTGCAGCTCGTATTTTCAGCCAACGTATCGGTGTTTGTTGTCTAATTAAACGCTGTGTTTCTTGTTTGTAGAAATTGATTACACTGGTTCTAACTTTTTAATCTGTAGATCAAACCATTCAGTGTAACCATTCCTTGAAAAGCTGCTAAACAGTACTGTACTGTGGTGCTGTTTGTTTTACTATACAGTGTGGTTCTAAATTTTCCTTCTGTGGATCAAACTATACAGAGTGACCATTCTTTAGAAGGCTACTGAACAGTATTGTTCTGTGACAGATTATTTTATTTACCAACAATTTCGGAAATCTTCCTCTCTGATTCATTGCTATCGTCGCTGTTCTCTTTCTCAGCCATATTCTTTACATTGGTCTCTGCGTCCTTCTCCGCCTGGAGTAGCTTCTTCTTCTTTTTCTGTTTCTTCTTGTCCCTCTTCCTTGCCGCTGCAGCCTTCTTTAACTCTTCACGCTCTTTCTCCAGATCAATTTGCTCAAGAAGGATGGAAGCATTCTTGTTGGCTTCAGCTGCTTGGCGATCCTTGGCTGTAACTATGATCTCCATGCTCTGATGGCACTTTTTCAAAAGCTCCTAAAAAATCAGGCAACACATTTAGTGAGAATCACACAGGAGTTGGAGTATTGTTAACCTATGCTAGGAGAATTGCCATGTATTTATTGACTGAGTGGGAGGGCCGCTCGGAAAAATGCTTGGCTTGAGGTCATAACTTAAAGACTAAGCAAAGAGAGATCCCTACATCATGACCGAGAGCCAAAAGAGGCAATACGCATCTTATCATATCAAGGGCGGATCCAGGGGAGGTGAAATGGGTGAATTTTCACCCCTTTTCTGAGCCCCCTTTTTTTATCCCTCAAATATTGAAATAATATTTGATTTCTCTGATTTCTCTGATTGAGGTGGATAATGTGCATAAGCGATGACCAGTTCTACCAATCAATTTATTCATTTTGCGCCTACAAGCACACTGTCCAGCATGTAATCCAAAAACGCCTCGTTTCCTGACAAAAATTCACCCCCATTTCAAAATCCTGGATCCGCGCCTGCATATGACCACTGTTCTCTCTTTTTCTCAGTTTCTTCTGGCATTTTTCCCATTTTCCAGCGGCTGCAAGAAGAAAGCATTCTGGCGGCTGCATCTTGCGAGGCCATACCCGGGCCACGCGGTTTCTTTCGACCATACTCATGCATTGGGTTGGGCCCTCATAGAAGGATTTTTCTAATCCTGTTTTTCATTAGAAGTGCGTGGGGATGTACGGCTCATATAATTAAGTACGCTACGATATCCACGGAAAAAATAACGTTTGTAACACCATTACACGAACAGTTTAAGATCGTTTTACCCAAATAATGAGTTGTATTGACTCGACATTTTCAGTACTTAAAGTTGAATTAACTGTATGTTCTTTCTCTAGTCTCGTTCGTCGAGATGGGAAAGGATCTATTAAGCACTGCAGACATCGCGATTAAATTTACTTACCTTATCAGAAAGAGTGGAGATAAATCTAGTACACTCTGAGTCAGATGGGAATTGATGGACATGTTTAACGAGCCACTTTACCACTTTCACATGACCCTTCCTGAATGCCGCCATAAGAACTGACACTTTCCTGTTGTCTTGACTGTCCACATCTGCGCCATAACTGAATAGAAGCTGACAAACCTCCAAATGACCACCTGGAAAAGAGACCATGTATCTGAGTTACCCTTACTCCCAATCCATTCAAAGTTTCAAGGGTCCTAAATTTTTCATCTGTGGATCAAAAACAATGCAGAGTGACCATTCTTTAGAAAGCTACGGAACAGTACTGTACTGTGGTATTGATTGTTTTACTATACAGTGTGATGTAAACGTCTTCGTCTCTGGATCAAACCACGTAGTGGCAGGGTTCGAAATAATTTCCGGAGAGTCTCCGGACACGATAACCGGCAAACTTCATTTTAGCTCGGTCACATAGTTTCTGGCCAGTCAAACTTATAAACAGGGGCCCATGAACCAAAACTGGCGTTATTTTTTCCAAAAAGGTAGCTGCTTAGGGCCTACAGCACTTAAAAGCAACGGTTCTAGCTGCATTTCAGCTAGGATTTCAGATCAAAGTTCCGCAATACACAGTGACTCGCTACATACTGATAACAACTGAACAGCATGGAAATTTCAATTTCTTTCATCTTCAATTCGATAGAATGTGAAAAAGTTTGACCGGGTCAATTCATCGGTCAGTCCGGTAGGTACGTGGTGTAAGCATCGTGTATGGCTATGGAGAGCAATGTGTGCCATATATTCACTAACGGGGAACCACTATATGATGCTTACACCACGTACCTACCGTCAGTCCAGACATTGTCCGCTGACCGGCCGTTATTTCGAGCCCTGGTGTGACCATTCTTTGTAAAGATACTGAGCAGTACTGAACCATGGTACCATTAACTTTGGTTTACTATATATGGTGGTTATAAGTCATGTAATGCAAATACAAACAGATGGCGTACCATTAGCAGCCAACCAAAGTGGAGAATTGCCTTTCTTGTTCTTAACATCCACCATTGCACCACAGGACAACAAGAGATCACAAAACTTGTAGTGTCCTTTGTCTGCCGCTATTGTTAGAGCAGTGTCACGTGATGAGGGGACTGGAGGAGCATTGACGTCACCACCTTTGTCCAGAAGGATTCGACCAACCTCCACATAACCACCAGACGCAGCTTCCATGAGAGGAGTTAATCCCGTCTACAGAGAAACAAAATGTGTTCAAATAACAAACTATTTTTACTTGTAGATAAAGTTAGTTGTAAACCAAGTTGTAGAAAATTGATAAATGAATAAAATAAAATAAAAATGATATCACGCTCACATGATATCACTCCTCGTGTAACACTAAATTTAACAGACTATCTTTTTAAAATTCAAAATTTCAAATTTCTGCACTCAATTTCAACTTTCAGCAGTGTTTATGATTAATTGACTTGCCCTCAGCCAATCAGCACATTGAAATATTTGCATGTATATTATTAGTTGTGGAAAAAAATGACGTGTGTACCTTTGCACGGTGTTCAATATTTGCCTTCCTTTCCACTAACAAACTGACAACCTCATGTCGCCCTTGAAAGCATGCCAGGGTCAATGCTGTGTTCCTATTGGTTTCAATCTGTGCATTTATGTCACTTCCCATATCCAATAAGAGTTTGACAGCGGCAGTGTGACCGTTCATTGAAGCCAGCATCAAGGGGGAGATGCCCAGTTTGCTGCCAGTACGAGAGTTGATCTCAGCGCCATGACTCAACAGAAGTTTGATTATACCGACATAACCTCCAGATGCTGCCAGGCTTAATGGAGTGTAGTCAGAAACATTACGGTGTTCAAAATTGGCTCCCTTGGCGATAAGCAACTCGACCACCTAAAACATTGATAACAATGTGATATTACTGCATAAAGATACAAGTGTGTTTCTGCAAGTCGTTAATATTCATGAAAAACTACATCAGAGGAGAGTGACGTATTTTCCATATTCTCACTGTCATGACGTCATGCCCCTGGCCTACCCCCTAAATTCTGCATTTAACATTATTTTGTATCACATTAAAAAGTGTAACTGCATTAAAAAAATCTCAGATTTCAAGTGAAACCATTGATATTTTGCATTCTGGATATTGTTTTGCGTCACAACAGAGTTCTTTTGTCAAATAGAAAAAAATCTGTCGATACTAGTTTCATCCTCTATTTACATTCAAATTTCTTTCGTGCACTAAAAATATTAAGTAAACAAGGGGTAGCAGTCAGCAAACAAGCACTTCACAGAGAGGAGAGAGAAGGGATACTTGAAATGCAATATACCTCTTGTCGACCCCCTGAACAAGCAAGCGACAAGGCAGTGTCCTTTGTGCGATCAGACTGCGCCTCAATGTCAGCTCCATGGTCCAGAAGAATTTCCACAGTTGAAGCATGGCCTGCAGTTGCAGCTAAAATCAGGGGGGTGCAGCCTAAAACCAGAAAAAGGGATGTTGGAATGTTGCTTTACCTCTTAACAATGATCATATGGCTGACCTGGTTCAAAATGAATAGAAGCACTCTGATGCAGGACATGAAATTGTGACTGATACTTTTCACTTTTGCAAATAAAATTTAATGGTAGGTTGCAAATTTTCAACTTGCTCATGGCTAGTTGGATTAACGACTAACGACTATGTTCCGTGTGTTATGTGGGATCAATGCAAGTATCTGGGCAACTGTACACCTACCCCTCCCCTAACCCAACAAGTTATAAGTTACAAAGTTAACATTAATGTTGGGTTTGGGGTGGAGTAGGTGAACAGATACTTGCATTGATCCGTTACTTGTACCTGAAAATTTGAATTTTACCGGCAAAATCCTGCCATTAGAATTTACTTTGAACATTATGTGACAGATTCCCATTTTAAATGCCATTACAGCAGGTTCTTCAACTAGTGTAGCGCAGCTTCCTCACCTTTCTTATCACGGTGTTCGATATCGGAGCCTTTCACCAGTAAAAGTGTGACAAGCTCGTCATGACCTCCAGCTGCTGCCAGAGTTAGCGCTGTATCATAGTTACTGTCAGTCTGCTGATCCACATCAATCATGGGTGGAAACTGCGGTGATGCTGGTGAGGGGGTGGGGGTCAGGGGGAGAGACGATGTGTTCAAGTCAGGTGGGGTGGGGGGACCACTGTTGTTGCTTGATTCTAAGAGCAAAATTAAGAAACAAAATGAATTTATGCTAAGATCAAACAAACAGTAAATCATGGATTCCTTTATACTAAGGATGCTGTATCTAAGAATAAGGCAACAATTACTGAAATTGTTGCTATCAACGGTGTGATTTTAAAATTTAAAGTCAATACACACCTACTGTACTACCCTCTTTAAATTGGCTCTTGGAAGCACCCCACCCTAGACACTTCTAGTTTATGGTGGTGAAAGAGTGAAAGGCAAGCCTTTGAAAAAGGACAGCCTTAGTATATGTAATATTAATGTGTATGTATGTTTCCATTGAAGGGAGAAGGCTATTCCAGACTGGCTAAACCAACAGTACAATTACCTGCCATGACAAAGGAATGTGGCAAGACAGAAAGGTGGCAGTTAGTACAGTAACAGGGGGCAAACCTAAAAATGTGACTGGTGCTGGCAAAATGAGTTAATAGGGTAAGCTGTAACACCTTAATATTAAGAAGAAGGTGATGTTTCAAACGTTTAACCATAATTATCCTTAGTTGCTCTTACTGGGGGCAGAGGCTCCAAACATCTGCTTTTATTTACTCTTACATTGGTATAATTAACCTGTGTGACAAACCCATTTTTTGGCTGCTGGTAGAGAGTGAACTTAAGACACACCCAACTATGTTGAAAGCAGACAAAAACACATACCTTCAGAAAAAATGTCTCCAATAGTATCATGAAGAGTCTGTGCTGGTTCAGCAACCATCAGACCTTCAATGCCTTCCTGGTCTCCCACCAGACCACTGATACCAGTTGGGATGGAGAATGGAGATGGAGGGAGTGCTATTTCTTCGCTACCAATGTCCAGGGCAGAAACTTCCTCGTTAACGCTCTGAAGAAGCTCAGGTGGGATATTATCAAGTGAGAGGTTTGCGCTCTTCAAAGCCTTTGCCAACTTTCCTTGAATAAGCTGCAATTTTTCACAGATCACAGCTTTGTTGTCAGTTTGAACCGCTGTCGAGGTAACTTGGATGTTGCTAGGGATGCCAGAAATAGACTGACTGACAGATGACAATGTTGAGGAAGTCGAACACGATGTAGTTGGCATTTCTGGCAGAAGGAAGTTACCTGAATTATCCATCAACAGCGGTGATGGTGGTAGCATGGCATTGCTTGACAACTGGTTCACTATTGTCGGCTGGTTGTCAATGATTGATGTTGTTGACACATCTGGCACCTCTGGGTGTTCCAGAACAGGAGGCTGAGTAGCATGAGCAGGAGGGACACGTGGTGGAGGAACAGAGGGGGTGGGTAGAGTATTTGGCAAGGATGTCAGTGGCAGTTCAGGAGGGTTTGAGATAATGGGATTCTCCAGTAAAAAGCAAATAACTGCAGCATGACCCCCCTTGGCTGCTTCTATCAATATGTTGGAATTGTCCTGTAGAAAATATCAGAAGCATATTTATCCATATCAACTAACAGCATTAACTGTACTCATAGGATTTGCCTTGGAAAAGACTCCTCACCTTAAGCTTATGCAAGGGGTCTGCACCGTGTGCTAAGAGCAACTCAACAACTGCCAAATGTCCACCAGCACACGCTAGTGACAGAACGGTGTGGTCATTCATTGTGGTCTGTCGGCTGATATCAGCACCTACAAAAAAAAACAAAGAAGGTAGTGGATACAATATCATTGCCTTGAAACTGCCAAAATGAGTGCAATCACCCCACTCCTATCCTTACTTAATCCAAAGTGTGTGGAGAGCTAATCCCCAATCTGGGGGCTGTAACTTTGAGTTATTTCCATGAAGGAAGACGTAATCAAAATAATGCAATCTACAGTGAAAAACATCCACAGTACATATCTGTAATCCAGATGGTAACAGTACCACATGCAGCCTGAACAAGCGACCATACAAGCAAGGTCACAAGCAAGTTGACTTCATGGTACAGTGATTAGTCAGCAGTTCACACCTCGTATAAATCTAATGTTGCGTATAACCTTAGGTTACACAACATTCGTTAGTTAAAATTGAAATTGACCAACAGTTTACCTTGAGTAAAAGCCAAATACCAGAGCTTATCAACCTGGCTTAAATTATGTAACTGCTTCTTCTGGTCGTCCTTCATATAATTTGACAATTCAGTTATTTTTCTCATTGAAAACAAAGCTTTACTTTTCAGTGCCTTTCAACATGACGGGTCATGCAATCAAGAACACATGGTACTTGTTATACAAACAGAAACAATTGTCCATAAGCTACAAAAAGCATTTATGTTTATTTATTAACTCTTATAAGAACTGTGCTTAGTGGGATTTTGCAGTCTTTATAAACAACACTCCCTTTATCGGAGACATGTTATTTACACTGGAGCAGAGGGCAGTGACCAGCGTTTCTCAGTTTATTCTGCACTCAAGTTTAGTCTTTCATGAGAAAGAGCCCACAACTGAAAGCTCCATTGCTTTCTTATCAGAACTCATGCATATATGTACATAATGGAGACTGTTCCAGTTCAATTACTGTTTCAAGACAACAGTATCAAGTATCCAATTCACGGTATCAAGTCTCTATACTCAACTTGATTCTCATGAGTATAGAGTATTGAGAGTCAACTATCCATTGCATGGTATTGTATCTGCTTTCGAATACTGGACCTTTGAATATGAAGTCCAAGACATGCCTCTATTGCTTCAAAGGCTGTAACTTGAAACAAAAAATATTACCTCGACTGATGAGGAACTGCACAGTGCAGAGATGTCCAGCTCTAGCTGCCTTCATAAGTGGTGTGCGACCAGCTTCAGACTCATGCTCCTACAAAATTGATAAGAACAGATTGTTAGTTTGTATACGTTTCTATATTTCCTTAACAAAAGACAAGGTGTAGTAAGAGTTAAGACTTGCTGTCAAAACAGTTGCTGTGTTTACATAGCCTGATGCAAACATGGTTAGTGGAGCTAACAGGGCATGTGTTTAATGGGATTTATGGTATGAGTGTACTGCTGTTACTTTATTTAAATAATATCAATGCCTGTAACATGTTTTGGAAAATCCAAGTTGAATTTGAACTAGATTAATGAAACCAATTTCTATTACATTATCATTACAACATGAAAGTCTGTAGTGTAGGCTTTCTTTGAGCAGTAATATACATGTAGTTGCTTCATATAAAGAAACCAGTGTTAAGAGTACAGGAAGAGAATCAACAAAGTCCCGAGAGCCAACACAGCAGGCAATAAGTACACTATTCTTACCCAGTGGTTTCAATAGAAGCCGGCAACCGGCGAATTTCGCCGCCTACTTCCCAAATCGTCGCCGCCTACTTTCTAACGTTTAATTTCTTTTTGGTCCCTTGAGTTTCTTGAGTCACAGAATTTCTCACCTGTTACAGCCGCCTACTTTAATATGGTCAGCCGCCTACTTCAGAACTTATTGAAACCCCTGCTTACCAGTTCTGCTCCAGCAGATAGCAGAACATCAGCTACATCAGTGTGACCGTTTTCACATGCAAACGACAAGGGTGTATCACCAGTAGCAGTTGTTGCATTCACATTGGCTCCTAGACAAGAAAATTTAAAGAGCCAATTACTCTACTAGTCTCAGTAAACAAATATTATTTTGATATACTGGGCAAGTATAACTATTAGGGATTCCAACCACGTTCAGTTTACTTTGAATAAACCTAGGGGTATCAAAGTTATCTGCAAACAGTGTTGCATTTATGCCATCAAGTTCATGCACAGGATATCAAGAATTAGCTTCAAGCTCTTAGTTAGTTAATAAATTCTGTGGTAAACAGTAGAGTGAAATTTACCTTGCTCCAAGAGAAATTTGACAAGGTCAACATGTCCCTCTTGTGCTGCTTCCATGAGTGGAGTAGATGAACCCTGTTCTATATCAGCACCTGGAAAATAAAAGGCATAGTAAACATACCACTATAGTATATATGCATGTACACTGTACATTACATGTACTCCTCTAGTTTACATAGCTCTTAACCCTTTCACTCCCAAGGGGTCTCCATTTGACAAGTAAAATCGTCTGACGTTAGACAGAGTAAAATCTATTAAGTCACTCTTGGCAGTTGAAGGGTTAAAAGAGCTGTAGACTTTTATCCTGCCTGAAATACTGACCTCCAAAATAGAAGTCATCATTTACTGACTTAAAGGTAACTTCTGCTTGAAATGCAAGTCGCAAACTTGTTAACAAAGATATTTCTTATATGTAACCTTTACTTGACAAATAAAGAAGCCTAACCTGTGTATTACACTACCTGTATCATAAGCCATGACGGGCATTTGAGAACACCAGTGAAATGTAGCGGCAAGTGTTTTCTACATTTCTCCAGTGTTCTCAGTTGTTCAGAGTGTTTTATCACAGTGTAATACATGGCTTAGGCTTCCTCAGAGTGCGCACAGGGTCCTATCTATATTATTATTATAATAAATATTTGTTATTATATAAAGCTTGGTGTAAGGTTAATCAGTGGGTACAATGAGGTTATACCCTGTGAAGTGAGCACACCAAACAAGTTGACTTTCACCACCTTGGAGTTTTCACTGTTTAATATTTTGGAATGAAATAGACCTTTCCATTTCTAAAGAAAAATGGCTTCAAGCTTTTTGTATTTTAGCAACCACTTTGCAAATTTTAGAAGCCAAGTAGTTTTCAACTAAACAAGTTGATGCTAAGCCTTGAATAGACGGACAGAGAAGGATCCTTACCTGCTTGAAGCAAAAATGCTGCCACATCTTGGAAGCCTCCACAGCAAGCTAAACTCAATGCTGTCTCTTGTGTCTCCTCAGTCTGAGCATGAATATCAGCTCCTAACAAGATAGCAAAAAAAAACTTAGCAATGTCTTTTAACTGATTGTGGAGTTAAAAAAGAGCATATCTTGGCAAATATCGAAAGTGAAACCCACAAGAAACCTTTCACAGTAAATCTCTGGTTCACCTTGAGCTTGTTCTGTCACAATGACTTCATTCTCTTTCACATTGCACAGTGTGAGCCTTAACTAATCAAATACAGGGTTGTTGAAAAATCTGTAAAGGTGGCTAAATTTGAAAAGTAACCATCTAGATAACTGAGCACCAAAGAAGGGTCTGCCGCAATTTTCACGGGAAGCAGGCTACTTTTCACAACCCTGTACTAAGCACTGATAGGTGCACAATTGAAAGAGGTTTTACATCAAGTCATCTGTGCATGACATACCATGCTCAAGAAGCAGTGCCACCATCTCCAGATGACCTTCACGCGAGGCTTCCATAAGAGGTGTGTACCTGATGAAACAGTAAGAGTGCAGTGTGAGGAAGGTTTTAATTTGTGTTGTGGAAACACCAAGATGGCCAAACGTAACAAACAACTACCAAGATTCCTGGGTTCAAACCATTTACATAGTCAGGTCAATAAAATAAAAGTGTAAAACACTTTTATATACTGTATATTTCACTGGCTAACATAGGCTGACATGCTATAATTATGACTAATCAAAAACCAAAATTTAACCATGTAGAAATTAACAACTGGGAAAGTGTATATGGAGAGGGTGTGCTAAAAAAATGGAAACTAAAGTCTTTACTTACCCTTCATCATTAACCTCTTCTAAAAATGCTCCCCTCTTAATCAAAAGATCAGCAAGCTCCACATGCCCTCCACAGGCAGCCAGGGTTAATGGTGATTCAAAACTATCTGCGGGCATGTTTACCTGCAGAGAGAAACATAGAAACTCTCAGCAGGAGCCTATGTGCAAAAGGACTCTTTAACAATACAAAATATTTTATCTGCCTCCAAAAATTAAATGAATGCATCCAAACCTGAGCACCGTGGTCAAGGAGGAGTCGGGCAACTTCCACATGTCCATCCATGGAGGCCTCCATCAGTGCAGTGTGCATCTCATCTGTCTTGTGTTCCTGATCAGCACCAGCGTCAAGAAGAAACTTCACCATCTCAAGATGACCTGCAATAAAATCAAACAGTAATAAATAGGAAGTCCAGCTAGGAATCTGAGCATTCTGTGGAGTTCATATATTCTGTTTGCAGTCCTTGAAAGATCCCAAACCTTTTTGGGCCAACTAGAAAAATATCAAGCACTCATTCTGCAAATCTGATCTTTGAGCCTTGCAAAGTCCTTCAAATCTTAGACTCTCCCATAGCACTATTGAAAGACCTTTCAAAATAAACAACAAACAAAAGCCTTGAACACCTTTGTGAATCAGGGGTCAGTTCTCAGCAAAATCGGCAATTGATGCAACTTGCTACTAGAATGTTTTTATGTTTACTATACCTTTGTAACATGCCAAAGTCAATGCACTCTCCTTGAATTCATTGGAATGTGAGTTAATACAAGCACCTCTTTCAAGCAACATTTTTGCCACACTAACATGCCCTCCACTAGCAGCCTCCATTAAAGGTGTATGGCCATTCTCATTGTGGGCCTCAATATCTGCGCCGCAGTTCAAAAGTGCTTCCACAACCTTGTCATAACCCCCACAGCAGGCATAGATAAGAGCAGTGTTCCCTGCCTGTGACTGAGAGTTCACATCAGCATTGTGCTCTAACAACAGCTTGACAATATCAATATACCCTCCACTGGATGCCTCCATCAGGGGGGTGCAGTCACCCTTACTGCCACGATCATCCACACTTGCATTCATGGCTAGAAGTACTTGGGCAAGTTCATAGTAACCTACACACATAATAGGAATGGAGAGCACTTTACTGATATGCCAACATTGCTACAAAAGGTCTGCTTTTAACACATGAATGAAGGCATAGCTACACAAACCAGTTTCTACAACACAAGGCACCTACACCTAGTGTTGCAAACCTCCCCCCTGTATGAGATCTTAGTCCATTGTGTGGTTACCCTGTATTGTATATATGTTGTGGTTAAATTTTATCCGTGCTTCAAATTTGGTTTTGTCTTTCATTTCGGTTGTAGTAATTTAATGATAATGAGTTTGAAACAAAGGAAAAGAAAATTTGAACCAAGGATAAAATTGAACCACAACATATACACTAACCTGGTGTGATAACATTGCTGTAAATCTTATGCTATAAACACACAAGTAAAGGTAAAGGTATACAAAAACTGTAAGGGAAATAGGACCTAAGCTTATCCAAGTTTCTGAAACGCAAGGCATCCGAGTGTCTCACTACCCTCCCTGCATGGGATCTTAGTCCATCAAATGGTTATCCTACATTAGTATATACTAAAACAGTGGATAGCGTTGAAGGTGCGCTCTGATTGGCTAGTCAAACTCCGAATATCCTGTGCTATTTACCTCCGAGCAACTTGCAAATTTTTCGCTCCGCTGCACGAATATGGTGGCCCGGTTTGTATGCATGACAAGTGAAGAAATCATCCAAATTAACAACGAAGCAGTCCCTGAAAACTCCAAGAAAGCGACTAAATTTGGCTTGGCCATGTTCAGAGGTAATGGCTTATGTTTTTAACCCGAGGTTTAGCGGTAAAAAGCAACGAGAAAGGCTTTGTTTACAAATGCAAATTAATCTTGTATAACCAAATTTGATGTCGCTTGTTTACTTGAGAACCAAAGTTGAATTATATTTTTTACAGAATGGTTTCAAATTCAGAAAGGGTTTTCAACTCCATTTGATGAAATGTCGCCACTAGAACTAAACAAATTTTTTCTTCTCAGCGAGAAAACGAGACGTACGGCAGTAATTACAACAAAAAATCCCTAATGGCGATCAGCGCTGCGTTGGATTGTCATTTGAGAAGTCCTCCATTTTCCAAGCCCTTTTCTTTTTTTTGTGTACACTTATCTCACTGTTTTAGTATATACTAAAACAACTATTCACCTCAGTGTCGGTGGCTAGTGCTGGACATTTACCTCGCCGCTTCACGGCTCGGTAAATATCCAGCACCAGCCACCTTCACTTCGGTGAATAGTTGTTAATTAGCATGAAGCATGAGACAGCATGAAGTTATTTTTGTTGTTTAGGAACCAAGTATCATCACCATCACCAGGGTTTGAGTCCTAGACCTTTCTATGGCTCAAACAAGAAGAATGTTTGTTAGAATGTTTGTTAAAAGAATTTGGTGTAAAATAGTTTTTAATATCATTGACATGATAATTTTCTCAATTCTTACTGTATGCCTAACAAAGGAACAATAACATAATGAGAAGTTACTGGTCATGTTTAGGACTTACAGAATTTACCATCTACCACTATTTGTTACCTGCAGAACAAGCTAAGGAAAGAAGACTTTCCCCCTCATCTGTTGGTTCATGAACATTCCATCCTTCCTCCAAAAGTCTGCGTACGGCAGTGACATCACCTTCCAAACAAGCTTCTGCAAGACTGCGAGTTCCTGGAGAGGAAAACAAATACAATTATGTTTTTATTACAATATTGAAGAAAATTTCAAACACTTGACCATTTGACTGACGTAGTTGATACTTGACTTTCAGGGTTGACTGCAACTGGACCTAATAGCTACTTGTATTTTTATTGCTTGAAAGCATGCAGTAAACACTGCCATTCAACTCGGCAGTCACACTTATAGCAAATACATGTAGGATTATACATCTAGAACGGATTTTTGGATTCTATTTAACAATTATTTATACTAATTGGTTTCAACCACTCTGTTTATAGTCACTGAATTTTCAGTGGCTACTGTCCAGCTCCATAAGACATCTGACATGAAAAACATAACAAAAATGAAAACATAATGTTCCTTTTTTCTATCTTACTAAAAATATGTCTACAATCAATCATCAAAGAGTTCAAAACATGTAGAGCATAGCTCAATTCAACTCGTAACAGGATATGCACAACAGCATTGCCAGCCTTTGGTATACTTAAAAATGTCTTTTTGAGTGTGCCTTTTTTGTCGCTGCTATCAAAAGAAATACAATGCTATGAGCATGCATCCAGCTGGGTAGTTTAGAGATGTGAGATGGAACAGGTGCTCAGATTTGGTTTTCATGCTCTAGTAAATTTGTCACAGCCTTGCTTTATGAAGTAAGCACCAGTCAATGTAAATCCCCCCACCCCACCCCGGGAATAGCAGGGACATTAGCAGGACAAAATCCAACATGTGACATTCCAAACTGTCCTGGTACCTAGGGTCTTGGACAAGATTTGCTTCTTCGGTGTTGAAAGCAGGGAATTTATCTGCTGGAGGATTGGAGTTTAGTCCACTTTCACTAGTCCTTTTGTCCAATTTCCTGCCTTTCTCGGGTTGGTTGGGGCGGGGAATTACATCAAATAGTGCATAGTGAATATGGTATATTTAAGCCTGGAAATTTTCTGAAAGATTTTTCAACACTTTCACAAGCAAAGTGAGTTCTTCCAAAAGAAGTCAAACCAACAATGTTTCAATTTCCTAATTTTTTCACGTTTGCCTGTGAAAGTTCTGGAAAACACATCTTTCACCTTGGTTTATGTTATCTATGTAGGACTTAAGCTTCATCAGATAACATGAATTCATCTCAAAAATCCAAGCAATAATTGTTTACTTTACAAACCTGCATCAGCTGTAGTTTGTCCAGCAGATGATGGCATGCCATTATTCTGGGTCCTCATTCTAGTCAATGCTGCTGCAGCTTCATCCAGAGCACAGCTGACAGAGGAGGTCAATCGCCGCAGAACTTCAGGATCCGTAAATGATTTACCATCAGCCAACTTACCAACACCTAGGAACAAATGCAACTTGAAGATAAAACAAAAGTCATAACAGCAGTACAGTTAATTATGAAGTATTACTCTCTTCCATACATGAAGATACCACACAGGTTTCATTTGACCACTACATGCTTCAGTCCTTTTTAAATTTATTTCCAGGGTGAGGGGTATTGTGTTGTTATACAAATGTTCTATTGTTTTGTTGACCAATGATAGGGAACATTGTATATAACATATGCACTGCCCCTTAAGACAGAATCAGCCCATGTCCCTAGGTAGTTTTTTTTTCTATCTTGACTCCAATCATTTACATCCACGGGAGAAACATTGGTGCAATGGTGAGGGTACTGCTTGACTTGATACTTCTATTGACTTTGCTTGTAAAACTTGAATAATAATTTCTAGTTCAAGTTTTTTACCTGCAGCTTCAAGAAGGGTCTCAAGTCTGGCTTGCGTTTCTGGATCCATTTTACGAAGGTCATTGCTCAGTCCATCTGTGCCTGATAGCATTAGTTTTGATGTGAGCTCACTCCTTTTTGCTCTCAAAATATATTCCATCTGAAGAAAATAGCATTAAAAAAGTCAGAGCAATAAAGTGTTTAAGATGCTTGGCTGTTATTTTTCATCTAAAATGGCAGGTTGGTTTAGTTTAAATTTTGAAAAAAAAGATTGATAATCCCCAGGGTGTAAGTAACTCTGAATAGAACTGTTGTTGACCATGTTCACTAGACTTTCAAGAAAGTCCTTTGTCGTATTTAATATAGCACAGGACAAAGAACTTTTCAAAGTTGATCAGCACCAGTTTTAGTGACCCAAAAACAAGTTGCTACGTTTAGACAAATCAGAGTAGCTCTTTGAAAATCCTTGGGGACAAAGTTGTCACTCACAAGTAATCAAGCACATTGAAACATGACTTGCAGTTGAAATTCCAACATGGAGTTGATTGCAATAGCGATTTTAAAAGATGCAATAGAGGTCAAAGGATATTCTGAATTGCATGACTATCAGAGGAAAACAATTGAAGCATATCTGTTGGGGAGAGATGTTTTTGTGTCTGCTCCAACTGGAGCCGGAAAACGTCCGACTTTTAAGCTGGCTCCATATGCTTTCCATTGTTTATTTGGCAAGGATTACTATGTCATTGTGTTGGTTATTGTCCTGCTGATTTCTCTTATGAAAGATCCAGTCTCCTCAATTCCTGTGGCATTAGAACACTGTACATAGGAGACAATTGCTCAGAAAAGCAGCTAAAAGATATTTTAAATCATTAAGGAAAACTAGTGTTTGGAAGTCCGGATGCAATCCTCAACAATTTTTCGTCACCTAAAACAAATTATAAAATATGCTTTCATCAATGAGAGTCATTGTCGTATAGCACTTTGGCACAAAGTGAACAAATCTGCTCTTACAATGTCGGTGAAACATACACATTCGATTGTTTTTGTCGGAGTGGAATCAAATGTGACCCTCCACTATAGAACAAAAGAACATGCTCTTAACACGATAGCTGGGCCATTGTTTTCATTCGCACAATTAAAATAAAGAAACGTGTCACGATCTTAGCGTGTGTTTGCACAATATAACACAGTGACCATGTGCACTTATAGCAAACTATCAAAAAAAGGATTGATGAAGGTTCAATACATTAGAACCAATGTCAAATTGGGACAAGAAATTTAGGCTTAAATGCAACCAACACAGTCACGAAAAAGCAAATTTTCCTACCTTTGCAGATTTATTTACAGGAAAACAATAGGATTCGTGAATAATATGCAAAAGAATTTTGAATGCGAATTTTGCGAAAAAAGGCATGTATTAGTGACACGTTAAAACAGTATTATTAATGTGCAATATCTAAATTATGCAGAGCTAAAAATTGGCGGTCGCAAGGTCACCAGTGGCGAGTTAAAACTGACCAGGGCTACCAAAAGTAAAGGCTTGATCGCCCGATGTGCGACTATGCTACAGAATTTGGAAAAGTTGCAATGTAAATTATACAAAGTTAAAAATAAAACTCAATATGCAGTTTAGTTGGACTACCTTTCTCTTCATTTCTTTACCTGGACTCTAAGATCATCTATTTTAGTGAATTTTTAGTTCTGAAATGGAAATTCCGAGCCGTTTTAACAGGATTTCACGAGTGATCTACAGTCCCAACACATAGACGCCACTTTGATTTTGTTATTGCCACGTGACTTTGAAAAAAAAATCAAGGGCAACTTCATTTTGGGATGGACATTAAGAATTCAAGGAAACTGGCCGGCTGCCCATGGAATTAATTTTTAGCCCTGATTATGAACTCTCAAGACATGGCGACCATCACTACAAACATGGAAGGGTGATTACTGCAGTAATCCAATAAAAACTTCAGAATGTAGTTGCTTTTACATTTTAGCTAAGATAGCAATATAGGAGGAAGATTAATAAAACAGAGTTGTAATTAAGGTATTCTGATATATAAATACACCAACAATTAACTATCAAAAATAAGTTGATATCAACAATACTGCTGAAACAATAGAACAAAAATAAAGGCAAAGTCCATTCAAGCTGTTTTATAAAAAAGCAACTGTATCAAAATTAACAAAATATTACAGTATAATCCCAATTTTTCAAACCTCCAAGGAAAAAGAAAATTGGTTCAAGATGTTGGGAGTTCCAGTTATTGAGGGTAAACTTACATAGAAAATGACCTGCAGGAAGACGAAAATGGTTCAAGTTAAAAATGATGGTTTAGAAATCAGGATTCGGAATGATATCCGCACAGGTCCCTACTTCATTATGCATGCTGTAGTTGAATTGTCTTGGGAAGTGCGCGTGCAAACATTTCTTGTACGGCTACAGCATGCACAAGGATTCTACTGTACCATAACTAACAGCAGACTCACTTCTGTTACACACAATTCACAAAACTAGCAATGTTCTTAAATGGAAGTAACAGATTTCTTCAGCTGTGATGACTTTAGGACAGAATTGCTTTTGTTGTCAAGTTTCCCTGACAACCATAAATTCAGTTTTCTATTTATAGTGGTTGAGAACAAAAGAATTATAGAAAAAAAAGTTTTCCTGTGACTTTCACATGTGAGAGAAATGGAAACGAAAATGTTAAAAAAACAATGGCCATTTTTTTTGGGACAATCGTGCGCTGAGATTATGTAATTCATCTTCCACCCTCTGGGGAGTAAACAAAAGTAAAATAGAAAACAAACCAAATGATTACGAATTTAAGCGTCTAGGACTCTAGCTGCTTCTCGACAAAAGACTTCTGAGCAAAATCAGAAGACTAGAAAGAATACACTGACGACGGTGTCAAAATAGCAACACACGGTTATTAACATTTCGTCAATCCACAAGCGTTCAAAACATGAGGCCGACAAACCGAGTACAAACTCTGCCCAGTGGGACATAGAAAACTCATGATATCGTACATAAGTCACAAAAACGTATCTATGCGGTCAAGTCTTGTCGTTTTAGAGGAAAACATGTTGTAGACGGCGAGCAACACAGAAATAAGCCGGCGATTTTGACTAAAATAAAAATATAAACTTTTACAATTCCTGTTCAGACCACTCCTCCGACACGTGTTTCGGCATCAGAAGCTACTTCTTGTCGACTATAAACATCGTCTTCTGAATCTACGCCTTTAAACGTAAAAATCACACATTTCAAGGGAAAGTAATTACGAAGAAACGTCCTAATAAGCGAAATTCTACGAGACGCAAACATATTTTGAGTTTTCGTACCCTGTATCGTAGCGTGCTTTTGAAAATTGTCATCTCTCTATAAACACATAACGTTTTAGAGGTAATTCAGGACACAAAGCGCCTGCAATCTCATTCCTACAACCAAAACTCTTTTCCCCTACACAACAGATCTTCTTAAAAAGTTGAGTAATGTACCCGCCAGCCTTGTAAATACACTGAACAAACTCGGCGCCATCGCATTAGAACATGTACACTCTAATAATCATTCTATCCCTTCCGAAATAAGAATTTCGAACATTTTTCAATCGGCCATTGAAGTTTTCTTAAAATTTGCTGGCCTTTCTTATTTCAGATAATTTTTTTTCAACGTCGACAGTTTGTGGTGTGAACAAATATTTCCCATCAAAAGTCGTAGGGTTAGCAGTCGTAGCTTTAATATTAATCAACAGAGTAGAATAATTAAACGTAGCAAGCAACAGTATTTTTTATGGCATTCTTATAAGAAAAACGGGCCCACTTTATGCTGAACATACTACTTAACACAAAAATGAACTTGTAAAAAATATGAACTCAAATAATTTTGCGCTCACCGCTGAATGCTCCGCACTCTCTTCGTCTAAATCGTCATCTTCTTCCTCCGATGAATCCGAAATCGATGGCGACCTTTCGTTCGGGAAAACCGCGTTAGATTTCACCAACGAATTCTGTTGTTGATGAACAGACATGATTTACGAACAACCACTGCTATTTACAAGAACCAAAAAATGTTTTTTTCGGCATATTACGGCCTTCGGTTTCAGTGAAAACGCGAAAATTCGTTTACGTTCTCGTGATGATCCGCCATATTTCAGCCATCACAGTCACAATGATTCTCGGAAAACCCCGGATATATGCAAATGAGCACACTGAGACTGCGCAAACTAGCAAATTCCGTCGTGCCTCGCTGTGACGGAAAAATCTTTGTTGCCTATTCTTTATTCCATGACCTTAGTTCCTGAACTTTGTCGTCAACCTACGTAAAGAGTCGTGGAGAAAAAGTAAACATTCAACTGCTTATATTGTAAAGGCAGGGAGAGGGTTGAGTGTTCATTTTTTATTCTAACTTTGTCAGTTAAGGAAAAAGAACATACAATGCATATGGCGAACTGCGGTTCTTTTCTGTGGTATTGTTTGTTGAGTTCTGCTATACGATGTCTTTCAAACATCTGTGGTTAGAAATGCAGTGAGATGATGCTTTGGGAAGCTTTTCAACAGCACTGTGCTGTGATACTGTATATTCAGATATTACTGCGGGTTCTAACATTGGCCGTTTTTATACTAGGAGTAGTTGGATTGTGGGCATTCTGGCGCAATTTCATTTTTGATCGATTTTTTTGCGAAATCGTGGTTTTGGGTGTGGTCGATTTTGGCAGATGGGTGTGGCCAAAAGTTTGTGCATAATTAATTAGTTGGGTCTCCCGACTTGGTTGTTTTTCGATCGATGACTTTTTCCGTCGAGTGTCAATTTTTTCGTTGGGATCGTCGATGTCCTTTGGGGGGTAGGGTGGGGCCGAGTTGGTAAAGTGGGATTTTTGGTCGAGGTTGGTACCATCGGGTACAGCTTTGAGAAATGGACAACGATATGAGCGATTTGATTGAGATTGAAAAAGATTATATACAATGGATGGTTATGGGACCAGATTATGAAGAGGTTGATTCTTTTCAGAGGCTTGGTCATGGAATTGATTTGGATGTTGAGTATCCTAGAAAGGGAGATGGTTTTGAAGTCTCATTGTCATACTGTTATGGAAATTGCAAATTCTTGATGTCCTTAGCATTTTTGAGGTCAAAGCTTAAATATTGGTGTGATGTTACTAAAGCAAACAAGTTGATTATTACGTCATCATCTTCAAAAGGTTGGGATATCAATGTACTTACTGTGTATTTGGATCGGGGAAATGCACTATTTGAAAATTTAAAAAAGATTGGACATGATCTTCATATGTTTCATTCAGCTCTTACTGAATTTGTAGGGTCACTTGATTTGGAAAGGGGTGTACCAAGACACATTAAAATTTGTTTAATTAATGAGTATAAGATCAATCATAAAGAATCTTTCAACTACAACGATCTCTATGAAGAGTTGATGAAATATGCATGGCGTATAGACAAGTTTATAGATTGGTGTTTTGATGAAGACCAGAAAAAGTCTTTGTATGAATCTGTTGAATGAATTTGCTGAATAATCATATGGAATACATTTTGTGACATGTATCGTGTCACAAAAGTTAAATATGGTGGTTTAAGAGTTACAATGTCAGTATACAACTGATGCTATGGAGAACTTGACAGTCAAAGAGTTGAGATCAATAGCCAAAAGAGCCGGTGTGAGTGTTCGAGGATTCAGAAAGGCTGAAATGCTCACAGCGTTATCTGATATACGACCCGAGAACTTGACAGTGAAGATACTACGAACCATGGCCAAGAAGTCTGGTGTTCGAGGTTTTGGCAGCATGCGTAAAGAGGCTCTCATTAATGCCGTCAGATCCCCACGAGTGGTTGAAGCTAATGTTCCAATTCCTGGTCCAGTTAGACCCACAAGAACAAGACCTGCACGAGCTTCGTATGGAAGGGCTATTGCTTCTGCCAGGCGTGAAATCATTCAGACCACAAATTGGATAAGATCTAATGTTAGAGATCCAAACAGGAGGGCCATCACCAGGAGATTAAGAAGGGCAGCTGCTGCGGTTAGAAGAGAACCTGATTACTTCATCCCTGAACGACATGAAACGGCTCTTAGAGGCTTTTTGAGGACTTACATAGTGAAGGGAAGAGATGGATATGATTCAACTTCATTCCTTGGCAAGGTTAGACTACCATTTCGTACTTTGTTGTATGGACTTAGGAAGCCATTCAAGTTGAAGTGTATTCTTTCATGTGGATTCGCGAGGAGGAACAACCACGATAATCGTGTTATTGAGCGGAGTCAAGGTCATTTTCATTCACTGATGGAGACAGTGACAGCTTCAACAGACACACTTGCTATGTTTGATAGCATCAAAGCTAGACTGGTTGAATTGGTGCAGAAATACGAGAATGAGCGCCCTGGATGGGTGTTTGAAAGTGTGATTGACTTTCGTATCCATGTAAACCCATTTCAACCGTTTTCTGGAACTTCATATATTAAATTACCACCCAAATTGGCTGCTAAGAAGGCAATCATCAATGTCAAGAATGAGAAAGATCAGGAGTGCTTCAAATGGGCAGTAACATCTGCCGTATTTCCAAGGGAGAAGGATGCCGGAAGACTAAACAAAGAGATGAGAGAAAACTCAGAGAAATTCGATTGGTCAGGAATAGAGTTCCCAGTGGCAGCACTCAGTACAACCCAGATAGATAGGTTTGAAAGGCAGAACCCATATGGGATCAACATCCTTGGTTATGAGAATGGCGGGCCAACCCTAATCAGGCGCAGTAAAAAGTCAGGGGTGGAAAAGATAAACCTGCTCTTGATATCAAACGAAGAGACAAATCACTACTGTTGGATCAAAAACATGTCAAGATTTGTCGAGTATAATAAACATCATGGCACTCGTTTCTATTGTGACAATTGCCTAAACTCGTTCAATTCTAAAAAGTCGCTGGACGAACATATGGAGTACTGTCTAAACAACGAAGCAGTTAAAGTCCAGATGCCCATGGAAGAAGAAGGCAGCCCAAAGTACATTACTTTCACGAATCACAGACGAAAGATGCAAGTGCCATTTGTGATCTATGCGGATTTTGAGTGTTTCACAGAGAAGTTGGACACTTGTTTCCCGGATGACAAGTATAGTTTCACAAATCAGTATCAGAAGCACAAGCCATCAGGTTTCTGTTACCTTATCAAGTGTTTCGATGATAGTATCTTTGAGCCCAAGTTGGTGATGAGAACAGCCAACTCACCCGAGGACGACATACCACAAATGTTTTAAGAAAGTTTAGAGGAGGACATTAAGAAGATCTATGATCAATTCAAGTCTGAAAAGAAGCTCAAAATGACGATTATCGATAACATGCATTATAGAAAGGCTACTCATTGCCATATTTGTGAAGGCAAATTGGGTAGAGATAAGGTGCTCGACCACTGTCATTTTACAGGCAGGTACAGAGGAGCGGCCCACAGGAAATGCAACCTGGAATTTAGCATCCCCAAGTTCTTTCCAGTCATATTCCACAACTTGTCTGGATACGATAGCCATTTGTTTATCAAGAAGATGGGAGTGTCAGAGGGTAAGATTGATTGTATCCCACTCAATGATGAAAAGTACATCTCATTCACCAAAGAGATTGTGGTTGAAAAGTTCATGGTGAAGGAGGATGGCAAGGAGAAGGAGGTTCAGATTAAACGCACCATTAGATTTATAGACAGTTTTAGGTTCATGGCAAGTGGTTTGGCTAGATTGGCTGACAACTTGCCGAGAGAGTCTTTGGCAAACCTCTCGAGATACTATGAAGGGGTAAACTTTGATCTTTTGGCTAGGAAGGGAGTGTTCCCATATGATTGGTTTGATGGCTTTGATAAGTTACAAGTGTCCAGTCTACCACCCAAAGATGAGTTCTATTCGATATTATACGACACTAACATAACAGATGAGGATTATCAACATGCTGGAAACGTGTGGGAGACTTTTGGTATGAGAAGTTTTAGGGATTATCATGACTTGTATCTCAAAACAGATGTGATTCTGTTGGCTGATGTCTTTGAGAACTTCAGAGGGGTTTGTATGAAGAACTATGGGTTGGATCCAGCATGGCATTATACTGCACCTGGACTGGCTTGGGATGCTACGTTGAAGATCACCAAGGTTGAGTTGGAGCTTTTGAGGGACCCCGATATGCTAATTATGGTAGAGAATGGTATCAGGGGTGGAATATCAATGATCTCGACGAGGCATGGAAAGGCCAATAATCGATATATGAAGAACTATAATCCCAGGCTGCCTACAAAGTTCATCACATATTTGGATGCTAATGGGCTCTATGGTTATGCAATGACCAAGGCTTTACCAACCCATGGGTTTGAATGGATGAGTGATCAAGAGTTGACAGATTGGAGGAACCATCCATGCATATTAGAGGTGGACTTGGAGTACCCGTTGGAGTTACACGATCTTCATAATGATTATCCATTAGCCCCAGAGAGGTTGGATGTTGATGGGGTTGTTAAGTTGGTTTCCAATTTGAGGGACAAGAAGAAGTACATTCTACACCACGAAGCTCTGAAACAGTATTTGTCGTTGGGTTTGAAGTTAACCAAGGTTCATAGAGGGATCAAGTTCGAGGAGTCGGAATGGTTGAGGTCCTACATTGACTTGAACAATAGCCTGAGAGCCAGGGCTGAGAATGATTTCGAAAAGGACTTCTTCAAGTTGATGAACAACTCAGTGTTTGGCAAGACCATGGAGAACATTAGGAAGAGGGTGGATATCCAGTTGGTCACTGATGAGAAGAAAGCGCGTAAGTTGATTGTGAAGCCAAACTTCCATCATAGGAACATCTTTTGCGAGGATCTGACCGCCTTCCACATGAAGAGAACGAGATTGGTCTTTGATAAGCCCATTTACTTGGGGCTGTCCATTCTGGATTTAAGCAAGACTGTCATGTACGATTTCCATTACAGGTACATAAAGCCCAAGTATGGGGAGAAGGCCAAGTTGCTGTTCACAGACACGGATTCCTTAGCTTACGTGATAGAGACTGAGGACTTTTACAGGGATATCAGTCCAGATGTGAGGGCTAAATTTGACACCAGCAACTACCCCAGGGACCATCCATCCGGGATTGAGACCGGAGTGAACAAAAAGGTCGGAGGGATGTTCAAAGACGAGGCTGGCGGTGAACAGATCACGGAATTTGTGGGTCTGAGGGCCAAACTGTATGCTTTCAAGACGGACAAGGAGAAAGAAGTCAAGAAGTGTAAGGGTGTTAACAAGGCAGTGGTCAGCAAAAGCATAAGTTTCCAAGATTACAAGACTTGTCTTTTCAGTGGCCGATCCCGGAGACGGAAGATGAACACCATAAGGAGTCATAGCCATGACATCTATACTGAAACTATCAACAAGATTGCATTATCACGCGAGGACGATAAACGTGTGATAATGGAAGACGGTATAAACACTTATGCACATGGTCATTTCAGAACGCTAGAAGGTGGTGATTTGGTGTCTTGAGGTACAAATTGAAGCTCTTCGCGAACGAATCATCGTTTTGGACCCCCACTCAAATAATACAAGACTGGTTGACCCGGTTCGATTATGGTTCGAGCTAAATCATAGACTTCAAGACTCCATATGGGATCAGTAGCCCTTCGTTTGTCCCCACCTTCATCTTCACCGGGGGCATAAAGATATCTGACCTGAACATCTGGAGGTAATGTTTTCTCATTCAACCCCACAGGTCGCTTGTAGTCTGGAGTTTTGGTGTCAATTGAGGTCATTTTCAAAACTTCGTCAGGCTCTTTACCAGTAATACGGGTGGTCTCACTGTTGAGGGTCTTCATGATGGCGGGCAATCGGTTCACCCAAACTGTGGATCGGGTATCACTAAGCATCTCTTGAGCGTATTGATGGCTGAATAACTTCTCACCGAGAGTCCTGTTGGCCCTCTCCACAAAAGCTTGAGCTCTATGATTCCCAGCTTCACTACGCTGGATTGTGACTTGATGTTTATTCATAAGAGTTGTTACATCACCCTTGAATTCTGTTCCCGGATCCACCATTAATGTTTGTGGCCACTTCAACTTACGAGAATAAATCCGTTGAAAGGCATTGGCAACTTCACCACTCTCCTTTGAGGTCAATGCCTCGGCATCCTTGTATCTTGACGCGATATCAATCACGACTAATGTCGTCCGTCCGTCAGTCCGCTTGATGAATCTGATTAGGCTTATTCACACTCCAATGCGGTCTGGGTATATACTTGGGGGCTGGGAGATAAATTTGCCACAAGGCTTGCTTCTCCAACCACTCTTTGGCGACCTTTTCACTAACTTTGGCTGCTTTGGCCAATTTGGGTATGGCTGAGTATCCTTTCCAGTATCCATCAGTGGAGTAATATAATCGATTTAAAACGTTGGGATCAGTCATTTACAAAAAGAATATAAGCATTTAAAATGGATTCTATACCAAGCATTCTTGATACCAATCGCGTTCCAAGGACTCGCAAAGGTTTGAAGGCTATGACGTCATTAAATAGGGTCACACTAAACCCATCATCAGCCGAACCTGGTGAGACATTATACATTGAAATACCAAGATTGAGTAAAAATCTTGTGATTGTGCCCGGTAGCGTCTACATAACCTTTGATATGGTTGTAACCGGGCACGAAGACAACACTCTTGTTAATAATTTGGGAAGGAATCTAATTTCACAGTATAAGGTTCTATTTGGTGGTGAAATCATAGATGATCTTAGTAGATTTGATTTGTTCAAGACTTATCACGATTTGTTTTTGACAACTGAAGATCGTGAGAATAGATTGAGACAAGGCATATCTAATGTTAACATAAGGAAGATTAGGACCAATGCGGGGAATAAAGATACAACAAAAGCAAGGGATAATACTTTAGCTGTGAATCATAACACAAGATATGCCATTCCATTAGATCACACAATCCTCAAAGATCATGGAGTATTTTATCCAATAGGATTACCACATCCACTTAGATTTGAATTGACTTTAGCTAAGGTTGCTGATGTTGTGGTTTATTCGAATAGTGAAGTACCACCTGATTATAAATTAATAAACATGGAGATGGAGTATCAATGCATATCAAATGATTTTTTAGCAAGAGAGGCTGTTGCGTCCTACAGAAATGGGAAAGGATTCACGTATGAAAAGGTACTTCTTCACAAAACCTTTACAATCTCTGAGGCTAATGATGTTGTGATAAATCAGCATGTTAATGTGCCGAGGAGATCTATGACTGGTATACTATGTCTTTTCACTGCCCCTCATGCAGAAGGTCTTAGGGATTCTGAGATTTTTGCAAACCCAAGGATCACATCAGTCAAGATTGACATAGATGGAGTGCCCAACCAAGTTTATTTGAAAGGTATGATGGCGACTGATTTGTGGCAATCCATAATTAAGCGAGTTGGACTTAGTGATTCAATTAAGGAAGCTGATTTCTATACAGATAAGTTCGCTTTGTGGATTGATTTGAGGACTTATCCAGATAATGATATCCATGGAAGTGGTTTGTATATTCATGCTACTCGTGATGGTGTGACTTTAGAAATTAATAGAAAAAAGGAGGGAACTAGAGTTCTTACATGTCATATGTTTGTTATTGCTGACGCTGTCATGAACATTAAGAATGGCGGTAGAGAGATGTAAAAAGCGGGTTCTAGGACAAATCAAAAAAAATTAAAAAAAAATCAAGTTTTTTCGGAAAGAACCGGAAAGTAACGGAAAGTATCGGAAAGTATCGGAAAGTATCGGGGGAGTTTTGATTGGATTTTACCAACTATTCCACAAGTCGTGTCGGAAGGTGGAGGGAAACTGACGAGTTTGCACCAATACAAAAAAACCGACACTAAAGCGATGAAAAAATTAAAAAAAATGATTTAAAAGAAAGAATAGTGGAATACAATACGAAATGGAGCAATTAAAAGACGTTGAATTAAAAGAAATTTTACAGGAGTTTCTTGTAACTGGCCGTTCTAGAATGAAGAAAGCGGCGAAAATAGCAGCCTTACGTGAAATGGGAATAAACACACTTGAGGATTTGGAAAATTATAGGCAAAGACTTAATGGTGAACCGCCAAGGCTTGTCACACCACCCGGATCACCTCCACCAAAATCAAGAAAAAATATTAGAAAAAGGAAAATTTCACCTGCCGAGGATCCTAAACCAATAAAAATTAAGCCAAGAGTTAAGTTTGATTTGGGCGAGTATTTCAAAGAGCGTGCCACGAGTAAAAAACGATTTAAAAGATATAAGTTAAAATAATTAAATAAAAATATGGATGGATTGGATGATTTAAATTTGAGGCAAATTAAAAGAATTGCAAGAGAGCTAAAAATTAAAGGAAGATCAAAAATGAGTAAAAACGATCTTTTTAATGAGTTTAAAAAGTACAAAGATGAGGAGATTGTTAATTTGATTGAAAAAGTTAAAAATACTTACCCTTATACTTGTATACATGGGAAACACAAATATTTTTGTAAAGAATGTGGGGGGAGGCAATTATGCAGCCATGATGAAATTAAGTATCGCTGTAAAGAATGTGGCGGCGCGCAAATTTGCATACATGAGAGAATTAAGTATCGTTGTAAAGAATGTGGCGGGTCCCAAATTTGCAAACATAATAAACAAAAACAACAATGTAAAGAATGCGGCGGTTCACAAATTTGTAAACATGGGAAGCAAAAAGCTTCTTGTAAGAAATGTAGAATGGAATTAAAATTGAGTTATGATTTAAAGCTAAAGTAAAAATTAAAAATGTTGGAATTGGAAATTGTTTGTGTAAATGATGAAGAGTTGCGTATTTGTGATTTTATTGAAGAAAATAAAGAAGCCATTTATCAAAATTTAACAAGAAATAGGCAAAATTTAATTGGTAACGAGAAAATAGTTATTGGTGTGGAATACTATAGCGAATTTTTTTCTAGTTCGTTTTCTTTTGCAACAAAATTAACTTTTGGAGTTGATGGAATAAGTGTAAATGATATAGGGAAAAAAAATTTTGAGATACATTAATCGTGATTTTTTTAATTATCATCCTAAATACTCTTTTTCTTTGTCTGGTGAGTTGTTTATTTCAAATTGGGAGGATTTTAATATTTCACATGATGAAAACGGTTTCTATCTTGGGTATTATGATAAGGAATGTCGTATTACAAAATTTGATGAAAAGTTTATTATTTTTAGATTAGAAGTAATTTTAAAATTGGATGAATACAAGATAAAACACAAAAACAAATTCCGCCAAAAATTACATGATGAAATAGTTGAATCAGTATGGCAACCAAGTAGATATTTAGATTTTGAAGAGTTAAGAGCTTTGGAAGAAAGATGGAGTTAAGATTGGTTGGTAAACAATTGTGTTAGATAACTAAAGTAATAGTTATCTAACAAAAATATTTTAAGGATCAAACGTGCTGCTGTAATTATTTAAATCTTAAACTAAAAGTTATTGGGTATCCTTTCAAATCAAATAACTCCAAATCAGAATTCAATATTGTTAAATCAAAGTGATTAATCAAGTTATCATATTTTTCAATGGGAATTGTTGGGTAATCTTGTGATGGGATATTTGCGAGTAATTGAGATGGTTGTATTTTTGTAAGATGGTCATTTTCATTTTTATTCATGTAAGACATTCTATTATCAATCAGGCTACAAAAAAGTTTTAAAGGCTCCTTAATATTCATGGTCATTTTGTATATTTGGGATTTAATTAAAATTTCTGGTAAACATAAGGTATTTTGCAATCCTGCGCTAAGTTTAATGTTAAATGATTTGTTGTTAATTATGAAACTAATATTGTCGCTGATGTATATTGTTATGTTTTGACCTTTTTCACTGAGAGCAAGTATTAATTTTAAATCATTTAGTGAATAAGTTCCTGGTTTAATAGTCACCAAAGTATTATCATTAACATCTGTTATTTTTTCTTGCTTTAAAGTTATTAATCTTTTGGTTTTAATATTACAATCTAGTAGTTGTATTTCGCTGACGTGTTTTAATGGTGGATCTAAATAAACCCGGGTGCTTGAATCAAACATGGTAATGCTAATCATTTTTTCTTTTAGAGAGGGAGCTTTTTAGATTAATTTTAACGAAATAGAAGCCAAGATAATAATCCCCCAGCAAATATTAAAACAATAAGAGTATTTTGATGAAAAGTTGTTTGATTTGGTTCGCTTCGCGGGGTTTTGTTTGGTTCATCGCTATTGTTTAATTTAAGGTTCTTTGGTTGGGTATTAGTATTTAATAAAACCTTTGATGTTCCTAAACTGTGGGGCATTCCAACAGTTTTTGTCTCAACATTTATTGAATTATTTACCCCAAAGGTCATATCTTCTGTTACCTTTTTCAAATCATTATTGTACCCAATAATGCTTTCTGTATTTATTATTAAATTGCTTGGCATTAACCAAACACCAGGAGCTATAGCCAAATCAAGACGAGATTTTGATTCTTGAACAGCTGTTTGGTATCTTTGAATTGATTTGGATATGTCATTTTCAATCACAGAACTTTCAAATAAAGATATAAAGTTTTCTTGGGTTTCAAAACCCCCACCCCCTTTACTAACAATTGAAGTTCTAGTATTAACTTGTGAGCCTAAAACACAATAAACAAAAGCTTCAATCGATCTATTTATTCTCCCCAATCCCGCCTTTGTTAATCCATATCCAGATTCTGGTATAAACCACGAATATTGGAAATCAACGAAATGATCATTTCGTAGCATGGATATTAAATTTCCATCAATTTTCTTTCCGCCATCATCAGAAAATCTATTTGCTCTGCTTGGCCAAATATTAGCATCAGGATCGTAATTTCTTATAATCCTAACATTTTGGTTTTTACCACCTTTTGCTTGCGCATCAAAGCTACCAGGAATGCTTCCGTGGTCTACGTATCCTTTCCCATAATCAATAAATACATCCCCGACGCCCCGATTTGCTCCCCCTTTCCATCTAAAATCGGCTAAAGGTTTATTCAACCCCTTATAATCTTGATTATTACTTAAATCAAATTCGCCGCATAAACGATTATAAGCATTTTTGTTGTATGGGTTATTTTTTGGGGAAAAACTTTTTTCGTCGGGTAATGGTACGTATAATTCATATAATATTCTTCTTATGGTAAAGTATACGTGAAATACAAAAAAACTTCTAATGACTTTTGGGTAATTCAAACTTTCAATCAAACTTACACCACATCCAGATGTTGCGCACCAAACAGCCATGTTTAATTGTTGCGGCCAATGATTAATATTTGGTTTACTAAGCCAAGCTCTTGCTTCTTTTCCACTAGTAAGACCCACAGTTTGATTTTTAAAAACATTTTTCATTGGAGCAGTGAAATTATCTTTTTCTGAAACAAAAATATCTAAAATTATTAACATTTTTGTTACATCATTTGCAAATTCATCAAATTTAACCCCAGGTATCGGGTATTTTTTGTTTGTAAATGATAAACTTCTTGGAAATGAACTAAGCTTTAATTTTTTTTCTAACCCTAAATCTTCCCATAATGACTTTTTCAAATTATTAGAAAGATTATCAGTCCAGGTTTTGCCAGAAGGATCATCATAAGACATTACAGTCATTCCATTAACTTTCCATTTAATATATCCGCCAAATGAATCATTAATGAATGTAAATTTGCTGAGGTTAACATTTTGGTACCTAGTTTTGAAATCATCCAATAACATTTTATTCTTATGTTTACTTCAATTCGCACAGATCTTTAGACCAAGAATAAGATGTTAATTATTAAAATCAACATTGGTTCTTTCAAATGAAATTTTTAGCGCGCGGGTGTGTGTCTCAATAGATTTTTTAGCTTTTCATTTGGGGCATTTCTAAATTTTTTTGTTCTTCTTTTCTAAATTTTTGTCGAACTTGTAGTTTCATTTTTTGGTACTTTTCAAATTCTGATAAAATTATGGAAAATTCCTGGTCTGAAATAATATTATCTTTCAAAGCTTTCGAAACCAAATCATTAATGGTGTTTAATTTTGATTTTGCAATTGCGGCGGTTTGTTCGTGTTTACTTACTTTATTTGAAAGTCTTTTGGAAGCCGCGCCGAATCCAACTGATATTCCACCAAAAATACCTCCTACCACACTTAATGGAATACCAATAATAGTGCCAAAACCAGTAAGAGAAGTTCCAAGCCCACTTGCGGATAGAATAGCTAAAATAAACCCACTACAAACACTGATTTTTGTTAATATTCCTCTAGCTCGATTGTACTTTTTCCTCATATCTTCGTAATGTTTAACCTCTTTCTCAAGATTTTGTAATACTTCGGTTGATTTTTGCAGCCTGAAATTATTAGGATCTGCATTTTGCAAAACTGGATAAAGCTTGTTATTATTTCCGTTGTAATTTGTCATTTACTGAAAAATGTGGTGCTTTTAGATCTATTTTCTTTTCTTTTTCATACTTTCCACAAAATACATAACCGCAGCCATTATTAAAAGCCATGCATTTTCGCCTAAAAATCCAATAACCTGCCCAGCTGTTTTGAAAAGAAAGCTAACGATTGCTCCAATCATTCCGGGTAATATTTCTCCGAGTTTCTTACCAATGGTTTTCAATCCGTTTCCAACACCTTTTCCTAAAGTAGATAAGCCTTTCGAAAGTTGGGAAACAATAACCCCAATGATAACGCCTACAGCGCTTAAAATCGCAAAAGCAGTAAATCCATATTTTTTGAAGATAGACTTAACCCGCTCTCGCAACGACATTTTTTCCTGTATTTGTTCAGACTCGCGATCCCGGTTTGCTATTTCATTTTCATCTTCTTCAATTTGCCTATTTAATTCCTCTATTCGTGTTCTCTCCTCTGGTGTTTTTAATGGTTTTTCCTCAAGAAATTTTTTCTCCACCCTCTTTTTGTTTTGTAATTCTTTTGTCTTTTCATTTTCGCGATTATTTTCTTCTACAATTTCTTCTGCTCTAGGGCCTAAGGCATTTTTCAATTGGATACTAGTAAGTTTAGCCCCGTTTTTTTCATTTATGAATTCTCCATCTCTAAGAACATATTTAGCGGCATTATCTCTTTTTAGTTTAATGAAGGGTTCTTTGAATGCCCCACTTATTCCTTTTATAAATTTTTGTAATTTTGCGCGCGGATAAAATGTTCTTATTTCATCTTCTGCAATTTTTTGTTCTTTCATATTTTTTAACAAAAGAGGATGTTTTTCATTATTGCTGCCAAATGAAGTTTCTTCTTCCTCGTCATAGTTATAACTAGTAGATGTGGTGGTAATAGGACCCATTTCAATTGTGTCATCGTAATCATCATCATTGTCTTTTGGTTCATTTAGTTCAGTTGGATCAAAATCATCTTCCATACCGCCTTCTGCCATGATTTTTACTCATCAGTAAAGAAATCTTTAAGACTTTTAAAAATTGAATTATGATTTAAAAGATAAAAAGTAAAATAAAATGATGAACGAAACTACGCAATTAATAGATGTTAACAATTATATTCCTAAAGTAAGCATGATTTTTTCCAAACCAATTGTTGGTGAAATTCCTGGAACAAAACCCAAGGTTGAATTTAAAAGAATTAAAATTTTTACAAAAAATGATGATGGAACAGAAGGAGAACTTGTTATTCCAACCGGCAATTTATATTCTTTTGGTGTTTCTACAAACACAAATCAACAAACAGGCGCAATTTCAGGATATGTGTTTCCATTATGTTTATGGAGTGGAAGCAGCCCAACACCCGAAGAAGAAAAATGGATTGATTTATTCAATGAAATAGTTGACAATTGCATTGATCATTTGCTCATTAATAGGGCAAAAATTGGCAAATTTGAGTTGGAAAGAAATGAGCTTGAAAAACAAAAAGGAGGTTTAAATCCCCTGTATTGAAAGATGGAAAAATCTTCAATGACTAGAGTCCCAGATAGAGGGCCAACTTTATATGCAAAATTAATTTGGGATAAAAAACAAGATCAAATTTTAACCAAATTTTACAACTCTGAAAATGATAAGTTAATTAATCCATTGAAATTATTAAATAAAGGTTGCCGCGTTGAAGAAGGTGTAATAAAAATTGAATCAATATTTATTGGTTCTTGTATTGCGCTTCAAGTAAAACTTTATGAAGCAGTTATAGAACCAAACAAAGAAATGAAAAGATTAACCAAATTTAGAAGTTTAACTATTTCAGATAGTAAATCTGCTGCTGAAGAAATGGAAGAAGAAGATTCTGATGTTGAGAGTCTCATGTAAACAATAATAAATATACTTGTGTTATATAACCAAATTACTGGTTACATAACAAATATTTTAAAATATTTTACTGGCCGCGTAACCTAAACCTAACATTCCAGCCCCAACATATACCATTTCGCCATTCTTTTGGTCATCGCTTGGTTTATAATAATCAACGAATTTAGGCTCAGCCATTTGGCCATACAATTCAAAAGATTCATCTGTTTTTGAAAGATTTTTTGATGCTTGATATTTATTTTCCTTTCGCTGCATTTTCCAATCAAGCATTTCTTGTCTTTTTTTCTGATATTCCGCCCAATCTCTTTGATATTTTTCCATTGCTTTATCATGGCTTTTTTTTTCTGTATCAACATTTTTTCCGAATAAATATTTTGTAAGAATATTTCCGCCAGTAAATGCTGTTGCATTTAATATTGCCCCACCAATCATCATCGCTATTGTTGCCATATTATTTTGGTAAAATCTTTTGATCCTCTAAATATGTTTTAAGATACATACTTCCGGATAATACAGCAACCCATTTTGCGTAATTTGTAATACTTGTGGATGGGTCATTCAAAAATGATTCTTTCATCATCTTTTTTGCTACATAACCAACTCCCGCTCCCAATCCGATAAGTACTGCTGAATCAGTTACAGTTTGAACGAGTTTATTTTCGCTTGTCATTTTTTTACTACATCATTAAGAACCTTTTAAATAACTTTATGTAGTAAAAATTAATTACATCATTCCAATTTTTTGGCGTTCTACGGGCTGCGTTTGTGGAGTATGAATCTTTATGGGTGGAGCTTGAAAAGAAAATTCATCTCTAGTTTTTTCACGGTATCTCATGAAAAGATCAAATGCTGTAAGCCCCAATCCAACAGCGGATAAAACAGTAGTAAAAGATAACTCTGGAAGCCATGATTTTACTTCTCGTTGATTTGATTCATCATTTTGGCCTGCAGCTCTTTGGGTCTCCCTAGATAATGCTTCTTTTGCTTTTTTATTATATTCCGCCAATTTTTTACCAGCTGCTACTTTTTTAGGATCTTTCTCCCTTTTTTTAGTATCTTTATTTTCAGGTGCGGGATCTGCTGTAATTTGTTCAACTTTTACTTCAGATTGTTCAGACATTGTTATTTAGATGCTGCAAATAAGTTTTTAGATCTGTTTAATATACTGTATCAACACCCTCAGTAGATTGCTTAGTTTCCTGTTCAGTTGTAGAATTTACTGTATTTTGTTGTATTTTAACGTGTTTAGCTACTTGAAATAATCCGCTAGCAAGTGCAGCCAATCTTCCTGATTTTAATGCTAATAGCCCAACAATGTTTGTCAGCTCACGATTAACTAAATCATCATTCTTCAAATCCTTACAAAGTGCATCAATATCATCAACCGGAACTAAATATGAAATAATTTTAGAAATTAATTGAAGGGATGAATCTACCACCCCACCACTAATTTTCTTACCCATTACCGATTGATAACGATTAAAATATTTTTCTACATCGCGTTCCGATAATTTTTTTACATCGCCCAGGCTCATATCAACCCCTAAATATTCCTTTGTTGTCCCAAGCACTGCGAGAATGGCTAGTGATTCTTGTTTGATTTCAAGATCCTCACTTTGATTAGTATCATTTTTTACCTCTGTCTTTTCTTCAATGTAATCTTCAACGTTTGTCATCTTTGTTAAATCACTTCCGGAATCTCTAAATAGCAATTAAATGGATAGCGCAAACTCAAACAAAGTCTAGAATATTTTTCGGTTTTTAGGAGTTGAACAAACTTTTTACTAGTTTCATAATCTAAATCACCACCATAATCTTCGAAAAACATTTTCATACCTTTCTGCGATGGATTATGAAAAGTAACAACACAGGCTACATTTTCCCGAAATGGTTTTGCTATTGATGTCAATTGCTGGGTTAGAACCCACATTGATAATCCGTGATGCCTTCCGGAGAATGCTAAATCTATAAACTTATTCGATCTTTTCTTCAGATCAGTGGATACGGCGCAATCATCTAAAATTATTAGTGTATTTGTTCCAGAGAATAAAGTTTGGCAATCAGTTAACAATTCATTAATCTCATCTACATTACTTGCATCGGGCGATAATACAAAGAATCTCTTGTCCCCACGGGCAAAATTATGGTAGGTTTTATTTTTGGAATAGGTTGGACAAATTAAAACAATGTAATCAAAAATTTTTCGGAAAGGCCCTCGTAGCTGTTCAATTAGGTACTTTGTTTTCCCACAATTTGTTGGTCCTGTTATTATACAATGGAATGGTGTTTTATCTCGTAAATCTTCCATGATTTTTTTTGTATCATAACATTATGTTTTTAGACGGTCAGTACTTAATTGATCTCAAACTCGAATTCATAATTTCCATCATTGCATCAGCTACAACAAACATATGACATGTTATAGTTCCAGATCCGCTCTGTTTTCTTTTAATTTCTATTTTTACACCATCATGTGTATTATTTAATGCCAATCCTCCCCCATGAATGCGATTATCGGGGTGTGTTCTCATATCAACCCAAAGAGCAAACTTATCTGCATAAAAATCCTTTTCTTTCAATGAAATTTGCAAACCATCATCTCTCTCAAATCGTTTCTTTACTGACTCCCACAGATCTGATGGAATCATTCCCCTAGAGTATACTCGATTTGGAACGCCATCAACATCTATATTAATAGAAGTTATACCTGGATTGTAAAAATTCTCGGAGTCGCGCGCCCCCGATGCAAATGGTAATGTAAACAAAAATAATACCCCCGTCATTGATCTTCTAGGCAAATTAATATGTTGATTTATAACACCATCACCTCCTATGGAAAATGTAAAAGTTTTGTGTAAAGTAACATTTTCATAAAAGAATCCTTTACCAACTTGATAAGCTGCCTGAGCCTCGCGAGCTAAGTATTCGCTTGAAATTGAAGAATATTCTAACTCAAGGTTTTTGATTGAATATGATGGTGTTTTAGTTATATCAGAATAAATAAGAATATCAGAAACTGGGGCAAGAGTAATCTCAAATATTAGATGATTTTCTAATGCTTTCGGGTAAAAAACACCATGATCGTTTAAAATAGGGTGATTTATTGGTATTCTATATTTTGTGTTATGTACTGCGGCAAGCGCTACTTCTTTTCCATCTTGTGTTTTTTTATCTCCCGCTTTTGTTCTAAGTTTTCTCATATTTTCGGAAGAAATACCTTGTTTTAATCTATCTTCGCGTTCTTCATCTGTTAAGAATAAATCATGATATGTCTGAAATAAATCGTATCTTTGAGTATCCTGTAATGTTTCACCCCCAAAAAGAACTTTAAGTCTAGATACAAGATTCCTTCCCAAATTATTCACAAGTGTATTATTAGCGTGCCCATCGACATCCAAGTCAAATAGTAGAGATACACTTCCAGGCACAATCACTAAATTCTCAGAAAGTTTTGGAATATTTATGTATAATGTTTCACCAGGGCTGGCTGATGATGGGTTTAGAGTAATTCTATTTAATGTTGATTCTGCTTTCAAACCAAATGGTTCTTTTGGAATTCTGTTTGGATTAATTTTTTCAGACGTCATACTTGATTTATAAGATACTTTGGCTAACCTTTAAATGAGTTCTACCTTTACAAAAATATATTATTCGGCTGAAGGGTATTGGAAAGGATATTCCGCAATTTCTAAATTAGCCGAGAAGGCAAAAGTAAGTGAAAATGAGGCAAAACAATGGTTGCAGAAACAGGCAATATGGCAAATCTATCTTCCAGCTCCAAAGTATATACCTAGACCGCATTGGACTGTGGATAAACCGAATCAGATTCACCAAGCAGATTTGTTATTTTTACCGCATGATAGGGTTGGAAGAAAAACGTATAAATACGCGTTAGTTGTGGTTGATGCGGCTTCAAGATACAAAGATGCGGAACCATTAACCTCAAAAGAAAGTCGAGAAATATCAAAAGCTTTTAGAAAAATTTATTCCAGGAAAATGAGATACCCCAAAACATTAATGGTTGATCCTGGTAAAGAATTTATGGGCGAGGTTTCCAAACTTATGAATTATCATAATGTGAAAATACAGAGAAGTGAAGCTGGAAATCATAGGGCCCAAGCTTTTGTTGAAAGAGCAAATAGAACATTAGGCGAAAAATTGTTTAGCCATCAATACGCGCAAGAAATGATCAGTGATGACCGATCGCGTGTGTGGGTGAAAAGATTACCAGATGTTTTGAAAACTTTGAATGATACACCAACGAGAATAGCTGGTAAAAAACCCAATGAGGCTATAAAACTGAAAGAGGTTGATATTGAACCTAAAAATTACCAGCGAGTTGTCGGTCTTGATGAGGTTAGACTGCCGCCTGGTGTTAAAGTTCGGTATTTATTAGCTCCTGGTGAACTTGAAGGGGGAGAACAAAGGCGGGCTACTGATCCTATTTGGAGTATCAAAGTTTATTATATTGCGCGTAGCGTCGTTTCGCCAAATCAGCCAGTTTTATATTATTTATTGGATGGCCCTAGACGGGGATTTGTTAGGGAAGAATTGCAGGCTATACCTTATGATACAGAACTCCCACCAGATTCTGTTTTAAAGGGCTCTGCCCGATAATGCCCGTAAGCAAAAGTATTTATTCCATCTTCACAAATTATTCTTTTGTCATCATCGCAAGACAGTGAAACTTTGTTAACAGTTTCGGAGTAAACATCATGCAAACGACTTCTAAATACATTCATTTGTCTCATTTGTGGCTTTTTAGTGAAAAGACAATCCTTGTAATCTACAAATCTTATGGTCTTTTTTACTACTGCCTTTTTCATTCCCTTGCATTTCTTTTCTTCTTCGCCTTCGTCCATCCTGTATGAGTAAAGCTTGGCCCGCAGACCCACAAATTCCGCTATCGTTTTTCCCCCGGCCTCATCTTTAAACATATTTACGACTTTTTTGTTTACTCCTGTCTCAATACCCGATGAATGTTTTTTAGGGAAATTTGAAGTATCAAACATTTCTCTTACATCCGGGGTAATGTCCTTGTAGAAATCTTCCGTTTCTATCAAATACATTAGACTGTCCGTATCTGTAAAAAGTAATTTTACCATTTCACCGTATTTGGGTTTGATATAATTGTAGTGAAAGTTGTACATTATTGTTTTACTTAAATCCAGAATGCACATGCCCAAGTAAACGGGTTTATTGAATACTAACTTTGTTTTCTTCATGTGGATGGCTACAAGATTTTCACAAAAGATAGTGCGATGCTGGTAG
This sequence comes from Ricordea florida, assembly GCA_949710005.1. Taxonomy (NCBI): domain Eukaryota; kingdom Metazoa; phylum Cnidaria; class Anthozoa; order Corallimorpharia; family Ricordeidae; genus Ricordea; species Ricordea florida. Next base: position 28,753,699 of record OX453280.1, on the reverse strand, counting down.
TTGGGTTTTGTTATTAATTTTTTCGCGTCTTTTTGATTTGTAACTAATTTAACGCCAACCCTTTTTCTAATGTTTTCCATTGTTTTACCAAACACAGCATTGTTCATTAACTTGAAGAAATCTTTCTCAAAGTCATTATTTCCTTTAGCTCTGAGGGTAGTATTCAATTCAATGTAAGGTTTTAACCAAGCTGACTCTTCGAATGTAATTCCTCTATGAATTTTTGTAACTTTTAATCCCAAGGATTGGTAAAGTTTTAGTGTTTCACGATGAACAACATACTTTACCTTATTGTTTAGGTTTGGGATTAATTTCTCCACTTTATTAACTACAATCCTCTCTGGGGCTAGAGGATAATCGTTATGCAAATCATGAAGGTGAGTAGGGTATTCTAAATCAACCTCTAGTATACATGGGGTATTTTCCCAATTTTCGAATTCTTGATCAGACATCCATCTGAAACCGTGGGTGGGTAAAGGCCTACTCATTCCCCCTCCATACAAATTATTAGCGTCCAGATATTGAATAAACATTTTGGGTAAATTAGGATCATAATTGCTCATGTATGGGTTGTTTGCTTTCCCATATCTGGTAGAGATCATAGAGACGCCGCCTCGAATACCTTTCTCAATCATAAGCAGCATGTTGATGTCGGTTAGTAACTCCAAATTCACTTTTGTGTACTTTAACGCGGCGTCCCAAGCTAGTCCTGGTGCTGTATAATAGTGGGCTGGATCCAAACCATAATTCTTTTGGCAAACATCTCTAAAGTTCTCAAATACATCCGCTAAAAGTAGTGCGTCCGTCTTGAGATATAAATCGTGGTATTCTCTCATCGTTTTCATTTTGAAAGTTTTCCATACATTTTGTGCGTGCTGGTAATCTTCTTCTTTTATTTCTTCGTCGTTGAGTTTAGAGTAAAATTCTTCCTTTGGCGGAAGTTGGGTTTCATTTAGTTTTATAAATTTGTCGAACCATTCATAGGGAAATACACCCTTTCTCAACAACAGCTTTAATTGCTCGCCTTCATAGTAACTCGTTAAGTTTTTGAAAGATTCTTTTGGGAGATTAGTCACTAATTTTCCAAGACTGGTTGGCATAAATTTAAATGAATCTATGAATCTAATTTCTCTCTTCACCTCAACCATCTTACCTTCTTTGTTTGTAAATGTATCAACCACAATCTGTTTTGTGAAAGAAATGTACTTTTCCTCGTTATTAGGGATACAATTTATTTTACCTTCTGTTACACCAAGATTTTTGATAAAAAGGTGTGCATCATAACCAGCTAAGTTATGAAATATTACCGGAAAATACTTTGGAACCTTGTAATTTATGTTACATTCGTTATGAGCCGCGCCTCTGTACTTTCCTGTAAGGTGGCAATGATCTATTACCTTATCTTTTCCCAATTCTTCTTCACAAATATGGCAATGTGTTGCCAAATTATGGCTTGTTCTGTCTTCTTCAGTCATTCTAACTTTCTTTTTTGATCTTGTGTTCTTGTAAATTGCTCTAATGTCCGACTCTAAATTATTTACAAATATCTGTGCTACATCTTCGCCTGGTGATTTGGCTGTGTATTGTCTAATAATAGTTTCATTTTCATCAAAAAATTTCAAGAGATAACTGAATCCCGATGGCGTATGCTTTTGATATTGTTTGGTAAAGCTTTTGCGAAGGTCTGGCGAGCATGTATCCATTTTCTCTGTAAAGCTCTCAAAATCGGCGTACACAACAAAGGGAACCCGCATTTTTCTGTTGTAATTGGTGAATTTAATAAACTTTGGGCTGCCATCTTCATTCTTGGGCATATCAATCTTAACTTCTTCATTTTTGGCGCAATATTCCAGATGTTTTTCCAATGATTTTTCGGTTTGGAATGAGTTGAGGCATCTGGGGCAAAAGTACATCTTGGATTTATGCTTGCTAACTGTTGAAGCCAACAATCTACTCATATTTTTTATCCAGCAGTAGTGATTATTTTCACCTTCTGATATTAGAAGTAGATCGATTTGATAACCTTTTTCTTTTTTACTTATTCTTAGGGGGTATACACCATCTTTATCATATCCGTATACATTAATCGTGTAGTAGGGGTTTTGCTTTTCAAACCTATCAATCTGTTTTAGTGAGGTAGGAAACTCCATTCCCGACCAGCCGAAGTTCTTTGAGTTTTCTATCATTTGTTTGTTTAATCTTTCTGGATGAATTTTTTGTGCGTAAGCGGCAGAGGTTACAGCCCACTTAAAACACTCATGATCATTCTCATTTTTAACGTTTATAATAGCCTTCTTTTTTGCTAATATTGGTGGTAATGGAATGTAGGAACTTCAGAGATAAGGAATTCACAGATGCGGGGACAAAATATTAATAAAAAAATTGTTCAAGGATTTATCAGAAAATTAAACAGAGATTTTTTTTCCTGTTTACAAAAGTATACACAAATCCGCAAAAATATGAAAATTAATAAAAGATTTATCAGAAATTAAACAGAGATTTACTAAGAAAGAAAATAAAATTTTGAATTTTTAATGTTAATTTAAAGAATAATTTATGAAAGTATAAATGGAGAATCTACTCGAATTGAAACTTGATGAATTGAAATTATATGGGGAAAGATACTCTATTCCAAAATGGCGAAGAATTAGAAAAGAAGAACTAGCTAAAAAGCTATATGATATTACTAAATTCAAGAAAAAGTTTAATAAAATTACTGATAATCTTACTCAAGAGCAAAGACTAAGAGTAATATTAAATGATGAAGAGATTCCAAAAACTGAAAATACACCAAACCAATACGCAGAATTAAATTTTATTGATGATGATCCAGAAGATGAAGAATGGGGAAAAATTAAACAAAATTCAAAATCTCGTAAGGGACAAAAAAAGTATCATCGTGAAAAAAGCTATGAAAGAAATTATGAAAAGAAAAAAATTACAAAAAGAAAACTAGCACCTAATTTTATAAAACCACAAAAACCATCAAACAAAACTTTTAATTGGGAAAATTATTCATTTAAGGTGATGGATAAAGATGAATTTTCCAAAAAGCTTGCAGATTTAACAAATGAAAATGTATTAAAACTTACTAATAACAAAAAACCACAACCCAGACCTAGAAAAAACGTAAATATATCTGATAGTGTGAGAGATTAATTGACTGAAGAAGAATTCAATATAATAGAACGTGAGAGAGCATTGAATGGATATTTGAGAGTATATAGAATAGATGGAAGGAAAGGGTATGACCCTAGAAAATATCTAAATAAAATAAAAGAAAAAGTTATAGATCTAATTAATCAGAAAAATAAACCAATCAAGGTAAAATTTATATTAACATGTAATTTGATAAAAGAGTCTTTAGATGAAAATCGTATTGAGGAAGAAACTGAAGGATATTTTAACTCAAATGTGGAAATAATTACTGATTCAGATGATTTAAGCGAGATGTTTGATATTATGAAAAATCGTATACTAAAGGAGTATGAAAAATTTTTATCCAATTCGTATAAGTTTAAATTTGACTATGTGAAAAAGTTTGATATTGGAATTGTGCCATACAACCCTCTTAGGGGAAGTTCATATATTCCTCTACCAAAAAAATTAGCCGCCAAACAGGGAATTATTAACCCCAAGAATTTTCATGATAATGAATGTTTTAAGTGGTCAATAATGATATATATAATGATACATAAATATAAAAAAGATGTTCATTTGGAGAGAATAACTAAAGAAATGAGAGAAAGATCTAAGGAATTAAACTGGTCGGGAATAGAGTTTCCTGTTTCAGTGTTTGGAACAAATCAGATAGAAAAGTTTGAAAGTCAAAATCCATATGGTATTAATGTTTTTTTTTATGAAGAAGGAGAGTTAAGAATAATTAATAGAAGTAGAAAATTAGATGCGGAAAAGATAAATTTACTTTTTTTAACGGAGGGTGAAAAAACACATTTTTGTTTTATTAAGAATATTGGAAGGATAAATAATAAAAATTATAATAATAATGGATGTGCTCGTTTCTATTGCGATAATTGTCTAAATTCATTTTATTCAGAACAGACATTGGAAGAACATAAAATAATTTGTTATAATAATGAAGAAGTTATGATAAAAATGCCAAAGAATAAAAATGGAACCCCCAAGTATATTGAGTTCAATAATTTTAATAAAAAAATGAAAGTACATTTTAGTATATATGCAGACCTTGAGTGTTTTACAGAGAAAATAGATTCATGTTCTCCAGATAAAAGTAAAAGCTATACTGAAAAATATCAGAAGCATAAACCGTCAGGATACAGCTATTCTACAAATTTTTTTGATGATAAAATATATAAACCTTGTATTAAAAAATACACAGCTAATTTCTCAGAGGATGATGTGGCAAAAAAATTTGTATTATCATTAGAGAAAGAAGCCAAGAAAATTTATGAAATTATCAAATCCAGGGATAAAGAATATTATAAAAAGGTGGTTATGACTGAAGAGGATAAAATAGATTATGAATATGCTACTCACTGCCATATTTGTGAAAATAAATTAGGAGAAGATAAGGTATTGGATCATTGTCACCTAACAGGAAAGTATAGAGGAGCAGCGCATAAAAAATGCAACTTGGATTATAAAATTCCCAACTTCATTCCAGTAATAATTCACAACTTATCCAGATATGATTCACATTTTATTATAAATAAACTTGGATTAACAGAAGGTAAAATAGATTGCATACCAAAAAATGAGGAAAATTATATTTATTTCAAAAAAGATGTTGTGGTAGATAGTTATATTGATAAAAATGGTAAACCAAAACCAATAACAATAGAATTAAGATTCATAGATTCATTTAAATTTATGCTAAGCAGTCTTAGCAACTTAGTTGAAAATCTTACAAAATGTGGAAAGTGTGGTGCATGTAAGCCTGGAGATTGTATAAGGAGATATATAAAAGATGGAAAGGTTATTCAGTATAAAGGTATTGGAAAATGTGGAGAATGTAAAAATTGTAATTTAGCTGAAAGTAAGTGTATTTCACCAACAGATGAAAAACTAACTCTTACTAGAAGATATTTTGGGAAAAATACGAATATTATGATTAGAAAGGGTGTTTTCTTTTACGATTACTTTGATAGTTTTGATAAACTAAATGAAAATGAACTTCCAAAAAAGGATGAATTTTACTCAAAACTAAACTATGAACATATAACAGAAGATGATTACCAACATGCTAAAAAGGTGTGGGAAACATTTAATATGAAAACAATTAGGGATTATCATGACATTTATCTAAAGTCGGATGTACTACTTTTAGCAGATGTATTCGAAAACTTTAGAAATGTTTGTATTAAAAACTATGGGTTGGATCCAGCCTGGTATTTCACTGCACCTTCATTGGCCTGGGATGCAATGTTAAAGTTAACTAAAGTTAAATTGGAGTTACTAACTGATGTTGATATGTTACTTATGTTTGAACAAGGCGTGCGAGGAGGTGTTTCTCAAATATCAAATAGATATGCTAAAGCTAACAACCCATACATGTCAAACTTTATATCAGGACTAATCAAATCATATATTGTATATCTAGATGCAAATAATCTATATGGTGGAGCAATGAGTGAAAAACTACCCACACATGGTTTTAAATGGGTGAAAGAAGAATATTTCAAAAACTGGAGAAATATACCGGGCGTATATAAGGTTGATTTGAAATATCCTAAACATCTTCATGATTTACATAATGATTATCCTCTAGCTCCAGATAAAATGAAAGTTAATAAAGTTCAGAAATTAATCCCAAACCTAAAAAATAAGAAAGAATACGTGGTTCACTATAAAACCCTAAAACTTTATGAAAGTATAGGATTAAAAATAACAAAGATTCATAAAGGTATTAAATTTGAAGAGTCTGCATGGTTAAAGCCCTACATTGATATGAATACTAAATTCAGATCTCAAGCAACTAATGATTTTGATAAGGATTTCTTTAAACTAATGAATAACTCTGTGTTTGGTAAAACAATGGAAAATATTAGAAAAAGGGTAGACATTCGTTTGGTTACTAATGAAAAAGATGCAAAAAAATTAACAACAAAACCCAACTTTCATCATTTTACCATATTTTCTGAAAATTTAGCGGCTATACATATGAAGAAAACATCACTAACATTCAATAAACCTGTTTACTTGGGTATGTGTATTTTAGATTTAAGTAAAACAATAATGTATGATTTTCATTATAATTATATAAAACCCAAATATGGAGAAAAAGCAAAATTACTTATGACAGATACAGACAGTCTTGTTTATCATATAGAAACAGAAGATTTTTATAAGGATATAAGTCCAGATGTTAGAGATAAATTTGACACAAGCAACTTTCCTAAAGACCACCCATCTGGTATTGAGACAGGCGTGAATAAGAAAGTTGTTAATATGTTTAAAGATGAGGCTGGTGGAAAGATAATAAAAGAGTTTGTAGGTTTGAGGGCAAAGTTATATTCTTATCTAATGGAAAATGATGAAGAAATAAAGAAATGCAAGGGAATGAAGAAAGCAGTTATAAAAAAGAAAATAATATTTAATCATTATAAGGATTGTCTTTTTACTGGAAAACCGCAGATGAGACCAATGAATGTAATTAGAAGCTACAAACATGATGTTTATACAGCAACAATTAATAAAATTGCTCTATCTTCTGATGATGATAAGAGAATAATTTGTGAAAATAAAATGGATACTTTAGCATATGGTCATTGGCGTCTCAAAACAGAATCAGGTGGTAACTCTGTATCAAATGAGATAGTTTGAAGCTCCTCCCTTACAAAACCCCGTCTTGGTACATCTTGTAAATAATATAAAACTGGTTGATTAGGTGAAATTACACTTCTAGAAATATCATAAACTTTGATACTCCAAATAGGATCAGTAGCTCGTCTTTTTTCACCACCTTCAAGTTCACCGGGAGATAATAAATATCTAACTTTAACACCTGGTAGTATCCTAGCCTCATCAACCCCCACCCCGCGTTGGTAATTTTTAGATTCAATATCAACCTCTTTCAGTTTTATAGCTTTATAAGGTTCTTTACCAGTTATTTTCGTAGGTGTATTATTCAAAGTTTTTAGAATATATGGTAATCGTTTAACCCATACTCTAGATCTTTCATCACTAATCATTTCTTGTGCATATTGATGACTAAATAATCTTTCACCTAATATTCTGTTTGCTCTTTCAACAAACGCTTGGGCTCTATGGTTTCCAGCTTCACTTCTCTGTATTTTAACATTATGATAATTCATAAGTTTGGAAACCTCACCCATAAATTCTCTTCCTGGATCAACCATTAATGTTTTGGGATATTTTAACTTTCTAGAATATATTTTTTCAAAAGCATTTGAAATTTCTCGACTTTCTTTTGAGGTTAATGGTTCAGCATCTTTATATCTTGAGGCTACATCAACCACAACCAATGCATATTTATATGTTTTTCTTCCAACTCTATCATGAGGTAAAAATAATAAATCTGCTTGGTGAATCTGATTAGGTTTATCTACAGTCCAATGTGGTCTTGGAATATATTTTGGAGCTGGAAGATATATTTGCCATATTGCTTGTTTTTGTAACAATTGTTTTGCTACATCTTCACTTACTTTCACCTTTTCAGCTAATTTATTAATTGCAGAATATCCTTTCCAATACCCTTCAGTTGAATAATATATCCTTGATAACCTTTGGGATATGTTTTCGTTACTCATTTAAAGATTAACCAAAGTATCTTATAAATAAAATATGACAACCGTATCTGAAAAAATTAACCCAAACAGGATTCCAAGAGATCCACTCGGGTTGAAAGCGGAATCAATATTGAACAGAATTACACTAAATCCTTCATCAGCTAATCCGGGAGAAACACTATATATAAATATTCCTAAACTTTCTGAAAATTTAGTGATTGTACCAGGAAGTTTATATCTAGTATTTAACTTGATTGTTGATGGTCATGAAGATAACACCCTTGTGAATAATGTAAGTAGTAATCTTGTAGCCAGACTCAGGGTTCTTTTTGGCGGTGAAACACTACAGGATACTCAAAGATACGATCTTTTTCAAACATACCACGACTTATTCTTAACAGATGAAGAACGAGAGGATAGATTAAAACAGGGTATTTCTTCTAGAAACATGAGGAAGCTCCGGACAAATGCAGGTGATAAAGTAGACACAGATGCAAATGAAGTGGCCCTTGCGGCAGTACATAACACCAAGTACCATATCCCACTAAATCATCCTATACTCAAAGATCATGGGGTTTTCTATCCAATGGCATTAGATCATCAACTAATCTTTGAGATTACACTGGCTCCAGTTAACGATATTGTTGTCTATTCTGACGCGACCAAGACTCCAACTTATAAAATAACAAACCTTGAGTTGGAATATTCTTGTATATCAAGCAAATACTTAGCTAGTGAGGCACAGGCGGCTTATCAGGTTGGTAAAGGATTCTTGTATGAGAATGTCACTCTACACAAAACTTTCACCATATCCAGACCTAATGACGGTGTTATAAATCAACATATTAATCTCCCCAGAAGGTCAATTACAGGAATATTATGTTTGTTTATATTACCATACGACCCAGGGCAAAAAAATTCTGAGAGGTTTTTAAATCCAGGTTTCTCCTCAATTAATATTGATGTTAATGGTGTGCCAAACCGTTTTTACTCTAAGGGGATGGTGCCTTCAGACTTCTGGGAGTCAATAAAGAAACGCTTCATTCTTCCAGAAGGTTCCTCAAGTTGGTCAGTAAAAGAAAAGGATTTTTATAATAACAAGTTTGCCCTGTGGATAGATTTGAGAACTCATCCAGATAATGGTATTCATGGTGGTGGTCTAGCCTTAAACAACGCACAAGATGGTATAAAAATAGAATTTAGAAGAAAAATTGGTGGGTCTGGTGTTATTACTTGTTATATGTTTGTTGTAGCTGATGCATTAATGGAGGTTATGAAGTCAGGTTTGCACTCCATTATGTATTAACTTAAAACCTTATGTTATGATACAAAAAAATCATGGAAGAATTACGAGATAAAATTCCTTTTAACTGTATTATAACAGGTCCAACAAATTGTGGAAAGACAAAGTACATTATAGATCAACTCCGGGGTCCATTTCGAAAATTGTTTGAATTCATTGTTTTAATATGCCCAACTTATTCTAAGAATAAAACCTATCATAATTTTGCTATAGGAGATAAACGTTTCTATGTATTATCGCCAGATGCTAGTAACATTGATGAGATTAATGAATTGTTAGCTGGCTGTCAAACTTTATTCTCTGGAACAAATACATTAATAATTTTAGATGATTGTGCTGTTTCGAATGATCTGAAGAAACGATCAAACAAGTTTATAGATTTAGCATTTTCTGGAAGGCATCATGGATTATCAGTTTGGGTTCTCACTCAACAATTAACATCGATAGCAAAACCATTCCGTGAAAATGTAGCTTGCGTTGTTTCATTTCATAATCCCTCACAGAAAGGTATGAAGATGTTTTTTGAAGATTATGGGGGCGATTTAGACCCTGAAACTAGTAAAAAGTTTGTACAACTCCTGAAAACTGAAAAATACTCTAGACTTTGCTTATCTTTACGTCACCCATTTAATTGTTATTTGGAGATCCCTGGGGCAAAGCCGATTTAAAAATAACCCATGTATTATCACAAAAGATGGCAGGCGTAGAAGATTATATTGAAGAAGAAAAGATTGGAGAAAAGACAGAGGTAAAAGATAATGATAATGAACTTGAAATCAAACAAGAATCACTAGCTATTCTAGCAGCTCTTGGAACCACAAAAGAATATTTAGGTGTTGATATGAGTTTAGGTGATATAAAAAAATTATCAGTGAAAGATGTTGATAAATATTATAATCGATACCAAGCAGTATTAGGTAAGAAAATTAATGGCGGGTTAGTAGATTCATCCCTCCAATTAGTTTCTAAAGTTATTTCTTACATGGTTCCTGTGGATGATATAGAAGCTCTTTGTGATGATTTGAAGAATGATGATTTGGTTAATCGTGAACTAACAAACATTGTAGGGCTTTTAGCATTGAAAGCAGGAAGGTTGGCGGCACTTGCTAGCGGGTTATTTCAGGTTGCTAAACACATTAAATTCAACAAAGACCCGAAGGGGCTCGAGGGAATACAAGAAGTTTCAAGAACAATTACAGATAATTCTAACACAACTGAACAAGTCGCTGAGCACAACTGATTTAAAGATTCTTTACTTTGTGAAATAAAATAATAATGTCTGACCAAACTGAAATAAGTGAAGGAGGAACAGAAGTTGAACAAATTACGGCGGATCCTGTTGTTAAAGATAAAGAACCTAAAAAGAGGGTGAAAGACCCTAAAAAGGTTGCTGCTGGTAAGAAATTAGCAGAATATAACAAAAAAGCGAAAGAAGCATTGGCTAGGGAGATGAAACGTGAAAAGGAACAGGAAGAAGAAAATACAGACCGACTGAAGGGGGGGACAGAACCAAAAGCATGGATTCCAGAATTATCTTTTACTACTGTATTATCCATTATTGGAATAGGGTTTACAGCATTTGATATGTTTATGAGATACCGACAAAGTGGATACCGACAAAGTCTAAAGACCGGTAAAGCTGAAAAGGAGGATAATAAAAATAGAATACCTGCTTGTCCTACAGCATCGAAACCGCTAGATCGACCAAAAATAGGAATGGAATAATTTTTTACTACAAAACCTTAAAAGGATCTAAAGATTTCTTACTGATACAGTAAAAATTATGTCAACTGAAAACAAACTTGTGAAAACTGTTACTGATTCTGCAGTACTTATTGGGTTAGCAGCTGGAGTTGGATATGTAGCTAAAAAAGCAATGAGAGAATCATTTATGAACGATCCATCTTCAAGTATTACAAATTATGCTAAATGGGTAGCTGTATTGTCAGGTAGTATGTACCTAAAAACATATTTAGAGGATCAAAAGATTTTACCAAATTAAACATGGCAACAATAGCAATGATGTTGGGCGGAGCTGTATTAAATGCAACAGCCTTTGTTGGTGGATCATATCTTGCAAAATATCTATCTGGAGATAAAACAGATGCAGAACGAATAAGACACGATAAAGCATTAGAAAAATATCAAAAAGATTATGCTACATATCAGGAAAATAGACAGAAACTAATTGATTGGGAAATGAAGAAAAAAGATGAAAAATACCAAGCCTCAAAAAATCTTTCAAAAACAGATGAAGCTTTAGAATTATATTCTCAAATGCACGAACCAAAATTCTCTGATTATTATAGACCAAGTAGTAATCAAAAGACGGGGGAAATGTTATATGTTGGTGGTGGAATGTTAGCATTAGGTTATGCAGCAAGTAAATTCTTTTAAAATTATAAAAACATTAATTGTTTTATAATTAAATGATTATTTAACAAGTACAAGGCCATCTAACATAATTTTTATTAATTTTCTTTTTTATCATCATTTATAATTAATTTAAGTAATTCTTTTTGATCTTCATCTTTTAAATTAGAAGTTAGATTTTTTAAAAATACAAGGTTATTTTCTGTAATTATTCCTTCATTAAACATTTTTCTTATGTTATTAAAACTAATATGTTCAGTAATATCTTTAAATCATAATTCTTTTTATAATTTACAAACATAACTTTTAGGTCTAAAGATTTCTTGCTGATGAGTAAAAAATCATGGCGGAATTACCAGAAGTACCAAAAGACGATCCCATTGGATTGGGGGAAGAAGATGATCCTGATGATTTTAATGAAGAAAGTTCACTACTTGGTAGAAAACCATCAAAAATACCAGTTCGATTAACATCTACAACTAGAGGTAATGGGGATTATTATGATAAAATGGAAAAAATTAAACAAAATGTAAAATCTATTAAGGGGCAAACAAAATATCTAAGTGAAAGAGATTATAAAAAAGAGGGTGCTAGACCTAAAACCAAAAAAGGATATACACAATTACCGGGGGAAGCAATAGAGATGAATGTTACGGAAGAAAAAATCAAAGAGGAAAAAATTATAAGAGATGATTTTGAAAAAGAACTAAAAAATAACTACCCTAATGTAGAAATCTCAGAAATAATCATAAAATTGAAAAGAGATGATGTGACAGAAATTGTTATACCATTTATTAATTTAAAACGAGGTAATGCTGCTGATTATATTCTTGTAAATGGCGAAGTAAAACCATTAAAGGGTGGAAATAGAGAACTTCCTGCTCAATTGAAAAAAATTTTAGGACCTAAAGCAGAAGAAATTGTTGAAGCTAATGATGATATTTTATCACAACTGGGGGAAGCTAATAAAAAAATTCATCAATTAGCATCAATAATGGTTGAAAAGAATGAAGAAATTAAGGATTTAAAAAATGCGCTAGCCGGTTTGAGTGCAACAAATGAAACAAATGAAGGGGAGATACAAAGACATATTATTAATGATAAAGAGAAGCGAAGAATCATAGAGGAAAAAACAGCCGCAATCAAAGATCTTGAAGGTTATTTAGCTGCTGCTGTAGAAGAGAAGATAGTATCCAAAACTGAGGTTGGGGAACTTAAATTTGAGTTAAATAAAACAAAAAATGAACTAGAAAAATATAATAAGGGACAGTCAAATTTAACAATTTTAGAAAGTGGTAATGAAAGATTACAAGCTGAAGTTGATAAATTTAGAGAACTAGCAAGAAAGAGTATTATTTACAACCAAGAACAAATAGCTGAGATTGAGAGTAAAAATGAAGAAATACTTAAAAATCTACCATTACGAGAGCGTGTGAAGCACATCTTCAAAAAGTATGGTTTTACAGTATTCGCGGTTGTAAGTGCTGTAGGTGTGGTTATTGGTGCTATAGTTTCTAATCTTTCTAGAGGCTTATCCACATTAGGTAAAGGCGTTGGTAATGGGTTGAAAGCTATTGGTAAGAAACTGGGCGAAATATTACCAGGAATGGTTGGAGCGATTGTAAGCTTTTTGTTCAAAACAGCTGGAGAAGTTATTGGATTCTTAGGTAAGAATGCTTGGCTTTTGATAATGGTTGTGGTTCTATATTTTGTGGAACAGTTTAAAAAGAAGAGAAAGTAACAAATTTCAGCGTAGCTGGGCAGCAAATCCGGTCTAAAGATATCATGTTGATCAGTAAAATACAATATGGATGAGTACAATAGAATTTATCCACAATTACCAACAAATGGTGATCCTAATAATTTCAGACTACAAAAGTCATGCGAAGTACTAAATAATCTTCAAAAGGAAATTAAACATTACGAGGATGTTAGGAAAAAGTATAATCGAGCTAGAGGTATATTTACAAAAATCAGTGTTTGTAGTGGAGTGCTTTCAGTTATTCTATCTGCAAGTGGACTTGGAACTTCCCTTACTGGTTTTGGTGCTGTTGTTGGCATACCATTAGGAGCTGTGGGAGGTGTTTGTGGAGGAATATCGGTTGGATTCGGTGCGGCTTCTAAACGGCTTTCTCATAAAGTTAGTAAACATGAACAGACGGTTTCTTTGGCAAAAGCAAAAGTAAACACCATTAACGATTTGGTTTCAAAAGCTCTAAAAGATAACGCTATATCCGACCAAGAATTTTCGTTAATTTTATCAGAGGTGGACAAGTTTGAAAAACTAAAACTAGAAATCCGTCAAAAATTTAGGAAAGATACAGAAAAAAACTTAAACATGAATCAGATAAGGAGAGAAGTCCGCGCAGATCTATTAAAAGAATTAACCACGCCAGATCATTAAAAATTTCATATGAAAGAACTGATGTGGGGTGTAATTGTTTTGCTGGTATTAGGAAAGAACGGTATTGATTTAAAAACATCCTATTATCAAGGTAAATAATAAGATGGGATTATACAATGATTTCAGAAATATGTATCCAAGGGCTGATCACAGTCAATTTATATTTGTGTCTGATCCATATGGAGGTTACATTAAGTGGAAAGTTGATGGTACAACAATAATGTCAAATGATGATCCTACTGGAAAAACATGGACTGATGACATATCACCTAATATGAAAAGACTTTTATGGAAAGATTTGGGGATTACCTCTGATGAATTGAGTTCATTCCCAAAAAGTTTAACATTGACTAATCTATCTTATCCAATACCAGCTGTTAATTTTGACGACTTTTCAACTGATATAACAAAAATGCTAACCTCGCTGGATATATACGTTTCAAATACAAAGAAATTCACAGCAAAGATGAGAAACATATTTACATCACAAGTTGTTACTTTCAAATTTGGTAAACAGAGTAGAAAATGGTTGAACGCCCCTGATATGAATTATTGGCCGCAACAACTTAACTTTTCAGTTTGGTGTGCAACATCTGGTTGTGGGATTAGTCCTTTTGAAAGTCTAAATTATCCTAAAGTAGTGAATAGCTTTATCAAGTTTCATGTGTATTTCACAATAAGGCGGATATTATACGAATTGAGTCTTCCCCTACCTGATGAGCAACCTTTTGTTATAAATAATAATCCATATAGTAAAGTTTCATATCAACGATTGTGTGCAGAATTTGGAATTGCCAATAATTCCGATTTTAGATGGAAAGGAGGAAGAAATGGGGGATTGGGAGATATATTCCTTGATTACGGTGCAGGATATCATGGAAAAGGCGGGGGATACCAAAATGTGCATATTATAAGGAATTATGATGTTGAAGCAGATCAATGGCCTGGTGAAGGTGGTAAATTCGCTGATGAAGGAGGAAAAAAGGAAAAGGGTAATCTAATTTCATTTATACGTAACGATGACTTTGCTGATTTCAAATATACCTGGTTTATCCCAACAAGCGGACATGGACTCACTAAAGCTGGGCTTGGTAGATTGAATCGATCCGCTGAAGCTTTTGTTTACTGTATATTGGGAGCACAAGTTAACACAAGAAATTCAATTTATGGTAATGGCGGTGGAGCGATTGAGACACAACAAGAATTCTTGGCTTTATTTGAAAGTAGTGTTATTGAGAATGACATTTCTAGTTCTATCCAAAGGTATCAATTAGCTGTACAAGAAGCGAAATTACGGCTTGATTTAGCTGTTGCTCCTGGTGTGTGGTTGATGCCGAGTAATATGATAATCAATACTGAAAGCGTGACAGGTTTTAACAACAAACTTATGAAAGCGAGTAATGATATGAATTTTGGTGTGAATCATTCCCTAAACACTGAAACAAAACAGGTTGGAATAAGTCATAACTTAGGATCTTCAAAGTTAAAGTTACCTCATAGAACTGAAACGAAGAGAAACCAGCAGGAACCAAAATCCCCAACGAAAACAGACTCGATGAAACAGGAAAATAATATTGAAACAACACAACATGAAAAGAATATATTAGCATTTATAATTGTCGCTGGTGGTTTAGCGTGGCATCTATTTCGGTAGTTCATGAGTATTTCACATGATTATCATTGTTTGTAAATTAGTTTTCACGTGTAGAACAATAGATTGCATACTTTTACGACATAGCAACAAGAAAAATGTAAAGTGGATTTGAAATCAAAAAGTAGATTTTATGTTTACTTTTAAAAGGCCCGTTTCTAACGTCGCTCAAGAATGTGATTACGTCAATGCAAATTACGGCGTAGCCGGTCCCGAGCAAAGCTCGATTTAAAGATGAATATGAATTAACCAAACAAAAAATGTTGAGCATTACCATGTATGAGTCTGAAACTAGGATATATTTAGATCCTCCACTTAAAAATATTCGGGAGATTCAGCTCCTGGATTGTAATATAAAAACCAAAAGATTGATTAATTTCAAGGATCAACAGGTATTATACAATGAAAAGAATCAAGCCATCATAATAATACAACCCGGTACATATTCGTTGCGTGATATTCAATCGATCTTTCTAAAAGATGGTGATAGGGAAAAGATAACAATAATTGAAAGTGATGCTGTTGACTATTTGTATTCAAATAAGAACTTTAACGTTAAACTTACTAGAGCCTTGTCGATTGGTTTGGGGGTGCCTGAAGTCATAAATCCTGGTAAATTATACCCTATAAATATACAGATTAAGGAACCATTGAGGCTTATGTGTAGTATAGTTGATAATAAGTCTTCATATATGAATAAAACAAAATATGGAGAACTTGTGAAACTCTCACCATCAACCCTACTTGCAAACATACCCTCAAAAGATTATCCAACAATTCCGGTTCGAAAATATGATAGCGTTATAAACCACTTTGATTTAACCATATTGGACAATGAATGGGAAAAACTTGATCTTAAGGGTTCTCCCATAACTTTTAGTTTAAGATTTAGGTAAATTTTTTGTTATGTAACCATTATTTAGGTTATATAACATAATTTTTCTTAAATACTTTATTTTAAAACAAATATTTCCATCTCTTCAAACATATTTGTAACTTTTGGTGTGATTGAAAAGTATGAAGCCATTCCATCCTTTACATGTTTTTTTATTTTTTTGTAAAACTTATTTTTATCTATAATTACTATATTTAAACTAATCTCAAATGAAATAATAAATATTTCTAAAGTGTTTTTAATTTTTTTTTCATTACTAAACTTAATTGCATTTTCAAAATAATCTTTATCCAATTTAATATCTTCTTCAATTTTATGAGGTTTTACTCCTTTTGTAATAAAATTTCTAGCATAGAGCGACCCTTCCCTCATTACCACCGGACTAATATCACCCAATCGGTAACAAATTTTAAAACCAAAAAATGCTAAATTATTTGATGCAACAATATTTAAATTATCATTCTCTGAAACACAAATTGAAAAATCTTTATTTACTTTATTAAAGAAATCTTTTGTACAATTTTTTTCTTTATTATCATATTTAATAGTTAATAATTTTATATTCATCTTTGTTATTTTTTTTATATTTTAAATATTTAATTCATTTTTTATTTAACACATACAGTTGTTATACAACATAATTAGATCCTATCAATCTTCTCCCCATAACTCTTTCAATAACTTTAACCCCCCAATATCAATACACCAATCTAAATACCTATCTGGGTGCCACGCTGCAGCCATTATATCTTTATACAAATCATTATAGAAATCGCGTTTATGTAATATCTTATAATTATTTATATATATATAAACATCAAATGAAACAATAATAAAATTATCCATATTATATTTTCTAACCGGTTTATACTTTCTATTAGCAAAATATAATATATCTTCAGCAAACATATCACTTTTTATACCATTAGATGCAAAATTTATTAATTCATCTGTAAAATAAAAAAACGTTTCATAACCATCATAATCAATAAAACAAATCGTAAACTCAATTTCTTCTTCATAATAAGCAAAAGAAATATTTTTTAAGATTTTTGATAATAAATTTGTTTTAATTGATTCTATAAATTCATTAATAATTAATTTTTTTTCATTTATATATTCTAACTCAATCTTTTCTATTTTTTTATAAATATACCCATCAACAAACTCATACTCAATCATTATTACTTTTTTTTATTTTTTTATCTTTAAATTAACATTAAAAAATCATTTTTTTGTTATTTTTAACAACATTCTTTACATTGCCTTTTCTGTTTATTATGCACACATATTCCTTTTCCTTTACACTTTTTACATATATACTTTTGTAATTTGTGTTCACATATTTGAGATCCTTTACATTCTTTACAGTATGACTTAATTTTATTGTGTTTGCATATTTGTGTTCCTCCACACTCTCTACAGAAATAATTACACTTTCCATGAATGCAAATATATTTATAATTATTATTAATAGTATATTTTGGTATTAATTTAATAATCTCCTCATCTGGAAATTTTTTTAACGCATTAATAAAATCTTCTTTTTGCATTCTAGATCGTCCTTTAATTTTCAACTCTTTAGCAATTTTTTTCAGTTGCACAAATTTCAATTCATCAAGTTTCAATTCGAGTAGATTCTCCATTTATACTTTCATAAATTATTCTTTAAATTAACATTAAAAATTCAAAATTTTATTTTCTTTCTTAGTAAATCTCTGTTTAATTTCTGATAAATCTTTTATTAATTTTCATATTTTTGCGGATTTGTGTATACTTTTGTAAACAGGAAAAAAAATCTCTGTTTAATTTTCTGATAAATCCTTGAACAATTTTTTTATTAATATTTTGTCCCCGCATCTGTGAATTCCTTATCTCTACTTCCAGAAAGAGGTTCAAAGGGGTCGATGTGTATATCAAAGAATTCCACATAGTCGAATTTCAAACCGTAAACATTATCTTCAAATCTCTCAAACTCTTCAAACAGGCGATTGAACATAGTATCTAATAAGCCAGATAAATCGGTTGACTCTGTTATTATTTCTACAGGCGAATGAAAGTATTTTAAAGTTTCATCAATCAGACCAGTATCGGGATTCTCTTTTGTGAATTTGCAAGTAAAGATGAACTTAATTTTGATGGGCTTCTTTTGCTTATTAATTAGATCCAAAACTTTTGGCTTGATTTTGTTGATAAATGTATTTGGGCCATACCCTTTTTGCCCATCTATCCTGTGAGTTTTCAGATAACCCCGCAATGCTGTTTGTTTTTCTTCTATATTAAATTGTTCACCCAATTCATCTCTCACACTATCAGATATATTTACATTTTCTCTAGGTTTGGATTTTGTTTTTTTGTTATTATTAAATTTTATGATGTTTTCATTGGTTAAATCTGCAAGCTTTCTAGAAAACTCGTCTTTATCCAAAACCTTAAATGAATAATTTCCCCAATTAAAAGTTTGTTTTGATCGTTTTTGGGGGGTTATAAAAGTTGGTGCTAATTTCCTTTTTCTTGGTGGAGGAGACCCGGGTGGTGTGACAGGTGGCGTTCTTGGCGGAGGAGACCCGGGTGGTGTGACAAGCCTTGGCGGTTCACCATTAAGTCTTTGCCTATAATTTTCCAAATCCTCAAGTGTATTTATACCCCTTTCACGTAATGCTGCTATTTTTTCCGCTTTTCGCATACCAGTTCTCCCCCGTATACGCAACTCCTTCAAAATTTCTTTTAATTCAACGTCTTTTAATTGCTCCATTTCGTATTGTATTCCACTATTCTTTCTTTTAAATCATTTTTTTAAATTTTTTCATCGCTTTAGTGTCGGTTTTTTTGTATTGGTGCAAACTCGTCAGTTTCCCTCCACCTTCCGACACGACTTGTGGAATAGTTGGTAAAATCCAATCAAAACTCCCCCGATACTTTCCGATACTTTCCGATACTTTCCGTTACTTTCCGGTTCTTTCCGAAAAAACTTGATTTTTTTTTAATTTTTTTTGATTTGTCCTAGAACCCGCTTTTTACATCTCTCTGCGGTCTAGAGGAGATCAGATATTAGGCTGCTATATGTTTTTCTTCTCACGTTGTCATGAGAAGAAACATCAATCTAAAGGGTTTAATGTAGTGAGTAATGATGAACGAACTCAAAAACATGGTTCCATTCAATTGCATCATCACTGGTCCCACGAATTGTGGAAAGACCCAATACATAGTGGAGCAGCTTCGAGGTCACTATAGGCAAGTGTTTGATTATATTGTGTTGATTTGCCCAACATATGCCCATAACAAGACTTATAGAGGCTTTGCCAAGGGGGACAAACGATTCTTTGTACTGTCGCCAGATGCGAGTGATCATGACGAAATCAACAATTTGTTGATGGACTGTGAATCGTTCTTCTCGGGTATGAATGCGCTCATAATATTGGACGACTGTGCCGTTTCCAAGGATTTGAAGAATAGGTCCAACAAATTCATCGGTTTGGCCTTCTCTGGGAGACATGTAGGGATATCAGTGTGGGTTCTCACTCAACAACTGACATCTATAGCCAAACCATTCCGTGAAAATGTAGCTTGTGTGGTCTCATTCCACAATCCATCACAAACGGCGATGAAGATGCTTTTCGAGGAGTATGGCGGGGACCTGGATGCTGAAACGTGTAAGAAACTCAAGAAGCATCTTATGAATGAAAAGTATGCCAGGCTATGCTTCTCCCTTAGACATCCATTCCAAAACTATTTAGAAATACCGGCTCCCATGGCACAACCATGACAACTCCCGAAGAAATCATGAATGGTGAAACTGTGGTGGAACAATCAACACCAACCATTAGCGATGATGATTTGAAATCCAAAAGAGAAGAGCTTTCAATACTAGCTTGTCTAGGGTCAACCAAAGAGTATCTTGGTATGCAAATGACTCTAGGCGATGTCCATAAATTATCGGATAAGGATGTCGAGAAGTACTACAAGAGGTACAAGATGGTGTCGGGTAAGAATGTGGCTGACGGACTAATTGATCCTCCTTTACATCTATTGGTCCGACTAGTCAACTGGGGTCTTAGTGGTTACGGTGGAATAGGTGACCCAGATGCTTTGGTAAAGGATTGGAAGAACAATCAGTTGATCAAGCAGTGGCTGTCAGAATATTCTGGTTCAATAGTAGTACATGGTGGTGCGATTGCTACGTTACTGATAATAGCTATTACCGCTCTCAAGTATTTCAAACTAAAAGAGCCTAGTCCCCCAGCTACATTGTACGACATGGCTAACACGGATGAAATAGGGGTTGACACTGTTCGGTGAAAAAATTGAAATTGGACTTGAAACTTTTACGTTTGAAAGCATACTCGAAAGAGATCGAAAACATGTCACAGAGAACAAACTCAACTTCCTCAACTGGTTCTTCTTCTTTGGATTCAGGTCCACCTCTACCAAATCGATTTGTACCAATTGATGAGACTGATTTTGATTGGAACTCTATTATTATGGAGGATCCTGTCAGATCAAGGTCTGGGTTCAAATCAAAGGTATTTGTGATGGAGGATGGTGTAAAGAAGATTCTATCATTCCAATTGGCAGATCAAAACGTGTTTGGAATTAACCATGAATATGGTTACAAGCCGGGTGACAAACTCAAAAAGTTACAGATCAATTACCCTATGACGTCATTCTACACTCAAGATTGTCCAACTGAAGAAGAGGAAGAGACATTCAAAAGGATTGAGTCGATAAGTGCGATTACGGCTAAACACATGGTTAAATTCTACAATGAAGGGAAAGACATGCCTAAATTAGACCAAAATGGTGCGAAGTATTTATGCCTGAAGAATAAAGAGTCACTCAGATTGGTGAAGCCTCTATACTCAAAACCACAAGAAGACGATTCCAAGTCCAAGTCCAAATCCCAACCCAAATCCACTTATTCAAAACCATTTCGAATGTACATTAAACTAAACAGCAGTGGAACTGGTGAAAACTTCAAGTTACACTCGTCATTTATGGGACGGAAAAGAAACCAGACTTTTCATGACTTTGTAATTGACCCTAATCAACCTTTTGATCCCACAAATAAGATAGGCTTGCAAATTTCAGTCAAGTTTGAGAGTGTATTCTTTTCATCAAAGAGTGAATACATTGCCCTTCTGGGCGAAGGTATTATTGTGAAATCACTCAGGTTCACAAAACCATTTGAGGAGGTTGAACCACAAGAAGAGAAACATGATGATGAGAATGATTTCAAGGATGTTGAATTTGAAGACGATGACGAGGACAAGAATGATGGTAACGATTTCCCAGGTGCTACTTTTGAAAATGAAGAAGTCCAAACGTGGTCATCTCCGGCTGAGATGATGATTAAGGATTTATTCCCTGAGTAACTTTGAGCCTTGTAAGGGGGTGGGATCTGACAGTTTCCTAGTATGCAACTTACTAGGAGACTTAAAAGTAACAATAGATTAGTTCACAACATGTCTGAACAAGAAGTGCAAACTAAAGAGTCTGGTGTTGAAAGAAATAATAAGAAAATCACGCATGGGTATGTCAAGCCGCAGGATAACGGGGATATACACATATACTTGTTATCGAAAGATAATGAGGAAGTAAAGACTTGTAATTGCACTAATCTAGCAAACGCATTAACCAATGTAGTTGTAAAGATGAGAAATGATAGGAGAGTGAAGGTTGCTTATTTCGGGTTACGTGATAATGGTATATACTTTGGCTTAGAATTGGAGAATGATGAGGGTGAGAAGGAAGTAAAGTATATGATATTCAGAGATGGGGAGGAAGTGTTTTCAAGTATGGATAGTAATGGAGTGAGACACACAGCGCTAAAGACTAATCTAGTGAAAATATTAACAATTGCAGCTGCAGTTTCAACCACAGCTTGGTTCCTAATCTTTTAATATAAATGTTTAGTTTCCTAGTATACAACTTACTAGGAGACTTAAAGCTTACAGTAGATTAATTCACAACATGTCTGAAGAAACAAGTCAGGTTGAGCAAATCACTAGAGAGCCTTCTGTAAAAACAAAGGTCAAAGACCCCAAACGAGTTCAAGCTGGTAAAACGTTATCGGAAAAGAGGCTTTGAAACGTGAAGAGGAAAGGGAGAAGAAGGAGAGTGAAAAGGAAGAGGATAAGGGTAGTTCTGTTGGTGGAGGGGGTCATATGTCGTCCCAAACTATTTTTCTAGCCATAGGTGCAATTGGCCTCGCCGCCTATAGCCTATGGACAAACTATGGAGATAGGATAGCTATGCATATGCCAACCATTTTCAACCCATCACCACAGCCTAAAGTCACAGAAAGTCAGCCCGTGGCCAGCACCACAGAGGAAACCGATTTAAAAGATGATCTGTTGTGATTCAAAATGGCTGAGAATAAGCTCGTAAAGACAGTTACTGGCTCTTCAGTGCTCGTTGGATTGTCAGCTGGGATGGGCTGGCTTGGCAAAAAGGCTCTTCGGGAGTCATTCATCGGCGACCCATCGACCAGTATCATGAACTATGGTAAATGGGTACTTGTGCTGACTATAGCTATGTATGCCAAAACTTATTTAGAGGATCAGAAGATACTACCCACAAGCATCTGAATATGAAAAGTTTCAGTGTGGAAGAGATAATTGAAATTGCTGTGCATGTTTATAGCCAAGAATTGATAAGTCATATCAGAGCTGCAAACAACAATTCCTTATATCATACTGAGTACAAGCTTAACCAAGGTAATCGCAACGTGACTTTCTATGGAAAGGATTTGAAGTTGGAAGACATATTCGAGTGGTATTTCTGTGATGAGCATAACCACCATGGTTATTCAGAGAGAACTCCTGATCTTAACGATTACATCATAGAAACCTTGAAAAATGTAAGTCCTAAATTCAAGGAGAGATATGAAGCTAAATGTGAACATTACCGTAAGGTTGAAGCAGAAAGGAAGAAGAAAGAGTACAAGTCCAAAAACAAACCACCACCAGGACCACGACCATTAGTATCCTTTATGTTTGGGGTGTTGACACCGATCGCATTATACACAGGCTCGAAATTGTTTAAGAAGTAGGACAACAAGTGGATAAATGGCGACTATAGCAATCATGCTTGGAGGGGCAGTCCTCAATGCAACAGCCTTCATTGGTGGAAACTATTTAGCAAAGGTCATTAGCGGCTCGTCTTCAGCCGATCTCCAACTTGAAAGGGAGAGGCATGACAAAGCCATGGAGAAGTACCAGAAAGACTATGCTGCTTATCAAGAGAAACGAATGGCTTATATTGACTTTGAGAACCGTAGGAAGGGTGATGAGAATCAAGCCTCTGAGAACATATCAAAGACGGATGAAGCGCTGAGATTATACAATCAAATGGGCAACCCCCCCAAATTCTCTGACTATTACCGACCCAATTCAGATCAGAAGACTGGAGAAATGGTTTATGTTTCTGGTGGGATGTTAGCCTTGGGATATATTGCCAGTAAGTGGATATAATGGCTGACAAAATAACAGATGACACAATGACCCCACATGAATATATTCGTTTGGTAGGATTGAGAGCTGAACAACTCAAAATGGGTAGTAAACCAGTGATAGACTGGCCATTTGATTTCAATCCCATAGCCATAGCCAAGAGTGAACTCAAACAACGCGTTTTACCCATTGCTATAATTAGAAAGATCCCAGACTGTAATTCAAAGACTGGTTTCCGCGATGAAGTATGGGACCCAAACGACATGAATATACGAGACTTTTGAAATCAATTTAGAAAGTTGCCATATTCAACTTCAAATATGGCAACTGCTTATGATCCTGATTTAGATCCGACTACACTAAATGAGCCAGGTGATGATGATGGGGATGATACACTTTACTTGAGCCCAATCACAAAGACATCCACCACTCGTCCAATTGACCCTGATTTTGAAGAGGAGGAAACTTCGTTTGGGGGTGTTGATGAAACTCGGCCCTTATTGATGGAGGAGATGGAAATAGAACAAGATGAAGCCTGGGCCAAGATTAGATCAAGATTCCCCAAAGTTGATACGTCCAAGTTTACAGCTAGACTTAATGAATTCAAGCAAGTAGTTGTGAAATTGTTTAGGAAAGGATCAAAACCTTATGTGTTATTCAAAGGTGATGATGAATTGAATGACAAATTGCCGGACACCATCAAAAATAGCCTAGGCCCAATGGCAGAAGAGGTTATGGAAGCCAATGATGGTGAGATAACAAAGAGAAAGACTATGATATCCAAACTCAAAGACAAACTAAAATTCCATAGGGACAAGCCACTGAAGACCCCAGAAGAAAGTAGCCAAATAGAGACTCTGGAGAGGGAAATCGGTGAGCAGGAGGAGGAGATAGCCAATCTGGAGGGTGAGAATGAAGAGATACAGGAACGAATGTCATTGCGGGATCGTGTAAAGGTCATCTTCAAGAAATACGGATTCACAGTCTTTGCTGTCATGAGTGCCGTTGGAGTGGTCATTGGTGTTATAGTCTCCAACCTATCCAAAGGGCTATCGAAATTAGGCAAAGGAGTTGGTGATGGGCTAAAAACCCTTGGAAAGAAACTTGGCGAATTACTGCCTGGGATGGTGGGCGCTATTGTAAGCTTTCTGTTCAAGACTGCTGGAGAGGTCGTCTCATTCCTGGGTAAACATGCTTGGCTGTTAATAATGGCAGTTGTGCTTTACTTCATAGAAGAGTTAAAAAGGAAACGTAAATGAATCAAATGAAGACTTATTGTGTCAAAGAGAAAAAGCTGACTGATTGTGTACCTGGTAGTGAAACCTTTGCCAAAACATCCAAAGTAAGGCCGATGATGAAGTGTAAATGTTCCAGCTGTGGCATCATCAAAACTCGTTTCCTCTCAGATGCTGACTATAGAAATTTAAAGATGAAGAAGGAGTAATCAAACAACATGTTGAGCATTACTATGTACGAGTCTGAAGCCAGGGTGTATTTGGATCCCCCACTGGAAAAGGTTCGGGAGATTCAACTCCTCGACTGTATTGTACCCAAACGATTGACCAACTTCAAAGATCGACAGGGCTTTCTCAAGGAGGATAATCGGCCCATCATAATAATTCAACCCGGTACATACTCTCTACGTAACATACATGCAATCTTTCTGAACGATACGGATAATGCCAAGCTATCGATCATTGAGACTGACACTGTTGATTACCTGTATTCCAACAAGACTTTCAACATTAAACTCACAAGAGGGCTCCAAGTTGGTCTTGGGGTGCCTGAAATCATAACCCCTGGAAAGTTGTACCCCATAAATATACAGATTAAGGAGCCTCTGAGACTTATGTGTAGTTTAGTGGACAATAAGTCGTCATATATGAATAAGACTCAATCTGGAGAACCCGTGAAACTCTCCCCTTCCCACCTCCTTGCCAACATACCATCACAGGATTACCCAGCCATTCCAGTCCAAAAACATAAGAGCCCCATAAACCACTTCGACTTAAGCATCCTCGACATTGGGTGGAAGAAACTTAATCTGAAGGGTTCTCCCATCACATTCAGTTTAAAATTCAGATAACATCTTAAAAGTAAGCGATCTTCATTCCAAAATGGATGCATATAATACGATTTATCCTAACTTAGAGGCTACTGCGCCTCCCACTGATGGACCATCATTCAGGCTTCAACAATGTTGTGATGCTTTGAACAAACTAAAGTCTGAATTAAACCACTATGAGACAGTACTCAAAAAATACAACCGATCCAAGGGTGTACTCATGAATGCAAGCTCGACCTGTGGTATACTGTCTTGCGTCTTGGCGGCTGGTGGATTGGGCACATCGCTTAGTGGAGTTGGAATCATGGCATCTGTGCCATTGGGTGTAATTAGTGGTGTATTTGTATGCGTTTCCATAACGTTTCAACAAATATCCAAGAGATTGTCCAAGAAAGCTGTGAAACACCAAAACACCATCACACTAGCCAAGTCCAAAATAAACACAATTGAAGACCTGGTTTCCAAAGCCCTTCGTGACAATAAGATCTCCGATGAGCAGTTCTCGTTGATCATTGAAGAACTCAAGAACTTCGAAAAGCTCAAGGCTGAAATAAGGGCTAAAGCTCAAAAAAATATGAGTGTAGAGGACCCATTGGTATTGAGGCAGAGAGTACGCAACGAAATCCTCAAAGAACTAAAAGGAGGACCATAACTTTAGTTTATGAGCAACACATCTACTAAATCAAATAGACTTAAAAGGTTGATATACTAGTAACACAACCATGGCTAATACACAGCTCAATGAAGAGTCTATTACAAATGGGATGAATAATCAAACTCAACAATATCCAGCACAAGATGAAGTTGATGTTATTAGGAAATGGTGTGAAAAAGTAAAGAAAATTATTTCCATGGACTTTGCAACTCAAAATCAAGTTAGTTCTTTACGTTCAAGAATTAGTAATGTAGAATCTGCTGTAAGTTTGTTAATGGTTGGCGCCTTGGCATACATAACAATCAATACAGCATGCTGGGCACTTAGCTAATGGCTTAAAAGTTTGAACTCTTCTACCCAAATTCTGGATAGAAGATGGGCTTACTCAATGACTTCAGAAATAGGTATCCAAAGGCTGATCGTGACCAGTTCAAATTTGTGAACGATCAATATGGGGGTTACATTAAGTGGAAACATAACGGTATGACAATCATGTCCTATGATGACCCTTCTGGAAAAACATGGACTGATGGGATGCGACCAGGTTTGAAATTACTACTCTGGATTGATCTTGGACTGGCCGATGATGACACATTGAACTCATTCCCACCAAGCCTAACCATGACCAAACGATACTACCCGATACCCGCCGTTGACTTTGACAACCCCACCAGTAACACCACAAGCATGTTGACATCATTGGACATATACGTGTCCAATACGAAGAAATTCACCGCCAAGATGCGTAACATATTCACCTCCCAAGTGGTAACTTTCAAGTTTGGTAAACAAAGTCGAAAGTGGTTGAACGCCCCCGACATGAACTACTGGCCACAACAACTGAACTTTGCAGTGTGGTGTGCGACCTCTGGTTGTGGGATTAGCCCCTTCGAGAGCCTCAACTACCCCAAAGTCGTGAGTAGCTTCATCAAGTTTCATGTGTACTTCACCATAAGACGTATATTGTATGAACTGAGTCTTCCACTGCCTGATGAGCAACCCTTTGTAATAAACAACAACCCTTACAGCAAAGTCGCTTATCAACGATTATGCGCTGAATTTGGCATCTCAAACAACTCTGACTTCAGATGGAAAGGTGGAAGAAACGGGGGTTTGGGTGACATATTCATCGATTATGGTGCTGGATACCATGGAGTAGGTGGAGGATACCAAAATGTACATATGGTAAGAAACTATGACGATGAAGTTGATCAGTGGCCTGGTGAAGGTGGTAAATTCACTGATGATGGGGGTAAGAAGGAAAAGGGTAACCTCATCTCATTCATCCGTAATGATGACTTTGCCGATTATAAGTATGCTTGGTTCATACCAACTAGTGGCTATGGACTCACTAAAGCTGGACTTGGCAGATTAAATCGATCGATCTGCTGAAGCCTTTGTTTACTGTGTGCTGGGGGCTCAAGTCAACACTAGAAACTCGATTGTGGGCACTGGTGGTGGAGCGATTGAGACTCAACAAGAATTCTTGGCCCTGTTTGAGAGTAGTGTGATCGAGAATGACATTTCGAGTTCGATCCAAAGGTATCAACTGGCCACTCAAGAAGCTAAATTAAGACTTGATTTGGCCATTGCTCCTGGAGTGTGGTTGATGCCCAGTAACATGATCATAAACACAGAGAGTGTAGTTGGGTATAACAACAACCTCATGAAGGCCACTGATGAGATGAAATTTGGTATCAACACAAACATAAACCTAGAGACTAAGACTGTGGGAATCAGCCATAATCTGGGGTCCTCAAAAGTCAAGTTGCCACATGCAACTGTAGAGACTAAACGACCACCACCAACACCAACGATTAATCCTCAACCTGAAATCAAAGAAGAAACAAATACTAATCATGAAACCAACCTGATAGTATTTATCATTGGAGTTGGAGCTCTAGCTTGGCTGCTATTCAAATAAAAAATGAGATACCCAATCCATAGACCATGACTTCGTAAATCATGCCATCATTAGCAATCATTGGTAGTAGACACTTCAATGAGTATATAACTTTGAAAGAACAAATAGGTAAAGCTCTCAAGAAATGGAAGCTGGATCTCTCAGACATACAATTGATTGTGTCTGGAGGTGCTGAAGGGATTGATGAATTGGTCAGAGATTTTGCCATTGAAAAGGAGATCCCATTCAAGGCATTTGAACCTCAATGGGACTATTATGGCAAGGCGGCTGGGCACATTCGCAATAGAGCGATTATGGAGTGTGTGACGCATGTATTGGCCTTACCTTCTTATATTTACTCGCCAGGTACCAAATCCACTATTAAGATGGCTAGGAAATACAAGAGAAAGGTTATAGTCGTCTATGTGTAATGATTACATGAACTTTTGTAACGTGAAGCGCGTTACAAATGTCTTTGGATACCTCACAAAGGCCCACACTCTTCACAATCCCTTCTTGGCTTATAATGACGGCAAATATAATCTCCACTACACATATGACACATAAATTTCTTATTATTAGTCTTAATTCTACCATGTATACAATAACGATGAGGGCTACACTCTTTACAATAATATCTCTGTCTGCCATGTGTACAAATACCTGCACCGCCACACTCTTTACAATAATATCTATGTCTGCCATGTGGACAACGTTTTATTGGTTTAGCTTGAGCACAATCCATTGTGTGTATACCACCACAGTATAACCATCGACCATCAATTACACTTTTGTAACACGATACATGTTACAAAAATATCATGCATGATTACCAATGAACCCCCCAACGCTCCTTCAACTCTTGAAACTCTTCCAAATCAAGACACCAATATACAAACCTACTTGGATGCCATGCCACAGCCATCAGCTCTCTCCAAATATCATTTAGGAAAATACGTCTGTGTATGCCCTTCCAAGCCTCATGTAACAACTCGTCTTTGAAACTTATATAGACACAAACTAAAAGATCTCCAATAAGAAGGTCGTCGACAGAATATGGCCGTTCGAGATCAGAATCCACCATCCCAAACAGAGTTAAATCTTCGGCGCCCTTACATAAATTCTCAGCGATGTCATCAATACAAAACTTGTCAAAATCCTTTGAATATTCATATACTATCTCATTATCGTCAATAGGAAAATGAGCCATGGTAAATACAAGACGAACCTTCTCAACAAAACACTGATTGAAACTAGACACCCTATATAATACGCCTGATTTGTATTCTTCTAGAAAATCATTAACTCCCAAACAGTCCACATTGTCATAGAGAAAGTCAAATGACGCCTTCATTCCATAATAGAAATCCATTTCTCAAAGCTGTACCCGATGGTACCAACCTCGACCAAAAATCCCACTTTACCAACTCGGCCCCACCCCACCCCCCAAAGGACATCGACGATCCCAACGAAAAAATTGACACTCGACGGAAAAAGTCATCGATGGAAAAACAACCAAGTCGGGAGACCCAACTAATTAATTATGCACAAACTTTTGGCCACACCCATCTGCCAAAATCGACCACACCCAAAACCACGATTTCGCAAAAAAATCGTAAGTCCCAAAAATCGACCACACCCAAAAACACGATTTCGCAAAAAAATCGATCTAAAATGAAATTGCGCCAGAATGCCCACAATCCAACTACTCTAGGGGACGCATTATTCGTCTGGACGAACTCGGGGCAAACATTCGTAGTTCGTCTGGTAATGCGCTCTAGTATAAAGACGGGCACACGACGTATTATGCGTCCGGACGAACTATCCTTCGTAATACGTCTTGAACGACGCATTACTAAAGGTTGTTAATAATAATGTGTCCCCTAGTATAAAAACGGCCATTTTCATCTGTGGATCAAACCATTCAGTGTGACCATTCTTGGGAAGCTAAATTGTATGATGGGGCTGTTTGAATTAAAGACTGGTCTTTCTCTTTATTTGTTCTGTCTGCGTATCGTTTACTCGTTCCCATAACAAACAGAGTAACGAGTCAGGCTTTATTTTACGGCTTTACGGCTTTTACTTAGAAGAGCACAGAACACGTCATCACCGCGGCAGAATGGAATGACTAGAAACTAAAATTATTCACTGTAGAGCTGAAATTTAGGGGTGAAGAAGAATGTCTTCAATAGTTAAGTTACAAACCTTGGAAGACTGGAAATGTGGAAATCTAGCAATGTGGCAATATGTCTTGACTCGTTGTCTTACCAAGCTTAGCAGACTCTGGAAATGTGGAAATATGTATTGAACAGTTAAATTGTTAAATTACCAAGCTTGGAAGTCTGTTCAAGACATCAGTATTTCCATATTTCCCGATTGCTAGATTTCCACATTTCCAGACTTCTAAGGTTTGTAACTAAACCTATTTAACCGGTTCAAGACATATTTTTCTTTGAAATGTGAAAACATGTCTTGAATAGTTATCTGAACAAGGTTGGAAGTCTAGAAATTTGGAAATGAGGAAATATTTCTTGAACAACACTTCCAAGCTTTGTAATTTAACTTTTCAAGGCATATTTCCAAATTTCCACTATTCCAGTCTTCCGGCAAGCTTGGTAAGATAACAAGTCAAGACATATTTCCACATTGCTATAGATTTCCACGTTTCCAGACTTCCAAGGTTTTTAACTTAACTCTTGAAGATATACTTCCACTGCCAATCCATAATTTGCTCTACAGTGAATAATTTTAGTTTCTACTCATTCCATTCTGATGACGCGTTCTGTGCTCTCCTACCCCAAGTAAAAGCCGGCTTTACTTACAATAATCCTGCAAGCATTCAGTATGTATGTTGTAGTTCAATTTTTTCCTTGGTTTAAATTTTATTTTCCTTAATTTGTTTCCGAAACTCATTTTCATACATTGCCATACCAGAAAACAAAGTAAATAAAATAAAATAAAAGTAAATAAAAGAAAATAAAATTTGAACCAAGGAAAAAACTGAACTACAACATATCTAAAGCCTGGCTAGTTTGTAAGCTGTCAAAACGTCTCCATTTACGCCCAAGTGATCAAACATTCGAGACAAAAAAGTCTCTCATGCGTTCCAAAAATGTTTTATCAAAGTCAATTTATATTATGTCCTTTGTTACTTTTATTGTGTAAAAGCGAAACACAATGCCAAGTTCAAAGTTTGATATGTGCGTTATTGCAACTATTTCATAGTTTTTTTCAACTTACCAAATAATAAAACAGAACTGATACTGCACGTAATGTCTTTATCTAGCTGATCCCAATTCACTTTAAGTGGAAAAACACTGATTTAGCCAGCGCTTAAACCTACTCAAAGAAAATATTATGATTATTTTAATTTGGCTCCGCCGGTGGAGTTAGAACATAGAACATACTTATTTTTCTTGGACAATTCTGTCCAAGGGGGAAAGGCGCAATGAGGTTATCCCTATGTGAAACGCCAAACCAAAGGCCAGACCACAACAGCGGGAACTACGTCCCCTACTTTTTACGATCAGTGTGTGGGTTCTTTTAAGGTCCCACTAAGTTATCATGAACAAGGGTTGTGAGACGGGAAACAGAAGTTATGTTGGCCCTTCTACGCGCGTGGGGCATTATTTTAAGTTTACTCTCCATGGCGTCACAACAGAACAGATACTTGTGGCAGTGACTTAACTGCACCCGGAAGTTTTGTAAATTATACTTGTTGGCTCGCTGTTTTTTACTGACAAGGAAAGAATATATACGACTTATGGCTATTCCAAATCTAAAATCAATGGTGGAAGAAAAGCAAAAATACGAGTCAGAAAATAAGACGAAGGAGACGCCCGTTTTTTCACCATAAGAGAGTCAGTTACAGGCCACTCTAGATATGTCATTTCCTTAAGAAACAGCTCTGCACGTAAAAGCATAAAATGAGATACAAAGGCATTTTGTATAAAGTTGGGTTTGGTCAACACGTACCATAGTCCTTTGCAAATCAGCAAAATTTCATTGGCTTGTCTTGAAGTGTACCCAAACCGCCCTGTGTTTTGTACTCGAGCTTCTAATCGAAGGGCGAAAAAATTTAAGCAGTACCTGCAAAACGTGCACAACTCTACCCCCTCCTCGGGATCTCCTCTTAAATTCCACAAGCTATTTCGTTTTAACCGTTTCACTAAAATTCCAAGTACTAAAACGAAAATACAAAGTGAAAGTAGAAAATATTACCGTGTTGTAAATCTATTATTTACGAGGCTTGGGATGTTGTTAGTTTTGTCTTTTCAATTGCTCTTTTCTTGGGTCACTAACCAATAGAACGAGACTTTACGAAAGCTTATACATCACTACTAATTTAAAATTTTGGCCGAGTAAAAAAGAGGATAAAAAAGAAACGTCACACAAGGAATGAATTAACTTCAACAATAATTCACCTATGGTTTATTTCGAAAACTAGAAAATCAGGTATAAAAATAATTCCATCTAATTTTGGTAATCAAACTATTTTTAAACCTAAGACAGTTTTGTCTTTCAAGCGCAAAACAATTTTTAAGTACTATCTCTACGTAAAAATATAAAATGTGATATGAATGTATAGTGTATAAATATTTAGGTTCAGTAAACAAGTACCATGGTCCTTTGCAAATCGGCGAATTTCATTGGTTTCTCTTGAGGTCTACTTGTTACTAATAGCAACCGGTGCGTGCAAGTCGCATTAAAATAAGGGCAATTTAATATCTGGAGAAACTTGATACAACAGCGATTTGAGACAAGGTGACCACGGTTTGTGTTTACAGAAAAAAAAATAGACTATATCGCTCTTTTACTTTTTCCGAGTAATAATAAACTTGGACTCCATTTTTTCACTATCCTACTCAGAAAAAAATAGAGCTTATAAACGGATTGTTAAATATTTATAGGTACAAATATATTGCCAGAGACAATTCAGACGGTATCAAGAATAACTAGAACCCACGTCCTCTCCGTGGTCTGTTTTGAGTAGCGAAGGGGATCATGGGAATTTCTATCCTTTTCCCATCACTTCTTGCAACCCCAGCGCTCCTCCCGAAATTATTAAAAATGGCTGGAAGAAGAATGGGAAGGGGTCTGATTGAATAATACAGTACTAAAAATCCAGAATATAAAGAATATGTATGAGATAAACGCGGCAAAGTGTAACTTTCCCTTACAGTTTCAATGCATTATCAAAAAAGTGCGACGATGAGAAACATTATCCAAAGGATACTGAATTGATCAAACACTAGACTCTCCTAACTAACAAGAATGTGCAAGTCCCTAAGGGGAAAAGGAGAATTGCTCACTTGATCTCAGACAAGAAAGGATTAACTATACGTTGGGAATACACGAAGAATTCCCTGCGGATGTCGTGAGCAATTTCCTTCAAGAACTCAATGTATTTATAAGGCCCTAAGAAATAACTACAGGCATCTTACCAAAGATACCCTCTGTTATCAATTTCTTCTGATAAAAATATAATATATGATGTAAATACATTTTGCATTCAAAGAAGCCAGAAAAACTTTCACATATACGAGCTGTAGTAAGAAAGCTAGTCTCTTTTTACTTATCATCTATCATTTCTTTTCATAGTCTAGTTTATATTGAATTTTATACATCATTGTTTCTAGAATCTAGCCACCAAGTTTCTATAAATCTTAAAACCTTATGTTTCTTGGCAACCGTAATTCTTTTGTGAACATTCAATGTAACTTGGAAAATTCTAAATTGGAGGTGAAACGCAAAATATACCTAAATTACTTGTAGTATCACCCCAAGTACCAAGCAACCCAGACATTACTTATGTTACAATTGAGGCATGGCAACTTTCTTGGTATTTCCGTTACCGTAAACATCTGCAGCAAGATGGGTGTAACCTCTGTGATAGCCGTGACCCTGACGCGTCATAGAACGATATAGCCAATAGCAAGAAAGGATCTATTTCAGCGCATGGGCTGTGATGTATGTGACAGCGCCTACTATTGGCCAATGATATTCATGACGTAATAGGTCTTTCCTCTCATAAAGGTCACAAATATCATGCTACAAGCGTCATATTTTTGCAAGACTGACCTAGACAAATATGAAAAATAGATTTAAAAACTTTGCAATGTTGTCCTACAATTAAAAACCAATCAACTTGCAAAATTACAAAGCGGATAATTCATTGTGGGTCTCCATCACACTGCTCCGCAAAATCAAGCCCCGATTGATTAAGACCGCAATCAATTTCTTCACTTTTCTATAATGGAACTTTTCAGTTTTTTAATACACGACTCAAGAGTTTTACTCCTGTCTTTATGAAGACTGATATGGTGATCTAACTCATCTTGTTTGTTAAAGTTCTCCATACACACCCAACACTTAAATGGCCCTTCTGGTACGAGAACCATCTTGCGCTCCACCACGCAAACAACACCAGAGTCGAGACTTTGGTTGGACTCCGCCTTATGATGAAATTTGTTATGATCGTACAACTTCGAGACGGTGGGGAACATCATCTCGCACCGTGAACATCTCAGAAGCTTCTCACGAGCGTGGCTTTTCATATGTACTGCAAGAGTGGAAGATGTCCGATAGCACTTCTCACAAACACTACACTGGAAGGGTTTATCTCCGCTATGGATTCGGACGTGTCCGGCCAGTTCCGAAGTTGTGACGAATGCCCTCTCGCACAAGCTGCACTTGTAGGGCTTGCCGACAATGTCAATTTCGTTTTGTGTTTCCAAGACCGGACCAGTTGGAAAACTTCCGTTAGCTACGACACATGATTGCGGGATTCTATCGGGTGACATCATTTCCTGCTGGGGTCTCTGATCTTCTTCGGTCTGTGTACATTTGTCGCTGGAGAAAGATGAACTCTGCAACTCAAATCGTGGGAAAATCGTTGAAAAACCGTGAAATGGTATTTCATTTGTCTGAGTTCCACTTTTCACGAATGCATTTGACTCAGGTCCTGCAATACAAGCGTGACCGTTTTGCACGGGTAAATTCTGACCTAGGTGCTGGACGGTGATACTGGGCGACCTTTCCACAGGTATCCCATAAGGATGAAAATTACAAGGAAAACCTCCGCCGTGGATTGTTCTGTGAGTATCAAGGTCCCTCCTTCGCTTAAACGACCTCAAACAAAGGGTACAAGAAAACGGTTTCTCACCAGTATGGCTTCTCCGATGAACACCAAGCTCCGAAGCCGTCTTAAACCGCTTTTTACAAAAGCCGCATTCATATGGCTTTTCGCCGGTATGCGTTCGGCTGTGAACAATAAGTTCCGAAGTTGTTTTGAAGCACTTCTCACAAAGGGTACACTTAAAAGGTTTTTCTCCGGTATGAACTCGTTGATGAACGACCAGTTCCGATTTTCTGCCGTACGACTTCCCGCACTCTCTGCACTTGAACGGCCGTTCACCAGTGTGTATCACCAAGTGTTGGAAAAGCTTTGACTTGAAAGCAAACGATTTCTCGCACTGAGAGCACTTATAACTCTTGCTTTTATCTACGCTATGAACGACTTTGTGGGCTGAAAGCTCCAGAGCGGAGCTAAAGCTGAACTCACACTGTGAACAATCAAATGATTTCTTGCAAGAATGCACTTTTTCGTGAACGTCGAGATGGTCCTTTCTTTTAAAGGATTTTTCACATTGTGGACAATCGAAAAGCTTTTCGTCACTGTGGACATGCTCGTGTTTACCGCGTTCCGACGCTGTTTTAAATGTCTTGTCACAATGTCTACATTGAAATGGTCTTTCCCCGGAGTGAGTCCGCTCATGGACTGTAAGATCTGTTTTACGATGAAACGATTTTCCACATTGCAAACAAGTATGCGGCTTTTCACCAGCGCTAGCTTTCTTATGCACGCCAAGTTCCGAAGCTGTACGAAACGACCTTTCACAATGAGAACATTTATAAGGCTTTTCGCCAGTGTGGGTTCTACCATGCACTACCAACTCTGATGTTGTTTTAAACGACTTGTTGCAGATTGAACAGTTATAAGGTTTTTCACCAGTATGAACGCGCTGATGCACAACTAGTTCACATTTTCTCCCGTAGGCTTTTTCACACAGATTACATTTAAAGGATCTCTCTCCAGTGTGCGTTATCTCGTGAAGAAGCAGTTTCGACTTGTACAGAAAAGTCTTCCCGCAGTGGGTGCAGGGAAAGCAGTTCCCGTTAGGCGTGGTCTTCTTTTGGGGTTCGCCATTTTTTACCAACCCATTCATGTATCCCTCTTGGGACTGTTCACTGTTCACTTTCAGTCTTGGTAAATCGCTTGTTGATGGCTGCATTAAATTATCCATCTTCAGTGTTACGTTAACTTTGCTTCCAACGTCTTACAAGCCATCTTGAAAACCTTGAAATTAAAAAGATACTTTGACCAGATTTATATTATGGCAGAACAAAAATGTGAAACGAGAAATCAAGAAATAGTACCTGATGGGAAAACCGATTACTCTCTGTACCTCCCGGAGAATAGAAGAAATATTGTATGATCACATCTCCAACTTATGCACTGCAAAGAAGAGAAATAATGATAATTGAGGTCAAGAAAGCTGCATATAGGCGTTTTAGATTTTATTATTTCCCAAGTTCAAGCATAAATGAGGGTCTCCCAAGGGCTTTGGGGAACAAAATATCGAAGGGAACAAGGGAACATTAGCAGATTTTTGGGAACAGGGGAACAAAATTCAAAAAATGACAGTACGAAAACATTCTGAAAATGTGTGGGAACATGGGAACATAGGGCAATTTTGGAAGGTACAAGGGAACAAGGACCCCCCCTGGGAGACCCTCATAAATGAAGAAGGCCAGTATGCAGCCAACTTGACCAAACAAGGTTGGTCAATAAAGGATTTATTCTATGGCCATTTTGTTTTGTTTTGCAGGACAAAGCAGGCAATCCCAAACCAGCAATCCCAAGCCAGCAAGATAGGCCCTTCTCGCCCCCTCAGGTAGCCAGTGAGAACTCAAAATTTGCATCATCTTGCCTGCTAACAGAACCAGCAATGTAATAACATTAAATGATCATCGCAGTTATGTACACAGCGGTATCGCAGAGGTCATGGGTTCGAATCCCGTTCAGGCCTGAGTTTTTTTCAGGCTTTAAAATTCACAGCTGCTTAAGTTGTGTACATAACTGCGATGATCATTTAATGTTATTACATATTAATCCCCAGTTCAAATATATGGTCTTTCATATATTCATTTGCATCAGAACCAGCAATATAATAAGATTTATTTTCACGACAATCAAAATTTTGCAAGACAAATCAATCGAAAAGAGTCCTTACAGTATATATTCATATCCTTCTTAATCAGTCAAAAACATTTATTAGTAGTTTAACAACTGATGGTGACACTTCATTTACAGAACACTAGTCTAACAAAACCGGAATCAACTGCAGTTGTAGTTTATATAATATTATAACATAGCTGTGGGGAAAGCGCGCACTATGATTGGCTAATACGCATGATCCATTTGTCCATGGGTTGCATGCTGACATCAAGATTGTAAAGTTGTGAACTCTTATGTTATAAAAGAAATGGCAAACACAGCAGCTTTGCAACCATTGAGTTATGGACGCACTTGGGAGGTTTGCTAAGCACTCAAGAAGCTAGAGATGCGCCTCCAGAATCTCTTACACTTCTTTCATGTTTAGCAATCTCCCGTGTGCGTCCATAACTCAATGGTTGTACAGCTGCTGTGTTTGCCATTTCTTCATTACACCTGATTTGTAAAGGTTGACAAAAAAAGATAAGGAATACGAGCAGATAACAGTTGCTTTATGAACTTTTTCATTTGTCTTGCGACATAGTCACTTAAATATGTGTTGCGCTCTTCGCACTTCCCTACTGCTGGTATTCATTAGGCAATGGGGTAGACTGGTTAAGATATGTTACACAATGGTGTACTGTAACCAGTCGAACCCACCATGTGAAGAAGAGCAGCAGTAAGTGGTCAAAAAGCCATGATCCACATCCAAGTGACTACATAATGAGACAAATCAAAAATTCATACAACTGCATCATCCACAATGACTAATAATATATCCCACATTAACATCACTCACAATAAGAGATTAATATACAACTTCACCCCACAATATTAGCAGTAGGCAAAGCAGACAGATAATGAGAACTTTGAATCGTATCAGTTCAGAGAAATAAATTGATCTAATGCTAAATTCTCCCAATTGTGTGTTGCCCTTGCAAGAGAGAATAACTGTGATAATCTTGGCAGTGGGATGGTTGAAATTACAGCAAACCATTCTAAGAAAGGCGGGCACCTACTGTGCATCCCTCCTGTGGCAGGTATTTTTTGCTTGTTGCAGGTTAAAAACACAGGTGACTTTTGATACTTAAGGGCCGGGTTGTTCGAAGCAGGGTTAGGTAACCCAAGGTTAGTGCGAAATTTAAATGCAGATATGAGAGCTTAAAAAGCACATTCAGTATAATTCTTTTTGAATACAATTTGATGATTGTATGCTCTGAATAAAATAGAGAAAGTTATCAGAGAAAGCGCTTTTTAACAAGAGGAAAAGGAACCCACGTTAAAATTTAACCCTGGGTTAGCGCTAATCGGCCTTCGAACAACCGGCCAAAGAAGTCAAGGAGGTTTCAGACAGATCCTTTAGAACTGGTAAATGACCTTCTAAACAAAACAGTGATACACCTTGGTACATTATTAATTTATACCTACCATCCACCCAGTCATTATGGTATAAAGATAACAATGGTATCAGTCAGAGAGTATCATTTGTTAATCTCCATGTTTTGTCAAATCAGCAGATACATGTAACTGCAACCTTCAATACAGTCTACAAACCCACAAAAATCCATACTTCACACAACTCCACAAACTACTCTGTAACAGTGCCACTATATATTGACCATTGTGTTGCATAAAGCTGTGAGATATCAAGCCCTCCCCTGTATTATATTTGGCCAGCATTTGCTTTTTCTAGAAATAACACACGAAGAAAATGCATTCAGTCCTCTGTCTATTCCTTTCTTCCAAGGCAGAAACAAAAGGAACCAATAAAGTTCTTGGTTTCATGGAATTAACAGAACATGTGAATATTCAATAGGAATAAAGAAGGTGAACTGTGTATTATGTATGCATTGCAATTGTTTATAGGTAAAGAAGCAAAACTTAGCAAAAGAAATATGGGACAATGTTCCAACCATGTCTGTATGTAAAAAAAATTATCTAGAAATTCTTTAAGTCACAGAAATACTCTTGGAACATGGGAGTCCACCATAGTTAACCTGAGCTGAAATTGTCCTTATAACAGTTCTTGTAAGACCATGTGACTTTTAAGAAAGTGGAATACAGTACAAAATTATAATGATAATATAAAATTACCATAGTAAAACAGTAAAGAAATTAAATGGTAAAAAAAACCTGTAAAGTTAAAGGTTAAACATGCTAAAATACGTCTATAATTGAATGAAATTTAAGCAGCAATTTCAATGATAGTAGGCTCTTGGCTACAAGTACGTTTCTTGAAAGGGCAGACCAAGCATTGTGATCAGACTGAAATATATGGAGCATAACTACAGCTTTTTTGAAGTGCTGTTGGTATCGATGCAACCTTTTGTCCACATTTTTATGTAATGTAGAAATAATTCAATGATTGCATAACTTCTGCACAAATCAAAAAAGAGATAACCTAACACTACTGATATCGTTGAATGAATTGACCAAGAATGCTGTCAGTAACAGACATCCTGTCATATAAAATGTATTAAAATTTGCATACGAAATTTGTTTTGACTTTTTGCGATCGATCAAGCAATTATACTTGGGCTCATCCTCGGCGTAAAACTGTAACGTTCACAAAAAAAAGAAAGAAAACAAAGGAGACGAAACAATGGAGATTAGGCAAATAATGGAGAAAAAAAAAAAAAAAGAAAGAAAAACTTCACAGCTTTGTACACCGAGGTAAACCCGAAATCTGCCACACAAACTTCGATAGTAAATCGGAGATATGTAAACAACTGAAGCGTAAGTACGCTTCTCCAAATGCTTGCTTTGATATCTATAGTGTTAAGCACGAAAGAAAGTTATTTAAAGCTTAAGTTAATGACGCTAGAGATTGCAAATCTTAAAACTCATGCAAGCGTTGCACTGCTGAGGCGGTGCGCACGAATCACAAAAACCTCGTTAATTCAAGAAGGCGGTTTTCACAGGTATTCCAAATTAAAAGCGTTAAATCTTGAATTAAAGCATAGCACACAGACGATTTCACGATAGACATTGCGACACAACGACCAGCAAACTGCTCAATGAATTCCATTGAAACTTGCCGAAGGGTGTCAATTTCCTTGTAAGTTCAAGCATAACACATACCGATACAAGCTCCTCAAAGTTTGGTCGCAAAAATAACAAAGTTTCGTGCAGTGAATGCAACGAGCGAGATCACTGACAAATAACTAGTAAACGGCTCCTTTTAAACATACCTTTGCGGCTATCGTCTCAGCGGATGTGGTAAAGAGTCATCACATCAAAGTGTGCTTCGAAACCGGAGATGGTTCATGAGATTGCGTACATCATTGATTGTGTGAAACTGAGGCTTGGTTTGTTCCTTGGGAAATCTGGGTACAAGTGTTGTGGTAAGTGAAAAACAAGGGGTAGGGTAGGTGGGGAACACATTATTGCGCCGGCTTGGCGCTCTGGCCTACTTCGTCAGCCGTAATAAAAATTCCCTTTATAGAAACGCTTTTCTCGTGCACACGTGTTCGAACTATGTTTGTTGCTTAACAATTCGGGGATTTTATCCTAATGCAGGATTTCAAACTCCGTATCCTGATGTAAGCTTTTTTCCTCGTTAACCATAACCACGTGACGTCATTTGTCCAAAAATTCACCTACAATTGCAGCATTGGTTTTTGGGCAATTCACCTCGCCGTTCTGACTATCAATAACAAACTGTGAAAACATCCTAGTAAATCAGCAACGAAAGACACCACATAATCTGTCCAATCTGACTTGCAATAAGGGCAAAAAGCGAGGATGACTTTTGATGGGCTGGTGATTACCCATAGCCGAAAATCTATATGCTTACATTGCGGCATAGAGGCTTTAACATGAAGTACTGCACTTCCCTATTATTACTTGATGGATAAAGTCAAGTACTAGTAGAAACCGGGTATTAGGGAGGCTAGAGTCTACTATAATGAAGGTCTCAATGGGGTGATGACTTTTACGGCTAACGGTTAATATTTTTGGCTGTTTTACGGTTAACGGTTAATATTTTTGGCTGTTTTACGGCTAACGGTTAATATTTTTCAATATTTACGCCTAACAGCTAATTTTTTTGCCCGGTTTACCGCCAACGGTTACCCCATTGAGACCCTCTATAATGCCTCTTACAAACAGGCGTGGGGTTACAAGGAGATTGGGTCCTGCAACACAGGTTGCTTCCTGGCAGCAGATGGCGATTCTCCTGGCTCACTCTGCCTTGTGTCAGACTGCACCCTGCCAGCCGTGACATTGTCTGTACTCAGTTCATAGCTGTCCGTTTGAGCGTGTGTATTGTAACAGTCATGTTGAGCAGTGGAGTCCTCTCCCTCACCAGTAGTAACGTCCAATGTGTTGCTAAATGAAAAACACCCGCGACCCGATAGACAACATTTTCGTCCCGTAAAAGCCGTCAATATGGCGCTGAAGACGCCAGCTACAAGACTCAAGCCGACAGTATAGTAAACAGATGACAGCAGATCAATCGCTCTGTCGAGTGTTGTGTAGCCAGTGCTCAAAGGACCGTATCCATTCCCTGTATCTTCTGTATTTATCAAAGACAGTGGTTGGTAGGGTTTTCCAAGTGAGTAAGGGACGTAGTCACCAAAACCAATCGTTGTGAATGTAATAAACCAACAGTAAATCCCTTCAAGAAATGTGAAGTTGGACGCAAGAGCGAGCATCCAGGCAGCAAAACAAAGGAGCGCTGTCGTGAACAAAGACAAGAGCAGGGCGCATTTCACTTGAACATTTACGGACTCT
This sequence comes from Ricordea florida, assembly GCA_949710005.1. Lineage (NCBI taxonomy): Eukaryota > Metazoa > Cnidaria > Anthozoa > Corallimorpharia > Ricordeidae > Ricordea > Ricordea florida. Next base: position 28,711,258 of record OX453280.1, on the reverse strand, counting down.
GCCCTGTAAAGAACCTTCCTCTCAAACTTGGTGATTACCGTGCATGTCCATCTTGAGATGAGCTCACCCAGCGTCGCGAATGTCATCATCATGATCGGAATGCCGAATAAACACACGAATTAATATGCACAACAACTGGCCCGCTGGTGTCTGAGGTGTGATGAAGCCATAACCTACATACAGTGATAGAGCAACTCAAGAGACTGAGTATTTAAGATATCTCACAAGACCGTCTGACAGTCACTAATAAACGTTGCGCCAGACTTTCGCGCTACTTTGATTTATAAAGATTCCAACAGTCTTCAAGTTTACCGCTTTTTATAGTAATTGCGCGACATCTCAAGCGATTATTAGTCGAAAGATTTGGTGAATAATAGTTTAGAACGCAACGTACAGTTACTTTAAGAACGTAGCCTATCACTTTTTCGTTTCCGCAATTTGAGCAAGAGAGTCTGCTACTATCTTGAAGAAGATTACATGCTGCTAGGGATTGAAAATGACAATTTGTACTAGCGGTGCAATTTGGCATTCCTCTAATTTTACAAGTTGATAAAAACTGCCAGGAACAAAAGGAACAAAATTCGTAAAGAAGAAAGACCTTCTCCCATCAAATCAATTTTGAATGGGCCCCCATAAAAGCTTTAAATTCTTCCTTGCCCCTTTTTCCGTAGTTTGAGAACCTACTTAAATAAAATTCACTGCAAGGTCACTTTTCATTTACCCGGCCGAATATTACTTGGGGGGACTGGTTGCCTAAGATCCGCAAGCCCGGCTTTTTCAGTCGCAAGAAAAATTTCCGCGCTTGTAGCAACACCGACAAAATGGAAGAGCGTGCTGTAGGCTATTTAGGACCAACGATGTTGGGAAAATGTGAGGCGTTTTCTAACTGAATAACAACGTGATACTGATTCAGTCTTACCTATAGTAGTAATGGCTTGAAACACAAAATCTGCAGCAGCGAAATAATGCCATTGAGGCTTCGGGTGTGTGACTGCCTCGTGAGCTAACAGTGTAAAGTTCTTGAATTCCTCAATGTTCATGTTGTATTTCGATGCCATGGTGTTGTACAGCGACACAAGGAGGTTCCTCTTCTCTGCTGCTTCGTCGACGTCAGTGTATTCTACTAGAACAAACAGCCATGCACTGCCGTAGGCCCATGCGAGAAAGAAGACTAGGCGCAAGAGAGCTTTCTTCAATAGAGGATCCATCGACTGGACCACACTCTGAAGGTTCCTGAGCCTACCCCAGACGGTATAGATGGTGGGTGAATCCTACGTAATACGTCCTAAAGAGGACAAAGCGTTACTTATATATAAGCATGGCTCCGCAAGCGGGCAATATGAACTCAGTCCTACACTGTGATAGGCTACCCAAGCGGGCAATATTGAGCAAACCCTGTAATGGGATTGGCTACCTAAGCGGGTAATATTAAACAAATCGGTTTCTCTGTAATTGGCTTCTGAGCGGGCAAGATGAAGATATTTGCCTTGCCTTTCCTTTTTGCGTATCATGGACCTTGATTACGTCTCGATACATCAATGCACAAAGAAAAATTACGGTCACTATGTGGCTACCTGTCTTGAGCTCAAGCTTACCTATAATAATAATAGCAATATAATATAGCAATAACTTACGCTTACCAAGGATAAAAAGCACGCGTGTCACAGAAGTCCTACACGCGTTTAGAGTGCAACTCACGATTCCGACCCCTTCGTCAGATACCCATTAACTAATTTTACAGGGTCCTTTTGACTGAAAATTAACTTATATTTGTGTCATTCTCCGTTTATAACGTAGTTTGAATGATTTGTTCATACAATACGCCTTACGCATTTTGCTCAGCTACTGCCATTGGTGTTCTCATACAGGTGACTAAGTTCAAAATATTCAAAAGGTTACTGCAGACTTCTAGTTTGTGCTTTACCGGCAAATAATTACTGATCGTCGTCCAAACCCATTGTTTTCTGTCTGCATTATATCATCGAATGCCGAGAGAAAAAAAATGCAAACCAAGTGTGTGAGAAAAACGGGTGCGGTCTTTTTTGGTAGCAGGGAAATTATCAGGGGTAATCTTACACGTGCTAAATCGACACGCAGCATTATTAAAACACGCAGCATTATTAAACCTATAACAAGCTGCATTATTAAAAATAATGCTGCGTGTTTTGGTTTTAATAATGCAGCATGCTTTACATCCGTATATCCACTGCTGAAGCACTTCCTCGTCTCTCGCCATTCTTTAAAGATATTCAGCGCCCAATTCTACTTCCTTCGACTAGCATCGGAACTGTCTTCAAATCTCCGACATTCGTCAGATGAGATTGGCGCACGAAATCTTTCACTCCCTAGTAACAACAAGAGAAAATGAGGTAACAACCAATACTCCTCGTTACACAAACAATTAGGACTGAAAATATTTAGAAAAGTACATGACTATCTGTCTCACTAGAAAACGAACTAACCAAAGTCAAGAACATTTGTGTCCATATCCGCTTCTAATACTTTAATGAATAAAATTATTATCCTCTGATCATTTTCTGTGCCCTTCACTCGTCGACACACCCATTCCCGAACAACAATTACAACATCGGGTTACACACAACTAAGGAAAACCAAAAGAACTGTAACGACTGAGAAAGTACTTACCATCTCATTCATCCGACTTAATAGTAAACGTTGACTGCGTAAGACACAATTCTTCTTCAGAACTGCTTTCGCAGAAGTTTTCCGCCATCATTCCAAACAACGAGTTGACTTTCAGTAAGAACTGTGTTTGTCGAGCAATATGCAAATTGAATCTACCTTGACAAACAAACAGTCAATAACTCGTTTCTGGTTGCATTTTTCACACGTACATGTCAAGTTATGCTCATGAAAACAATAGCTAATGTGGCAGTTACCTTGAATAAAAAGTATCGATTGAACGCCATGAATTGTTTAACTTATTGTTTTCCACAGAAATACAAAAGGAGGGTGACATTCGATGATATAATTGCAGACAGAAGACAATGGGTTTGGACGACGATCAGTAATTATAATAGATAATTACTTCGGCTCGCAGCATTATTGGATATAATGCAGACAGCTTCGGCCTGCGGCCTCAGCTGCCTGCATTATATCCAATAATGCTGCTCGCCTCAGTAATTATCTATTACATAACAGCACTTGTTGGTTTCACATAAACCCAGAAGCCTTTACGCCGCACTGGCCGGGGTTATCTGTCGTACAATATTTGAATTTCTCTTTCACTCTACAAACAGCAAACGAGTTTATTTCTCGGCAATCTCTTTAAGACTTAGGTAATTTTTTCCAAGAAAGTTGGGCGAGAACATTTACAGAGACTTGACAATGAAGGACTTGATCCGGAATCGCTTTTCTGTATTATGGACTATTTGCGCTCCAATTCAAGTTTTAAAATCATTTGTTTAGCAACTCTACAACGCGTTTACATTAGTAACAGTCTATAATGCATGGACTATTTGCAACCTAAAAAACACGTTTTTCGTACCTGAGCCGCAGTTTTTCTTGAAAATTCTTGACCTCGCACATTCGATAGCTCCCGACTCCGAAAAAGGAAAAACCCACAACGATGAAATTCGTACAGGGGTAAATTTTTCTGAATGTTGTGCGTCTGATGAAAAATTAATAACCCAGGTGTTAGTGATCACCTCGCTCATGACAGAATTACTTTAGCTTTTCTTATGCATGTACAGACCAACTCTTAATGTAAACCTTACAAAATCGCCTCAGGTGTTCTTGACACAATAACACAGAAGGGGTTTTCGTCTCTATTCAATTTTTAGAGTAAATACTCTTTTTAAAGAAGACATGAAACTCGATCAAAAACGAGAATTACGTTCAGTGGAGAAGCTACCATTTATAAATTACCAGTTAAAATTGATGAACTTTCGAATAAAGTTGCTAGAAGTGAACTGAAGTAATATTTAATTTTTTGTTTCTGGTTTCTAACAAAAGTATATTTTAAATGAGAAATTAACAATGCAAAAATGAGCCGTGTTTCATCGGATATCTAAACACATCCAGGAACCCATCAGCTCCGGACACGTCACGTGCTCAAGTTGATTTCCTTTGTCTTTCTCTTTAATGTTCGCTATTGATGAATTTGAGACATCAGAGCAATGAAAAATAAAATTTTATAGAGCAATTCTACTTAAACTTACGTGCAAACCCGAAAAACCCTTTCAAGACTTAGTAAAGTTAACTGTAAAGCAAACTATTCACTAAATTACCTCCCACCACCCCCCTCCCCCCCCCCCCCAGGAAACCTCAATGGTCATGATACTCTGGTCTTCCAAAATTGGCTTTTTACTGACAGCTAGTTACACTTTACATAACAAGTAAATATATCGTAGTATGTTTAAGGTTTCTTGTCGTATTTCCTTCACCCTCCAACAAAAAATAACAGGGTTTAACGACGAATTGATCGCTGATATGATAGATCCCAAATTCCATCCCAAAATCGTAAATTTGTTATTTCCTAAAACAACTAGCGCAATCATATTTACACCAAACGGAATGTAAAACAAGATCAGAATGCAAAATATCCAAAACATGTTATTAACTGATTTCTTGTACTGTCCCAGATTGAACACATCTTCTCCAGCCTCTCCGTGAATCTGCTGTCTTCTTATTCGGTTTGCTTGATGCCGAATCCCAGAATACACGCGCAGATAGCAGAGAAAGGTGACTGTAAGGCATACGATAATTCCAAATGTTCCTATATAGTTGTTTGCTGTTCTGTACAAAGTGTCAAGACTTGTCTCAAAAATAACAACCAACCAGGTCAAGATAAGTGATATCACAACCCGTCTCCATGTGACAACCAGCCGGTATTTCTGCAGAAGACGGAACGCGAGATATCTGTCGATAGCGATCGCAGTTGACGTTATAAATGACATGGCCATTACCACGGTTCCAACCACGTAACTAGGTCTTGCAATGAAGCAGTAGACAGAAGGTGAAACGCAATAGATAGCCATGTTTGCAGTAAAATCGAGAGGAATCGCCAACATACCAACCCCAATATCGGACAGTGTTAAATTGTAAAGAAGAACTTTAGATGGAGGATGCATCGAGCTGCTTTTCCGCAGTGCAAAGAAAATCAAAACGTTCCCTACCAATGACGAAATAAAAATGAAAACCTCCACAATGCATGTGACAAGATAAATCGACCCATGAACTTTCGATGTTTCATGGAAAAGGCGCGCATAACCTGACGAACACGAAGTTTCGTTCATTGTCGCAGAGTTTTTCAGCTGTTTCTGCGTTTTAAAATTGCTGCTCACCGGGGTAATACCTTCATAAGACAGCAATCTCTTTAACCTTCAGTTTGTGTCTAATTTCAAATGGAAAAACAATTTGACAAAACGTGACTTTTAAAATGCTTGCAGCTCTTAGGGCAGGTGACTTGGTTTTCATGCGCAAGTACTTTAATTAGTTTTGCCTTTCCAAGACCAGGTGGAAATTGTTCATTTTGAATTTAAAGACAACGAAAAGGATTTCCCCGTCCAATCTCATGAAGTTGTGTAGTTGAAACCCTATTGAGCCCTGTGATTTTAGCCATCATAATGTTCGGGTTATCTTTTTCTTCGGGCTTTTTTAAAATTTACCAAATTTTTAGACTATCTTCAATTACACGAGGAAAGACTACCTTTCCATCTCATTATTTGTTCAATTCTTAATTGCTTAGTGCAGATGATAAAAGTGGTGTCCTTTCTTACATGAGAATTAAACGATTGTGATGACCAATTTAGCATCGTAGCTTCCAACCGAGAATACAAATACAAGTTATCTCTCAGTGACTTAGGTCGACGACCTCAGCACACGTGAGGGAAAAATAGGTAGGAAATTAAAAAGAGTGTTACAAACCAGAATTGTTCCAGACAATACCCACTACATGAGAAATAAGTCCCACACAGTGTCACTCTAACAAAGTGTGGCGATCGATGACAAATTTTACCTGCACAGTTTCCAATACTATTGCTGGTAAAATCGAAAAACATGGCTTTTCATTCTGATTTTTGTAGCAGTCAAGAAATTCGCGCGATTCAGACCGGTAACAAATAAATTACACAAAACCACACCTTGCGTTATGACAATCTGCCGTACATGTACCGTGTACATATTTGATGACAGTTATTCCCTGCTCCATTTTCCTTGCTTCCATTACTTAACATTCAAAACGAATTCCTCACTTGTAAAATGTAATGAAAACAACAAAAAGGTCCTTGTTGGCGCGTTTTAAAGTCTCGACTGGCGTACTTAAACTCGATAACTAAGCGGAACAAAAACATGAAAAACGCAACATAACAAGCCTAAAGATATAATCAACTAAGCGAACTACATGACCAGGATATCATCCAGCACCTTAAGCGATAGGTATTAATGAACCTTAGAAGGTTCAGAAATATGGTCACTAAAAAGCAATGTTTAAAGTTTGATTTTAAAATAGCCACAGTTGCAGACTGTTTTAGAAATTGAGTTTAAGTGTTCCACAGTTTCTTGGCACAAAAAGAGAAAGTAGTTTGGCCATAGGTGATATTGACTTAGTTACATGGTACGAATCAACCAACAGCAAGCAAAGTAAATACGATACGGGTGCATACAATCCATTTTTTTGAAGTCAAAACATTTCATCTGCAAACCTTCTTGACGCAGTGACTCCGGCGGTGAAATAATAGATATTTTACAAAATAGAACGTTTTTATAGCTAAGATATAGGATGATTTACTTTGGTGAATCTGAAAAGAACATTTCCAATAGTTTGACTCCGGCAGAAATAATGATGCGACAAACATGATCCTGACACTATTTTAACTGACCAATGGCTAATGTCGTTCTACGTGAAAACCGCGCAGCCATGGAAAGAGATATAAATAGATTCCGCGCTAAAAATAGATTCTCTCCCGTTATCATATCAGACGGGGTTATGTTCTCTTTCCTCATTTTCTCTTGCCTTTTATCAAGACATAATATGCTGGAGGCGAAGTTTGCACCAGCAGCGAACAACTTCAATAAGAGTGTAACTCTTGCCTTCACTGGGTCTGATATTGTCCAACATAGGGATTGCACACACGGTCTGATTCTGTTCTGAACAGAATCTACTGCTGTTTTGTTGTCCTAAACAGGTTCTGCTAATCTCCTAAACAGATTCTGACTCTTTTCTTAACTAGCAAGAATATTGTCCCACAGAGTCTGATCTTGTCCTAAACAGGCTCTGATAACCTGCTGAACAGGTTGCGGTAATGTCCTAATCAAGTTCTGGTAATGTCAGGTCCTGACTTTGTTCTTAACAGGGTCGCATCTTGTCCCACACAGGGTGTGACCCTAAAGCATAACTTATCGTTTAATGTTAGAGGACGGGGGTCATCTTAACGTATCATGGGTGACAGCAACTGAACAACTGGTGGAGTGAGTGACCAAAGAATTTTCAAGAAACATGCGACTTCCACTTTCGTTCTCTCCACCCGTATCCAGCTTAAACTAACCCTTGCTCAAAAACACTCAGCGCACTAACAAAACGGTGCAATAGAAGCTTTCTCTTTGAATTTGAAAATCAAAACTAAAGCCATTCCACAACCTATAAAAAATGGAATTCATGAAATTATACTGAAACTATGACATGTTCCAGGCTGCAAGGTTTTGCATTCTTACTTTGTACAATGTTGTTAATTTGAATTATCTTCGTGTTTTACGGCGATTCGGAATTCGGTGAGTCAAGGCTATGAGCCCGCGATCCTCTCTGTTCCAGCTGGCGGCAGACCCACATTGAGATGATGTCCACGTTACCGTCGTCATTGGATACAATAAAAGGATGGCTCTGACGAAGAATGGGAACGTGTTAATACCACAACAAAGATTGCCAATATGCACAAATAGCACCACAAATACAACCCTTCTCCGCGGTTCCATGTGTGAATATGGTAAACCAAACAGTACTAGAGTATAGTACTGTTCAATAGCTTTCCAAAGAATGGTCACACTGCAAATTTGGTCCACAGATGAAAAAGTTAGAACCACACTGTATAGTAAAACAAACAGTACCACAGTACAGTACTGTTCAGTAGCTTTACAAAGAATGGTCACACTGCATGGTTTGATCCACAGATGGAAGAGTTAGAACCACACTGTATAGTAAAACAAACAGTACCACAGTACAGTACTGTTCAGTAGCTTTACAAAGAATAGTCACACTGCATGGTTTGATCCACAGATGAAAAAGATAGAACCACACTGTATAGTAAAACAAACAGTACCACAGTACAGTACTGTTCAGTAGCTTTACAAAGAATGGTCACACTGCATGGTTTGATCCACAGATGAAAAAGTTAGAACCACACTGTATAGTAAAACAAGCAGTACCACAGTACAATACTGTTCAGTAGCTTTAATAAGAATGGTCACACTGTATGGTTTGATCCACAGATGAAAAAGTTAGAACCACACTGTATAGTAAAACAAACAGTACCACAGTACAGTACTGTTCAGTAGCTTTACAAAGAATGGTCACACTGCATGGTTTGATCCACAGATGGAAGAGTTAGAACCATACTGTATAGTAAAACAAACAGTACCACAGTACAGTACTGTTCAGTAGCTTTACAAAGAATAGTCACACTGCATGGTTTGATCCACAGATGAAAAAGATAGAACCACACTGTATAGTAAAACAAACAGTACCACAGTACAGTACTGTTCAGTAGCTTTACAAAGAATGGTCACACTGCATGGTTTGATCCACAGATGAAAAAGTTAGAACCACACTGTATAGTAAAACAAGCAGTACCACAGTACAGTACTGTTCAGTAGCTTTAATAAGAATGGTCACACTGCATGGTTTGATCCACAGATGAAAAAGTTAGAACCATACTGTATAGTAAAACAAACAGTACCACAGTACAGTACTGTTCAGTAGTTTTGCATAATTCTATATACAGATTGCTTCAACGCCAACCTAACATGTGCTCACCAACACTGCTTCGGGAGTCAGTCTTGCTGACGGACTTTTCTGCATACTGCAAACGGAAAATAATGTAACACAGTCAAAGTTTGACTGTCTGCCTCGAGAAGTCCTAAAGTGGTCATGCCATACAAAAGTTCTTGGCGTTAAAGAAAAGCTGGAATCTGTAAGGTTTATTTTACTGATAGTAGTATCGCAGTAGTAATGTAAATACATAAGGTCGGTTATTTAAACAAGGTTTAGACCATGCTTAATAAAACCGTTGTCTGGGTTGAATATTGCTAGTTCATTACAGCATCACCCTCAGAATTATAGGACTGGTGCCACACGAGACCCAGAGAAGGCCCACACAAAAAAGGTATTTATTACTCCCCCTTTGATGTGATATGAGTCCATCACAATGTCGCCCCAGCATTTTATCACGGGTACCACAGTATACCCACGGAAGACTCACACCTGAAAATATCTCTTACTCCCCCTTTGAGGCAATTCCAGTCCATTCCAGAGTTACCCAAAGCATTATACTCGGAACGGTTACACACAGGAGACCCACAAGTGCCACAGAAGAAAGCAAAAATTTATCACTCCCCTTTGATGGGATGTTAGTCCATCGTCGGGTTACCACCAGCATTACATCGAACGTAATCACTTATCCACCTCAGTGGAAAGAGGCTGCGTGTGGTGCAATTTTTTTGGCTTCCAATCGGGAACCGGTTAAAGTAAATGAGGCGCAACTTTAAACCTGCTTCCCGTTTACCCGGACAGGTTCCCAATTAGTCAAGTGAATATATCCACTTCCGCTACCTCTGATTTTTTTTGCGGGAAAACGTTCCCGCGCTTTTAGTCTTCGCCGATAGAGCCAAAGAACTTGACGATTTACATTCACACTTGAGGCGTGTTTAACATGAATCAGTTCTCAGAGAAAGAAACACAGTGACTTCACAAGGCCCCTCATTCTCGCCTCACCACGTTAACCACTGGACTAACATGATTTCAAACAAGGAAACGAGAAAGAAAAATAAAGTTCTTACCACTGAGCCACAAAATTGGAAAAGGCTTTGGAGAATTTGTCCTCGGGAAGACTCGGTGGGTTCTAAAAACGATCCAAATGGGCAAAGTGTCAGGCACAGTGTACTGTGACCATTCTTTGGGAAGCTACTTAACAATACTGTACTGTGGAAATGCTCGTTTTTATCGTACAGTGTGGTTCAACCTTTTTCATCTGTGTATCAAACCATGCAGTGTGACCATTTTTTGGAAAGCTACTGAACAGTACTGTACTGTGGTACTGTTTGTTTTACTATACAGTGTGGTTCTACCTTTTTCATCTGTGGATCAAACCATGCAGTGTGACTATTCTTTGTAAAGCTACTGAACAGTACTGTACTGTGGCACTGTTTGTTTTACTATACAGTGTGGTTCTATCTTTTTCATCTGTGGATCAAACCATGCAGTGTGACCATTCTTTGTAAAGCTACTGAACAGTACGGTGTGGTACTGTTTGTTTTACTACACAGTGTAATTCTAACTTTTTAATCTCTGGACCAAACCACGTTGTGTGACCATTTCTTAAAGAGACTATTAACTGTACTATACTGTGGTCCTATTTTTCGTCAGTAAAAATGTTACGCTGGAACAATATTACGATTTTCATACCTCGTGTACGATACACTGAAGCAGTGCAATGGGCTGTAAGTAAAATAAGTAAAAATATCATACAAAATAGAATTAGAGAACAAGAAAGAATAACAAAAAACACAAAATACAATAATGAATATAAGCCCTGGTTCAAACGTCGAACTTCACAGGTGCCGAATCTAATGCTAACGAGAAAAATCTATTGTTTTTCCTCACTTGCATTAGATTCGGCACATGTAAAGTTCGACGTTTGAACCGGGCCTAAGTTAAACGACACAGATAGGATAATAGACAACATACCATAATACAATGAAGAAAATAGATATGGGCCGAACGGCGCTCGGTCCGCACTGTCGCAACTTCGAGCCTATACTCGCCTAAGCAGTGCTATCAAACAATTGACGACAGCGTAAGCAACAAGAAAACTACAATAGATAACGACTAAAAACGGTACCAAGTCAGTTTCATACCAAAAAAGTGTCGGCTCCTGCATGGCTTTCCTAAAGAAAGTACAAGAGAAAGTGCTCTGTATTAATTGATGCCTTCAGTGCGCCAAACTCATGACTATTTAATACCAGGTGTTGAAATAACAACCGCAAATCTACCGTCAACAGAACTTGGGGTCACTGGTCCTGCTCAGATATATGGAATAGATTAGATACTTCATAAAGGGATTCGGAGTCACTGACGTCCTTTGAACGTGGTCTGTCCAAAGAACAGAACTTGGGGTCACTGGTCCTGCTCAGATACATGGAATAGATTAGATACTTCATAAAGGGATTCGGAGTCACTGACGTCTTTTGAAAGTGGTCTGTCCAAAGCCATTTTACGATCGGTTTATTAGCTATTTCTCTCTCTAATTTTGTACATATTCTTAGGTTTTTTACAGTATATTCTCTTTTTTTATTTCTTTTTTGTTGTTTTTCTTATCTACGGTAATTTTCTTTTTCCCTTCTGTGAACCACTTTATTGTGATGCTGGTATCTCATTAACGATTATTACTATTCACTCCCAAAGATCTGAGTAGAAATTCTCCTTATTGGGTAAGATACTCTTCGTTAATTTTGAGTCTGACAGATGTGTAAATTCTCATCATGCACTTCTTTGCTTGTCAATGCACTGAAATTCTTTACATGTTCTAAGCTAAGAGAGAATTCTTACCGACGGATAAGGAAATCTTCCAAGTGCCATCTGCAAACGAAAAAATCAAAACATTCAATTGTGCATTTGTGGTAATAATCTTTATCGTATGGCACGGAAGTCCTAAGGAAAATCCGAGCGTTCTGGTTTGTTCTTTTATGGTTGAGATTTTGCCATACGTACCGTTTCCACTAAAGCGGTCACAGGCAGTGTAGTTTTTGTTTACGAAAGCCGGCAAATTCAAAATCAACCTCGTTCTCCGGGTCTCTGTTCTTCCCGCTCCCTGAGCGCCACTCTCGCTCAGGGGGCGGGAAAAAAAGAGATCATGGGAACGAGGTTGATTCAAAATCGGCTGTTAAACTGACTGTTATGTAATAAACTACTTACCAACATAGCTTGCTCGGGCAGTATTCGGAGATTATCGTCCCTCGGTCGTTTTGGTATTGCCATGACCTCGGGTCAATAATATTTATTTGTAAAATGCCACTTTTTATAATAAAAAAATAGTTTACCTCAAGAAGGGAGACCCCTAAACTCCAGAGTTCTGATCGAATACTGTACTCATCACCCAATATCCTCTCAGGCTGTAAAAAAGGAAACAAACCAACAATTAAACATTTTCTCACTTAAACCATCTCCTTTCAATATCACCATCAGAATAGTAATTCTCCTTAGTAGGTGCTGTGCACCCTTCTATCTATCCCTTTGGAGAACAGCAGTATAGCACCTCTCCTAGATCGCTTATTTGAATGAAACTTGTTACACGGAGAACCTTCTAGAAGCTGTTAATATTCATACCGGCTTTCCGTAGTCACGAAACATTCCTTCTAGAGAGTCCTAGAACACACTAAGGCGTGATGTGATCGAGTTAAGTAATCCTTCTATAAATAGTTATTATTGTAATCTTTCGAATGTTCTAGAACTATCTGTAAATGTATTTAAGGAGCGTTATCGCACAGCTCCAGCACTTACGAACGCTCGGAAGTAGTCTGGGCTGCGCCTCGTGAGTCCAAAACATTTTGACCATTGTGATGACGCGTACTCGTTGTCGATAAAAGTAAAGACAACGCTAAACCACATTCGATTTGTTAATTTGATCATCTTAGCCCTTTTACAATCACGATCTCAGAAGTAATTCTCCTTAGTGAAAACCTTACACTTCCTTGTGTATTATTTTGGCCGGAGAGTGTGGTACAACAAATTACACCATACAAAAATACATCATAAAATAAATAGGTTTTTGACGATGGCACATCCACTATAAGTGGCTACTCTTCCACTGTTTCCCCACTGATTTGGAATCTAGAAGTGGTAGTCTTAATGGAGGAAGGTTAATTGGAAAACCAGGAGATAAAACCCTCAGAACAAAGGAAAAATCACAAGTTTAATCGTAAATTTGGTCTCATTCATTCGCTGCGCCCAATCGTGCCTGTTTTAATATTCTCAACACGGAAATGCTACTTAATTCACTACCCACCGCCATATACGCGTGAGTTCCAACGTAGGTGATGGCGATAGAATTGACAAGCTAAAAATAGCAATGACAAAACAATTATAAACCAACAGTAACAAATTACTAAGCTGAATACTAAATTAGTTTTAAAGTTCTTTATTATATAGCTGGTTCCGCGAGTGGGTAAGATTAGGCAAATCCTGACTCGGAGCTCCAATGGGCGACCCGAGCAGGAAAGATGATCTATCCTGCTTGCTCTGGATTTCCTTCTTCGTCCCACGAAACAAAATAAAACAAAAAATGGCCATACAATAAATCCTTTGCGAGGATTTTTCATTCATTAAGTATCTTTCTAGCGCAGTGCGCATATACGAAATTCTCACATATTTACATTCATTTCTACATCCTCCACGGGTACAATACGAACTCGCAAATGACCAGCTCCCCGTTGGCTTGATAGCTCAGTTGGTTAACGCGTTGCACCGATATCACAAGTTCATGGGTTCGAATCCCGTTTAATCCTGAATTTTTTCAGGTCTTTGCAACTGCTTAACGTTTCTCAAATAACTGCGAGGATCTTTCATTTACTAAAAAAATCCTTTACTGACCAAAGTTGTTCAGTCAAGACAGCTGCATATTGGCCGAGTTCTTTCTTTGGGTTTTTATTGACTTCGACTACATGTACATCTCGGTCAATAAAAACCTACAGAAAGAACTCGGCCGATATGCAGCTAACTTGACTTCACGCTTGGTCAATAACGCATCTTTTTACTTCACTTTGCAAACCAATAAGTTTACGACCAATTCTAACTAAATTAATCTATTAATCTAACTGTATTCTTAGCAAATTGAAAGCCAACAATGATATATCAATTCACTTCGTTCTTGTACTTTGTATTTAGTTGTTATTAAGTGCCTAGAACTTGCCTGTCTGCTGACACCAAAGTCACAAAGTTTTACTTGTCCTCGCGTACTAACCAAAATATTTGAAGGCTTCACATCTGCACAGACGAATAAAGCAAGACGAATAAAGCTGTTCCTGCCATTTCAAAATGGCAGGAACAGGCAGAACTACGTTTCCTATTGGTTAGTTTAAACAAGCCTTGAACACTCGCCGTAAATGCTCTGTTAAACCACCTGGGTGGCTTGTTTATTCGAGGTAACATCAGGGCGAGCTTATTAGCTCAATGCAGCACTACAGGTTAACCATTTTCATTTTTGTGGTTTTGAGAGTTTTTTATCCTAGTTTGTGCTACGAGAATCCCCAGACTACGAAATTACAAACCAAAAAATAAACCCACAGGAAAGCCAGCTAGCAGGCCACCAACAGTCTTGTAACTTATGATTTCATGTTAATCATTACTCCAATCAAAGGAAGGGCTGGTTTCTAAGAGGGGGTGGCTTAATAAATTTCTACTACTAGAAAAGGGTGGCTTATTAGACAGGCGTGGCTAACTGATCTAGCTCAAAGCAGCACTAAAGGTTAACCAGTGTACAGTATGATGATTTCATGTCTGTGCATTTGAGAGGTTTTTTTATCCTAGTTTCAGTGTGCTACAACAATCCCAAGACTCCGAAAATGCAAATTATTAGGGAGCTTAAGCACGCGCGTTTTTGAGACGCGGACGGCAACCGGAAGTGAACTGTTTCCCCTTTTAACTTGTCTCCACACAACTACATTTACATTGATTAGTATTTTTTCTTCATAAGAGATGATCACTATAAAAATCTGGGAGATACCGCTGTCCTGGCACGTGAAATGTTCTCTTCCGGTTACCGTCCGCGTCTCAAAAACGCGCGTGCTTAAGCTCGCTATTATACAACCCGACAGGCCAGCCAGCTAGCAGGCTAACAACAGTCTTGTAACATACGATTTCATGTTAATCATTACCCGAGTCAACGGTGCGTTTAGGCCACAAACCCCCCCCGGAACTAATAAAACGTGACATAACTCATAGCACTCAATCCCACCAGGGATTCGTGCGTGATATTTTCAGTGCGGGAGGGGAGGCTTAATAAATTTCTTCTTCTACAAAAGGTTGGATTATTAGAGGGTAGTGGCTTAATAGAGGGATACGCGGTACAAGCTGTTGGTTTCTTGATGCTGCTTTTTTGCAGAATACGGCAGACAAACCTTTACCGACAAGAAAATGAGGTAAGAGAACCCATCTTCCATACTGGGTTCTCTTACTATGATAAGGGGACAGAATCTATTTTTAGATACCGAAACTATTTTAAGTGACCAATGGCTGATGTCCTTCTCATCACGTGGTTGTAATTTCAATGCACCATGGGGATACCGCACAGCCACTGAACGAGATATAAATAGATTCCGCGCTAAAAATAGATTCTGTCCCCTCATCATATCAGACGGGGTTATGTTCTCTTTCCTCATTTTCTCTTGCCGACACACTATTTCAAAAGTGTCAATGTCAAGTGCCTTCCTTAGGTTTACTCTCCAGAGTGGCATATGTATAAAAAATAAATGTATTGTTCGTTCTTACCTCTGTGCATTATTTTCAACTCCCAAAGATACAAAAGCCCTTTTACAACCTGAAACATCAGACAGTGATTACCTTACTAAACAGATATCGATCACATCAGTTGATCGATATCTGGAGCAGGCTTGGTGCAGTACTGGTGAGCAGGGTTGGTGCAGTACTGGTGAGCAGGGTTGGTGCAGTACTGGTGAGCAGGATTGGTGCAGTGCTGGTGAGCAGGCTTGGTGCAGTACTGGTGAGCAGGGTTGGCGCAGTACTGGTGAGCAGGATTGGTGCAGTGCTGGTGAGCAGGGTTGGTGCAGTGCTGGTGAGCAGGGTTGGCGCAGTGCTGGTGAGCAGGGTTGGCGCAGTGCTGGTGAGCAGGGTTGGTGCAGTACTGGTGAGCAGGGTTGGCGCAGTACTGGTGAGCAGGATTGGTGCAGTGCTGGTGAGCAGGGTTGGTGCAGTACTGGTGAGCAGGATTGGTGCAGTGCTGGTGAGCAGGATTGGTGCAGTACTGGTGAGCAGGGTTGGCGCAGTGCTGGTGAGCAGGGTTGGTGCAGTGCTGGTGAGCAGGGTTGGTGCAGTGCTGGTGAGCAGGGTTGGTGCAGTACTGGTGAGCAGGGTTGGCGCAGTGCTGGTGAGCAGGGTTGGTGCAGTACTGGTGAGCAGGGTTGGTGCAGTACTGGTGAGCAGGGTTGGTGCAGTACTGGTGAGCAGGGTTGGCGCAGTGCTGGTGAGCAGGATTGATGCAGTGGTGAGAGCGCTCACCTTTCATCAATGTGGCCCGGGTTCGATTCCCGGCCCCGGCGTCATATGTGGGCTGAGTTTGTTGGTTCTCTACTCTGCTCTGAGAGGTTTTTCTCCGGGTATTCCGGTTTTCCCCTCTTCACAAAAACCAACATTTGATTTGATTTGATTGATTTAATTTGTGCTTTACAGTGTCCCCAATTAGTACGTCAGTGCCAGATACAGTTGACACTCAAATATTATTATTATTATTAATATTATTATTATTATTATTATTATTATTGGGAAATAAACTGCATCTTTTGCGGGTTTACCGGCTCAAAAGACTACGTGCGATACTGCGAGAACATAGTAAAGTAATTTTGACAACACTTACTGAAACCGTTATTCTTCCCAGGACAGGCTCTGGAATGGCGCCATATATATCCAGAGATCCCCCTGTAAAATAAAACAGCAAAGAGATAGAAAGAAAAGAGAGTTAGTGGAAGGTGGTAAACGTTTTCTATTTCAGAGATACAGGTTTGATACCATGCTGGCTTAAGATAATGAATGTAACTTTTAAAGTTACAATTCACAAAGCCGACGTTTCGACTCTCCTGTCTGAGGTTTTCTTCAGAGGTGATTAGGCTAGAATGATGTGAAGCTCATTTTATACATGCAATGAATGGCGTTGCTTAATAACAGTTGAGTTCGAGAAATGATGGTAATTTTTGCTTAGGTAGTCCCGTTTTGTGGTCTGGAAGTTCTAAAAAGAAATTTGTATTCATTATTATACTGTTCCAAATCTTAAGCAAAATTTTGAAGTTCCTTTAACTTACACAGCCATGAAAAATTGACGTCTCGGTGGTTTTCCAGAAAATGTTTTTTTTTCCAAAATTGGACACAAATTTTCCAAACGAAAATGCCAACGTAAAATTTTAGAGGCTTGTTGTAGAATGGAACTCTGGGAGAGTCATGCTTTCGAGAGCTTTTACAGTAAAAAATCACACAAATAAACAGCACAAGGAAACTGCACGTGCAAATTGCAGTATGCTAGGTTTTGCGAAATGACAATTTCTTTAGGCTTATTTGAAGACGCGAGTGTACACAGGTTAAAAAGCTTTGAAAAATTGTACAGATTTTTTTAAAAAAATGGAGGTACCATGAATTCAAACACAATATAGAAGAAAATTAACTGAATTCTTTGCAGTGTCTCCCTCAGGTCAGGCTGACTTTTCAAGTCTTAGCTCTTTGTCAACTATGGTGATGGAAAATAGTAGGGTTGTGGGATGCAGCTAAAGATAACAATGTCAAAGTGTAATAAGAGTATGTTAAAGACACAAGTACGTGCACTAAGGAGACAGTGGTAGAAGGGATAAAACCCTGTTGCTACCAAAAAAAAAATGAAAATAGAGCTAAAAAGCTAGCAGTCATGGCCAGCTTTTTTGGCTTTACTAGGCCTCATCAGCATGGCAAAGCCAGCAGATGAGATCTGGGTTCCCACATGATTAATATCAAGGTGATTGAAAATGGTAGGGTATGGTATGGTATCTTTATCAATTAGTTTAATAACCCATTTTTTGTATGGAAAACTAAATGACAATCTAATAGAACAATAAGTCTGTATCATTAGAAAACTGAAACTACTTACCATCAACATATTCGGTGCAAATTGATATCCTAAGAGAAAAATGAAAGCAATAATGATCAGTTCCTCACTAAAATTCTTACAACATTATCATTATCATTATTATTAATGATAATATTATTATTAATATCATTATCATCAAAACATCACTATCATTAATAAAAACATTATCATCAACGATATCATTAGTGTTGATAACATCATTATTATATATACTAATAATATCATTATTATTAATAACTTTTTATAACTATCTGACCTATTTTCCACAAAAAATGCTCCATAAAATTCAATTATGAATGGTGATGAACACTGCAAAGATACAAAAACAAAGATACAGTTCAAGCACAAACAAATATACTTGCCAGTTTATATTGAACAAGAATGTATAATGCTCATCGATTTCTAATTTTCATTATTTGCACCATCTGTTGCATGACATTGTATCAATACTATATGAAGAAAATTAATTTACCGTATTTATTCACTTATAAGGCGCACTCGGTTATAAGACGCACCCTAAACTTTCAAAGACGATTTTGACAAGAAAGCAAAATGAAAATTTCACCTAAATACCCTGTTATGACGCACCCAGAATTACGGGAAATTTTGTTGACCACGTTCGTTGTAATTACAAAATTTGCTTCCATAAGTTACTAACTGTGACGTCAATCATTTCAAGCACGTGCTTTGGAGTACGTTCGCTTTTCGTTGAAATCACCTTGGCTTTGTTGACGATGTTTACGAACTTGTTCGCCGTAGCAGTGATTAGAAAGTCTAGTTTTCACTGTAGTCTCATCAAAGCTGTTTTTCTTAGCATTTGTAGTTTTTAAATTCGTTGCAAAGTCAATTATTTCAAGCACTTCGCAAAGATCCGTGCGTAGTACGAAGCCTGGATGATTAACGGCCCGTTCACCTACACGCCTTCCGGAAAGTGAACGCCCAGCAAAGAGGTGGCATTGCGGTGGATCGATCGAGCGTGGAGCGAGATCCCAGTAGATTTGATAAAAAGATCATTCAAATCCTGTGGCATCAACAATGCTCTCGATGGAACTGAAGACGACGTGGTTTAGGACGACGAGGAAGAAGAAACAGAAGACGCAGATGAGCCGATCGACAACGAGTTCGAGACCGACAGCGAAGCCGAGGATGTCACGAGTAGCTGAGCTCAGTCGAGCTTTAAAACAAAACGGTTCTTTTTAGAACTAACAAATCAGATAAAGTCAATGATCAATGTTTGTCTTTTGTTTATTCATTTGCTGTAATTTATTTACATACTCATTTCAGTAAAGCTTTAATTTTGGGGAAATTTGGAAAAGTTATACTTTGTAGCCCGAAAATACTCGGTTATAAGACGCACCCCGAGTTTTGAGCAGATTTTAATCAATCTACTATATTTTCTCGTAAAAAATGGTGCGTCTTATAAGTGAATAAATACGGTACATGTAATTGTTGATGCACTGCATCAAACACAAGACACAGTGTTTCATCACATATTAAACACTGAGAAAAGGGTTAAAATAATATTATGATGAGCAGCAGAGTATTTTTGACAAAATTTGCAGTGTTTGATATTGAACCACTGTTCCTTTCTTGTGTTTAGCATCTTAACCCTTACAAATCACTAGTTGTATACTGTACCTGAAAAAGTATTTCCAGTTCAGAAATAATCTGCTTTTGTACATCTGCAGTTACATCCAAAGGAATAATCTACAGTACAGCAAAGATAAATCGTACTCAAGTTATATTGGTGGCAGCTATATAAGTCAGTAGGCAAACATCTCTACATGTATGTAACAAAGGAAACAGGACATGTCTATAGTAGCCTCCTCCACAACCATTGTCTAGCTTGTCACACAATGCTTCCCCCCCCTGTCACACACACTGTGGTGAGACGCCTTGTGTGACAAGCCAGACAACAGCTGCAAAGAAGTATGCAAAGAAGACTAACTTAATATAGGATACAACTAGGGTGGAAAAAAGCAAATTCCACCCAACCCCACCCAAAACATACCTTCACAGCAATAATTCTACCTGTGCTTGTATGCAAAGCTCTAAAAGGGAAATCAATGTGAAGAAAGTAAAGGCTTAAGTATCAACAGGTCCAAAAAGTTTATACCTTCCAGCAAGGATATTGTAAGAATGCAGTTTCAATTTTACCATGCCGGGAAATACCAATTCTTAACTTAAGTGGATTTCTTTGGGTAAACCATTCTCTCAATTGAAACGCTGAGGACATACTGGGCCTGTGTTGAATTCCAGACTTGGAACTGACAGATCATTGGCAAGGTGCCTCCATTTCAGTTCATTTTTTACAATACTCTGCCAGGCTGTCATAATCAGTTGATTTTGAAGAACAATAAAGATTGATCTCAAATCTGGATTAGCATGTTGTTTCCCTCAATTTTTCAATGTTCAAACAACTCCTTTCATGTAATTGTAGCTGCATGCACATACTCAACTGCACATCTACAATTTATAAGATCTTAATGACTGATACTGTTGATAGTATTTACAGCATAATACTACGTGTATGGTAAATTAAGTTTTACTATGATACAAACCTGTACACTGTCCCTCCATTTCCATGACCAAGTATATCTAGATGTTGGATATCATTATGAGAAACCTACGCAGGAATTGAGGTCACTGGCAGTCAGTTACATTCTGGTTAACATGGGGTATTGAAGTAGGATGGTTTAAAGAATAACTGGACTGTTAATGGCCTTAATATAAAGATAACTGCAATGCAGGAAGAACTGACGCTAAGATCATAGTTTTTCGCAAAATTTAATCATAACTTAAATATCAGTTCAGTAAAAACTAATATGGCATTGTTATTTTTTACCTGGCCACTGGCCAGAATACTTCTGATATCTCTATGTTCTGGTTTGTGAAGTCTGAAAAAAGAAAATAACATTTAAATAGTTGTTTGGAGATTTGGCCAAACTATGATACATGTATAAAATAATATGACATCAAATTAAGCTTTTTTACTTACATTGTAGGAACATTATTCATAGTTTGGGGAACACTGTTATTAACTGGGGTAGCTCTTGTATTGACCTGCACAAATAATACAGAAAGTTAACAATTAAAGGAATAATACAGCAACGTGCTTGTTTTTGGAGTTTGATCATCCAGCTGCTGTTGTTTTGACTCTGATGATGACTTCCATTAAGGTTATAAAAACACCAGTCAATGTAATCAGCAACAGTTTTTCTCAGAACTACAGACACCCACAAGATTGAACTCCACAAACAACTACTGAGACTCCTGGAATCAAATTATTTACAGTTTTACAGCATAGTGAACACATCTTAATTCTACTTAATTTACCTTGCATCATAAAAGAAATATGTTATTAAATATCATGATTACTATAGAGATCCAACTGGAATACTCACAGTCAGTCCACAAACATTTCTTGTTCTTGAGGTCCTGCATGCTGTGAAATAATTAATTAACAACAACCACTGCTTAGATAAAAAAGAGGAGGATGTATTTGTTAATGGTCTATACATATACTGCATCTATGTCAATTATAGTTGAATCCAGTACTCAAATGAACAAGTTGAATACAAGTTGAATAGTGCAGTTTATTAGATCTCTCAGTCAGAATGCGAGCTGCAATTAGTGAATTTAGCATTAAGTTGTATTCTCTAGTATGGCCAGCTAAATTGGAAACTTTTTCATGTGGTTAAAAAGAGATGTAATAAAAATCTTACTAACCTTGTTTTTCTCGATTCCTACTGTAAGTTTTGGATTCTTTTTTACAGTATGGACCAAGAAAAATGAGGTTAGTAAGAGGTATAGATAACCAAGTCTTGCTCCTGTGTGTATTACCTCTTGGGTAAACTATTAATGGCTCTTGTTGTAGACCTCTTCGCAGTCTCTCTGAATTCATCCAAAAGTGCTGCAGAAAGACAAAAAATTAGAGAGAATTAACAATGCTTGAACCCCAATGCCACAATACAAATTCTACTTTGAGTCTCACATGCATTTAATATAGTAACAGTAAGAATATAATTATTACCATATCAGGTGTGTTCCAATAAACACACCTGACAAGGTGTAACAAGGTATATAGTTCATTGTTGGTGGTTAATCTCTAGCAAGACTCCAACCTTAAACTGTGATAATAAGTAACATTTAAGAGATTGTATGGCAGACAGAAAAGAGAACTACTATTTACATTAAATTTGGGAGTGCAAGGCTTAAGGAAACTGGACTTGGATGAAAGGAGAAAAACACACCCCATTAATCATTGCATTTAACTCATCATCGCCTCTCACAGTTATTCTGTCCCCTTCTTCATCTTCATCTGTAGAAATAAAAATGAAAAACTTAAAACAATACTCAGATTCAATCAGTTTTAAAATGAATTCAAAATAATTATTATATCTCTCAGTTAGTACGCGCGCTGTGATTGGTCAATTTAGCGGGCCGTACTTTACTGTACGGCCTGCGAAATTCAAAAGTTTGTTTTGAAGTATAATAAATATCTTATAAACCTTGTTTTCTCGGACCGTACTGTAAGTTACGGATCTTTGTTTTGTCAGAGCAGAAAAACTTGGTCCGTAACTTACAGTAAGGACCTCGACCTCGGTTAGTAAAGAAGTGTGTATTATTTTATTGTAACCTTTTAATAGGAAATAGTTGCTAGTTAAACCTAATTATTATCTGTGTTCAGGTAATCTGTCAATGCAAATGTTCTTATGGCACTCAATTCTTTCTAGGATCAAATATCAGAAAAACATCTGCATTCACTGGACAGGGTACAGATAGCTCTGAAAAGGCCTGTGGGTGTTAATTAATATTTGGCACCTTGAGCAGAAGACATTATAGGAATCAAGTGAGGTGTTGGCGATATGCCTTGACTTTACTGGACGTGATTTCCAGTCAAATTAGGAAATGTCATAATGTTTTCTTCTGCTACATGTATTACATCTAATACAGTATCTTAAGACAAAAATGTGACAATTATATACACAGACAGTAATTTCCACTTACATTCAAAGGCTGTGGCTGTTGCATTAGGCATTACCTGTGATATCGCCTCCTACAAAAAAAAATTAAATATATGTACCGGTATTACAAAACAAATATGTTCGAGTGGCTGGCATGCACGCTTTGAGAATCATATAGGGAATTGTCAATTTACAGAAGGCCCTGCAACATACATTTTGAAACACAGCGGCACCCTAATAAACCAAAAAAAGGATGCGAATCTGCCCACTAATGTGCGATTAGAAATACTCTGACAAGATGCAGTTAAGAAAACATACCAACACATCTCTGAAAACAACATTTTGTCGCACAGTCCAGTCTACGACATCTCCCTCCTCAGGAACTATCCGTATCACCAAGGAAGGTGAAAGGGACATAAGGCGAATTTAACAATCATTTCACAAACTACATGTACGTATCTAGACTTCTCTAGAAACTACTGTTCCTCTTTCATTGGGCTGAATGTTCAAGGCGATTCCTGTTACACACTGTCTCCGTAGGAGACTGGGCCTCCAAACTTGTTTCCCAGGGTTCAAATCACCGCGGAACGAACGATAAATCGCTGCAAGGAGAAGGTGGGAGAGTGTTATCCCCATTTTGTCGCATTTATTTAAGTCAATGCCGCTTGAAATTCCAATTTTACTGCTCTGTGATTCCATCGTAATGATTCTGTGATACTAGAATATGTCTTTACTTCGGTTTGGTCGCGCCAAGTTGAAGAGAAGAGTGTTTACATTGTACACACCCCCTTAGGCATTTTCATCCAAAATCGATCTTTCATCCATCTCTCCATCTCTCTTATGGGGTGATCTAGCTAGCTAAGAAAATTAGGTTACATCTTTTCATTAGGCTTGCTACAATATGTTTGAGTTTCACGTGCGTTTTCTGCATTGTCTTCCTAGGTCCTGTGAAAAAATGGCACCGCAGTGGGCAATCATTGGTGGAGCGGTTATCCTTCCTAATCTTGGTGGCTTTCTTGGAGGCTTCATTACAAGGTCTCAGATCAAGACGTGGTATGAGGGTAAGAAAAAGAGCCAGATTTCCATGTAACTCCATGCTTCATTATTCTAGGGCTGCATTGTTTATGGAAATGTACTGGTTAACAGTTTTGTATTTAAAGGAAGAAATGCTACACCTACATCATGCAGTTAACAGAGGATAGGTGATCGCTATTCCAGTGTTGGATAATGGTTAAGTTGACCAAGTACCAGAAAGTGTTGGCAAAACTCCAAGAAGTTTTTCTCAATTACCCATTTCAACTCTACATTCTGTGTCTTTGGTCATCTATTCATTGCTAGCAAGCCAGTATTAATTCAAAGACAAGCCAGTCATCTCGATCAGATGTATCCAGTGACTGAACCAAATCGTAATCGTAATCTCTCAATTAGCCACTGACTTAAAAAGTGGGTACTTTTATCAATCTCTGTTTCTGCCATTGTTCGAATATTTCCTAGGCCCACTTATTTTTGTTACGAGTGGACTTTGGCACCGCCCATTCCACGAACTTGATGTTTTCATCGACTGATTAATTTTTGCGTACAGAAAATTTGATAAAGCCATTGCAGAATAGAGTGAAGAATCCAAAATTAAACCTTGATTTATAATCATCCACAGCATTGTGATAACATTGGTGACACCAGGGCTCGAAATAAAAAAAAAAATTCCAAAAGAAAAAATGGACGCCAGGTTTAAAAATTTAGTTGCCAGAAATTACAATAACAGAAAATCAGATAAGAATTTCATTTACATTATTGTTGTTCACCAAACAATTTTGAAAGCTTTTGGAACTCTTCTTGTTTGCACTTATTTGTTTGTTCTAGTTTGCACTCCAACAACAATAATTTGCTTCCTGGCAATTTACTGGACAGCAGCAAATTATGAAAATCACTAAGCATTTCCTTCTCTTTAGGTAATTAATTCATGGCAGATGAAAGAAAGCATGTGCTTCAAGAGCCAGTTCTAGCAACAGAATGCTTTTATACTCAGCGGAATCAGCTGCCTTTCAAAAAAAAAAATGTTGCACCCATGATCGCCATTAAAAAAATGGCAGTAGTGATTTGAATGCAATTGAAACATTTGAAGGTAAACAGACTTAACATGCATGATTTTGATCAATAGTCATTTTGTAGCAAAGCAGAAATGAGACTGAGGAAGATGACAGTATAAACTTAAATTTTTTTTTATCATTGAAGTTATCACGATGAAGAACACTCTTTTCCGAGACTTAGGAAATTGTTTTTCACCTTTAGTCTTTTATTTGTCACACAAACATAGCTGCCAAAGTGGTGACTAAACCTGAATTTTTAGTCACCAAGATGAAACTTTCAGTTGCATTGACGACTGTATTAGTTGCAATTTCGAGCCCTGGACACCCTTTCCGAAAAAGCAAATCACCACAGAAATACAATTTTTTGTAACAACAAACTTGCTGACATGTGAAAAGTTAGTGGATATTTCCATTTTCTTTTATTCCTGAGGCACGATTGAGAAGCTATTTTAAAAACTTGTGCATTATGTTTCAACAGGGTTTCATCAGGTCATCTTGTGCATCATGTTTAATCACTTGAAAACAATAAAAGCACTTGGCCTGTGACCTCATTCTTTCATCAGTTTTCTTGTGTTTTGAACCCCTGATGAAACACTCACACTCATTTTTGAAATGATACTTGATACATGTCCCCCCTAACTTCCTACTTAACCCCTCTAGTTACCTTGTGACTTTTGCTCTCATTGCGAACTCCTCAAAATGATGCTTCACTTGAAATATCATTGAAAAATAGATGACTGTGCAAACTATCTTACGCAACAGATTAAATTTGAACTCTGGGTCTGCAATTGGTAGATTGAGCTGACAGTAATGACCTCTGAGGAAATGCCCATTATGAATTAAGCGTGTGAGTTTGGATGTCTGTAATATTGTTGGCTGGATCATGTCTTGGTTGGCTTATCTGTTTGCTTGACATGCAGTAATATTATAGGGAAAAGTTGTATACCGATCCCATCCTGGAAGTACATGTAAAAGGGTTTTTAGTTAATGAAGTCATCTAGTATGCATAGATTGAGGTTACAAATGGTTGTTTTCAACCCTGTTTTCTTTACAGATCTTAAGAAACCTTCTTGGAGGCCTCCAAACTGGTTGTTTGGTCCAATGTGGACAAGTCTTTACTCAGGGATGGGCTATGCCTCGTACCTTGTGTGGAGGGATGGTGGGGGATTTGATGGTGATGCCAAGTTAGCACTTGCACTATATGGATCCAACTTGGCTTTAAACTGGTTGTGGACTCCCATTTTCTTTGGATATCACAAGTTAGGAATGGTAAGGTCCTCATTTTTTCATAAATTTGTTTAGGTTCAACCAAAAAATTAAGCAAGAGATTAAAGCAGTTTCTTTTTAATTGACTTTTAGCTAATTGTTACACTTGTTGGCTATTTTCTGATTTATAGCTTTTTTTAGTTCTTTTGCAAATTGTTATGAAGTGGGCTATAAATTGTTCCCACATACACATGTATGCATCATGAAGAAATATGCGTTTTTGACCAAGCGTGAGGTCAAGATGGCTGGATATTTGCCTTTGTGTCACCCAAACATAAAAGAATGAGGCCAATATCTGGCCGTCTTGACTGGACAAGCTTGGTCAATAAAGAGTTTACTATATGGCCATGTTGTTTTGTTTTGTCTCATGGGACAAAGTGGGAAAGCCCAAGCAGGCAAGACCAGCTCATCTTACATACTTGCACAACCAGCCATTTAATAAAGAGTTGTCCTTTCACTAAGACCTTTCTTGTATGGTTTTCATTTTGAAGGCTTTTGGGGAAATCTGTTTGCTGTGGTTAAACATAGCTGGCTGCATATACACCTTCTTCCCAATCAACAGGGCTGCAGCAGGGCTATTGTTGCCTTACCTTGGCTGGGTATCACTTGCCACGACTCTTAATTATTTCATATGGCAAATGAACAAGCCAGCTGGCATTAAGAAAGGTTGAAGAGTGAAACAAGCCAAACATGTTCAGTTCCCAACAAAAGTGGTGCTGACTCAGTAGAAAATTAAAACACTAGAAGATGGGTTTATCAAACTTACCAACAAGGTACATTAGTGTATACCAACTCAGCAATCTGATTGGCTTTATACCTTGGGATATTCAACAGTATCCACCCCCTAGGAGGTAAACAATGTAGGGGCCTCTGGGTAATCCTTGTGTCAGTGAGTTTTTGTTTGGAAGAAAAAACAAAGCTATCAAAATATGGCTGCCGTTGATTCGGGCTTTTGAGCTTTTTCAAAGAGGTTTTACTGGAGAAATTAAGCAAAATACTTCCTTGATGAAACATTAACCAGGGTAGGACCAAACAGTGGTGTGAATGAACACTAAAAGTGCATGTGCAAAGTAAAGTCCAGTATAAAGTCTCTGTCATACAAAAAAATTATTATGCCTCAATGATTAAATTTTTTCACCAGTGGTGTATCCGTGGCATCATCATTGTGTTTGCTTTAGCTCCTTTCTGAGGTTGCTTCGTTGGTATTATACTAAAACAATTATTCTCTTCAATCTCAGTGAGTAGCAGCTTTAGGAATATTTTGCCACTATTCACCTCAATTTCTGAGAATCATCATTAATTATACCATCATATTATTTGGGGAATATCTGATAAAGTGCTGATACTTAAAATATCATCTGCTCTGTGACTTTATGTTGGTATACAGTAATTTATCTCATTAATCCCCGATATCAATTTTAATTTTCTCCTAACTGTTTTCATATATTTGTTATGGTACTAGTGAGGAGAATTTGTTTTATTATCATTACAGCTCTTTCTGCTGATCATTTTTGCTATTCTGATAACATGAGTGGTTGATCAACTGTGAATATTGTAATGAGAAATTGGATGCTGGTCACTACTGGAACTTAAAGGGTCAACTTGTTTGATAAACTTGTCTCAAGCTAATATATGTACCACAAGTAGTGCAGTATAACTCAGCAGCCGGTTGTTGAAAGGCCGATAAAAATAATGCTAATCCAGGGTTAACTTTTAACATGAGATTTTTTTTCCACTTGTTAGAAAGTGTTTTCTCCTCTAACTTTCTCTATTTTATTCAGAGCATACAATCATCAAATTGTATTCAAAAAGAATTATACTGAATGTTCTTTTTAAGTTCTCATATCAGCATTTAAATTTCGCTCTAACCCTGGGTTACCTTAACCCTGCTTTGAACAACTGGGCCCAGGTGTTGACATAAACCATATGAACAGATTACTTGAGAGTAGCTTTTTTATAGAGCTTAAGAATTATGAAATTTTGTAATCGAGACACATTTTATTCTACTTTTGTAACAAAGTCAGTTTTTGTGCAATGCAAATGTAAATCAGAAATTACAGTGTAGTTGTATATCTTGATCACTGTGTCCTCTATTGTCTCCTTGTAGTTTATTGGTACTCTTTGATTCACTTTATTGGGTGATGGGGTAAATCATGGAACTCATTGGTTTTTGGGTGTGATTCACTGAGGGCTTGTAGGGAGGGGTAGATAACTGAAGCCAATGGTTTGATTTGAGATTCAATGAAGGGGGGAAGGGTAAATAATAGAACTTGCTGGTTTTAGTAGTTTTGGTCTGGGCTTCACTGAAGAGGGTGGGGGGAGGGTAGATAGTGGAACTTCTTGGTTTTGTTGCAAGACTCACCAAGGAGTTAGGGGAAGGGGTAAATAATGGTACACAATTGTTTTTACTGTGGGCTCCACTGAAATGGGTGGAGGAAGGGGACAATAAGTGTGATCTGGGATTTACTGAAGGTGATGAAATTCAGTCAATGGTCTTGGTTTGAGACTCACTGAGGAGTATGAGGTATTCATTGTAACTCAGTGGTTTTTGTCTAGGATTCATAGATGGGAAGAGAAGAAATGGTTTTATGCCTTTGCATAGTGATGTGATTATGATGAATCACCCTTTTTTTTTACAGAACATGCATTAGAGGCTGCTGATTAAAGCATCCAGAAATCAACCATACCACGTTATACCAGATGTAAAAAGCTCTTGTAAAAATTTAATACTTAATTAGCAACATTTTTCAAGTTAAACATTCTTAAGTAGATATCAAAATTCCTAAATATTGAAAATCGTCTTTCCTATCTACCTACATATAAATTTAACTACCAAAGTTTAGAGTGTGTTTTTGAAAACAATGTGTAAAAAGCTTTTGTAAGTTAGTATCTAAAAAACTCAAAATTTATCTACCAGCCTGCCTACAAATGAAATTACCGGTTCTTCAGTTTTTGTTCGGCATTCGTCTGCATACTGCATTTAAAATGGTCGGATAGTCAGATTTTTGTTACGCATACCCAGTATGAATTGCAAGTGACCATTTATGGATTCGGATTTGAGCAAACTTTTGAGCTGATCGGCAATGTGGTGAGAATTTGAATGGATTGCATTTGCATACCCCCACTCCCCACCACAAAACAGTAAATACCAGAGAGTATCCCGATATACGGGAGCCAATCTGAACAAGCTTGAAGCCTTATTTAATACTTTGGTAAAGACTAATGATAATAATATGCAGTTACGCGCGCACTGATTGGTAAAAAACGTATGGGTTTATTATTGTGCTGGTAAACCCATAGAAAAGAGAAACATTGTCTGTTTTTATGTAAAGTTAGTTTATTAAAGCAATAAACCGCGGGTTTACCG
Source organism: Ricordea florida (assembly GCA_949710005.1). Classification (NCBI taxonomy): domain Eukaryota; kingdom Metazoa; phylum Cnidaria; class Anthozoa; order Corallimorpharia; family Ricordeidae; genus Ricordea; species Ricordea florida. The sequence continues at coordinate 28,681,500 of OX453280.1, read as the reverse complement.
CCATAATAAACAACTTGCTCTTCTCATTTTTCTCCCAACATTCCAAGTGGTTTCTTACAGCGGTAAACCTGTAGAAACTGCGGTTTATTGCTTAAATAACGTGCAAATTTTACATATATAATCAAATGTGCCATAACATAATCATTATGGAAGACATATGAAATAACATTTACAAGGGCCAGACCACAACACCAGGAACTACACCCTCTGCTCTTCGTGAACAGTGTGTGGGTTCTTTAATGTCCCATGAAGCTAATACGAACAAGGGTTGTGAGATGGGCGGGACCTAAGGTTTATATAGACGTACAGGCAATTTTTGCCAGGGGGTGGTGAACCATTTGCCTAAAAATTCTTACAATATGCCCAAATTTTTACGAAACAGTCGAAAAGAAAGAAGGGTCATATGATGCACTAACATAGGCCTACATATGAAGTGAAAATATTCTTACTATATGACTAGCTCCGTGAGCGGGCAAGATGAACCGAATCTTGCGCTGTGATTGGCTACCCGAGCGGGCAATATGGAGCTATCTTGCCCGCTCGGGATAAGGGCTTTGTCCCGCAAGGAAAATTCATCCGAGGCGAAAGCCGGTTTACCAAAATGTTCTTTCTTAGTTTTTCCCTGAAAAATCTTTTCCGTGACAGTTAAAGATTTCCTGTGGTTTGTGTATCGATGGAGCTGGATAACGAGAAAACTTGATTTTTGCATGTAACAGGCTTCCTTTTCAGTCCTTAAAATAAACACGTACACGGATCATTTTTTGGTGTTTTATCCCATATAATAAATCCTTTATTGACCAAGCTTGTTCGGTCAAGATGGCTGGATATTGGCCTCGTTCTTTTTTTGCGTGTTTATGGACCTCGACTTCATCTCGGTCCATAAAAACGCAAAAAAAGGACTTAGCCAATATCCAGCCATCTTGACCTCACGCTTGGTCAATAACCCATATATATGAAACTACCATATGAACTCGTAAAACACATTAAAAGAAATTAAAATATCTCTTCGAAAGAAACAAGCACACACACACACATTCAAACTTATTTAAAAAATGGCTTTGCCCAAATTTCTCTCTATGTCCAACAATCTAAGTTGTACAAATGTTTTGGGGGGGCTCCATCATTTACTAATTATTAATTGGCTCTATCATTTACTATCATCATCTTTCATGATTGGGGCTTAAGAGTTACCAGCAGAGAAGTTTAAAAGGTACTGAACATTTCAGTATATATATTCTCTATTGGCCTGTCGTGGTAACTGAAGGTCATCTTCTAACTTGACTTTAACGTACGCACGATCAGGCTTTCCTTTTGAGTGGAAAAACCTTCTTATTACTCCCCAGATCTGAAATATAAGAAATGGAATCACTGAAGAAGGTTTTGGTGTTGACGGTAGGTTCTTGAGTGGGCTACCTGTGGTACGCCCACTATCTGCTCTGTATTTCAGAAACTCTTATATATTGGAAGCGCTTTTCGCATGAGCAACAATTCATTGATATGAACAAGGCCAACAACTTGTTGATCTTCTTTTGTGTTGTCTTGTCAATAGTCGTAGAATTCAAAACAACTCAATGCGTTGCCAATCTTTAATCCTGTTCCTTCGTCGATGGGTGAAGTATCTAGCGTCTTTTGTGGAAAGTTTGTGAAATCAAAGGCGTACGTATGTGATTTTCTGTGGTTGTTTTTGTCATTCTGTGCAGCCCACTTATGCATCCTTACATGGCTATTTTTTGAAGCAGTGTGCACCTTTTATGATTGACTAAACTAATTACTTTAGTTTCGTTTTTCCAACAAACAGCCCTAGATCTGACCTACCTTGTTCCTGTTGTAAAACAAAAGAGCTAGCAGAACAGTACATGCAATGGACACCATAAACAGCACCGGGAAATCACTGACTTTATGAATGAAGTTGAGGCCCGTCGGATCACGCCTGAAACAAAGAAGACAAAAGAACACATTATGACTATGATCTCTTTTACTTCCAAGTATGTAAACAGCATAAGGCAAACAAAATGATAAAAAGAAACTAAGAAATACACATGTTACACGACTGGACTGTTAGAAAACCCTTTCACTCTTGGAAGAGATCAACATACAGATTGTCTGCACAATACGAGTACAGTACAAAGCAGGCAGAAGATGAGAATTAAGTACATGAACAAGTTTAGCATATTGGATCGATCTAACAACTAATTCTTAAAACTAACACATAAAGAAAGGTACGGCACTCAGTAAGGAGAATTACTAGCCAGACTTTGGAAAGAAAAGTGTTAGAAAGAACGTGGCTTGGGCAAAGGGCTGCACACACATAGGTGATAAGCGATTTTGAGCAATTCTAAGCGACTTCAAGAAATTTCAATCCATGTAGTTTTTACGTATTTAGCAAATAGAACAAAATACTCACTTAGCTGCATTTGCTGCAGGAGTGCTGGTGTGATTACCGCCTTGTTTGGAATAAAGTAAAACAGTTAGTGTTCAATAAAAGACACAAAGTTAAAAAGAAACAGCCAATCAAGCAGATTTCTGGAGTTGATAGGTTACTAATTTCTGAAAATTACTTGATTCCAGGAGGCTCGGTAGTTGTTTGTTGAGTTCAATCGTCTGGGTGAAATGTTCATGACATTGACTGATCGTTGACTTAATACTCGAGCACGCACAGTATGGGCACGAGTATATGATTGTATGGCCTATTAACAAATCTATCTATCTGTCTGTCTGTCTGTCTGTCTGTCTGCCTGTCTGTCTATCTACCTATTTACAAACCTCGCAAACGTGCAGCCGAGGAGGAGTCTTCAGCACGAGTTGAAGCTCAGTTGAAGCAGTCTTCAGCATTCAGAGCACGATTCAAAATAATATTTTCCAGGAAATTATGGCGACTTCCTTTCCTTGTGAGACGCTCAAAATGCACACAGAAGCACATGCTGTTGCTGACACTGACTGACCGTTTTACTTATTTGTTGTCATTTCAAGCCTTTCTATGAATTTTAGAAAGCCTTCCTTCCTAATCTTCTATTACGGCCATTGCTCTGTTTAACCTTGACGCTGATGATGACTTCCGCTAGGGATGTCGAAAGGGCAGTCAACTCCACCAACAATGACAAGGACGATCGAACTCAACAAACAACTACTCGATTTTATCCACCTCTCTGGTCAAAAATGCAGTGATCTTGTTAGGAGAAATTACTCATAGTAGTGAAAGTGACTCATAGGAGTGAATCCTTAGCCAATCACAGCTCGTAGCAATACAAAACCAAGCAATCCCGTGATTGCTTTCAACAGTGAACTGAAAACTACCCTATTATGAGTTAATTTCATTCATAACCTTTGGCTGGCGTCTTCTGCGTTGCGATTGTCGAATTCTGAGTTGTATTACCAGTCAATATAGTGTTAACCACTGTTGTCGCTTTGAGTTCTGCAAGGTAAAGGAGTACTGAACTGTGGTACTGTTTGTTTTACTATACAGTGTGGTTCTAACTTTTTCACCGGTGGATCAACTTAAGTAGTGCGACCATTCTTTGGACAGTACTCTTCTGTGGTTTTCTATGCTGTGTAGCGAAATGAAAGGCATTTGACATGTGATAACACACACACATCCACTGTTTGAAATCTTCTTAAACGAAATTATCCATCACATTATCCAAACACCTCATGGTGCCTAACATCCTTTGTTGTCCTCATTACTGGTGAATTTGATAAACAATATTATAAAACCTGTCCTCTAAATTGAACTCCTGGGAGGAGGGGGAGGGAATGCCATATATGTGATATACAGATATGAGCTGTTGTAAACGGCATGGTTTTCAAGCAGTTTAGTCTGGGATAGGGGATAGCAAAAGGATATCATTTCTCAGAAAACTGATTAATAGGTTGAAGGTTTTATAGTAGACTTAAGGAGATTTTGGGTACGCAGGGTACGAAAATTCACCTGAACTAGGTCTCGTAAAAGGGAAGGCATGCAGTATCCCAGTGGCATACGCCCACCCAAAAATCCCTACAGTACCCAACCCCTTCCCCACCCCCAACCCACTAGGGATTGAACTTCCAACATGCTAACCATTGTCTTACTCTGTGCCTCACTAATAATCTTATCAATTTATTGATTTATTAGTTCCTCACCTGTGGAATTCGTCTGATTCGCACCTTTCGTGATCGGAGTAGTTTTTGTCGTCTTGACAAGTCTTGGTAATGTTGTAGTGGTTATACTGTGCTGTTTATCTGTCAGACCTTTTTTGGTTGAAAGTTTAAGATTCTCCTTAAACAGCTCTTTCTGGATTTCATCAATTATTACTTTCATGTCTTCAGCTGATAACTTCAGTTCCTTTACTTTCGCTTTCAGTGCAACTTTTAACTGCAGTATTTTCACTCTTGTCGTGTTTGTATTCAAAGTAGAATTGGCTGCTCCTACATCAGGAGAAATAGATGTTTCTTGTTCTTTAATTGCAAGCAAGCAAAATTTGGTCATCTAGTATACACCAACATGGCCAAAAAGGGGGGACGTGATTGGGGTGGGGTGATATGACCACAACCTTCCCAAGCTATTCTGTCCAATTTCATTTGGTCAGGTTAACTATGATGACAACATTTTTAGGAGGGATCTCCCCTTCCATAAGGGATGGATACCATTTTCTAGCATTTATTATTCATAAGACAACTCAAGACAAACTGATGGATAACACCCATTTCCATTCTTTTCTCTATAATTGCTCAGCAGAACAGTATCCAGGGGGGGAGAACCTTTAATGGATGCTAATCCATCACAGGGTCACTCACAGCATTATATCAAGAGTACCACAGGAGACCCACACCAGCCACAAAAAGCCCACAACCAAAAGTATTTATTACTCTTTATTTGATGGGATGCTAGTCCATCAAAGGCATTATACCACAGGAGACCCACAGTAGTCACAAAAGACCCACACCTGAGGGCAATTATTTTTTCCCCTTTTACTGGATGCTCGAGTCTACCACAGGGTTACCCCAATAATTATATCACTGGCTATACTGCAGGAGATCTAGAGAAACCACAGGAGGCCCACACCTAAATGTGCTTATTACAAATTCTCTGATGGGATGCTAGCCCAAAGTGGGGTTGCCCTGGCAATATATCACAGGAACCAAAGGGAAACTACAGGAGACCGAAAAGGGCCACGGAGACCCACACCTGAAAGTATTTCTTGCAGGTCCTCCTATGGGATGTGAGTCTATCACACAGTAACAGGAGCCCATCAAAGATCAATCCCATAATTACTTTTGAACGTGAACTGAAAACCACACTATTAAGAATTAATTTCATTCATAACCTTTACCTTGCATGTTCTGCGTTGAAACTGTTGACTTCTGAGCAGTCAATGTAGTGCTAACCACTTTTGTTGCTTTGAGATCTGCAAGGTAAAGACATCTTGTTATTTATAATTCCAGCAGTCTGAACAAGCATTCTTTTAAGTCATTTTCTGTTCTTTTCTTTCTAGTCCCATTTCAAGTTATTTGAAAGAGGCATTGTAGCCAAGTAATTAAAGCAATGGACTTGCAATCCACTGAGCCTGCATTCAAGTTCCATCCTTGACCACATTTGTAAATGGAGAAATGGTTTGCAAGGCTGTGCTCTAAGGAAAATTTTAGGGAGCCCTTCGGGCTCCCAACCATGCCAGCCAGGGTGCCCACCCCTTAAAATTGGTCGCCCAAAAATATTAATTAAATTAATTAATAATAATAATTAACCATGTAATTTAATACTGAGGTTCCTTTCAAATTACATGTAGCCACCTTTTTCGAGAAGAATACTTTTTACAAGATTGGCCAAGAATATACTAACAATGAGGTTTTGTTAATGGAGAACTGTACAAAGTCATTGTAACAAAATATGCCTCCAAAACCTGGCTCTGAACTCATCAACTTGAACGTTAGAAATTAGAGTTTAATTTAGTGGCTGCTACACCAATATTTCTACACAAGTTTAAACCACGGTATTTCAAATTTTTTATTCACACGTGGGATTCGGTAATATTTGCCGCGAAACGAAATTTAGCTATTGCAAATGGCTGAAAGCGTCAAAACGTAATGGGGAAATTAATGCAACTATGCTATTCCTAGAAATTACGTAAATTATTTCTTGCAGTTACCAAGCATTAGCCATTTTATTTTCGAGTTGTGTATTCGAAGGAAATAAAACAAACCATTCCAGGCCGCGTAACTCTGTGCGGACAAATTAATTAAGCCGACAAGAAAACGTGATAAATTTGCATAAACAAAGACTTTCTAAAAACAATAATTCACGTACTGTGCTGTCGAAAATATTTGAAACCCTAATATAAACAATGAAAAAAAAAACATCAAAATTGGAAATTGACGTAATATTTCGGAAAAAGTGGGACTTATTTTCAGATCAGAACATCCGTGCATTGTTCGGAGATATCGTTTTACATATTTGTTAAATCACGTGGAACGAAACGTCAGATTCGAGCGTGCGAACGTAAACAAGCGACCGTATTTGGTTCCAAAAAACTATTTTCGTTGTGCTTTGTTAACACAATAAACTGACAACAGCATGTCACATATTTTTGCCTTCTTTGCTAACGAACTGAACTACAAAACAAGAGTGCAAGAAAGACCGAAAAAAGAGCTTTCAAAAGATCACTAAAAGAAATGCTACTTGATATCCTTGTAACTGAAGACTCCTATTATATTGATGTGGATACAATCATCGTGAAAATGAAGAAGTAATTCTCTTTTCTGTTATTTTCATTTCATTTTATTTTTAAAATTTTACTTTAATTGTCCTTGAACTTAAGTTGAATAGTATTTATTTAATGTCAAATATATATACTTATATCACATCCAATTTCTTTCTTTTCTGGTATTTGTCTAGTTTGTATGTAAATTATGTAGCCTGGCCTGCCTCGAATAGCCTTGCTAACTGCAGGCCAGTCCCAATATATCTCTTGTTATATATTTAAATAAAGTTGTTGTTGTTGTTGTTGTTGTTGTTGTTAGTGCCCGGCCGGGCGACCGGCAATTTTTTTCAGTTGCCCGAAGCCAAATGTTAGTCGCCTCTGGCGACCGGGCGCCGTTAGAGCACAGCCTTGGTTTGCCTCCAGCCCTATCAATATCTATGCATGATAGTTGTTAGTTGGTGTCCATGCAGTGTGACCATTCTTCGGAAAGCTACTGAACAGTACAATACTGTACTGTGGTACTGTTTGTTTTACTATACAGTGTGGTTCTAAATTTTTCATCTGTGGATCAAACCATGCAGTGTGACCATTCTTTGGAAAGTGAGGGGTTTAACATGTGATTAACACATTCATCCAGAGTTTGATATCTTCTCAAATGAAATTATTCAGAAATTATTCATCAGATTCCAAAAACCTCACGGTGCCTGATTTCCTTTATTGTTCTCTAAAGTATTATTTATGAGTTTGATAAATACTACTTCTAATTCCCGTCCTCCTGATCGAACTCCAGGGTACTGTTATGGAAAGCTAAATTTCTTCTTGGAGATTCTAACTTCTACTTTTTTTTAAGCGATATATATTTGGAGCAAATAGTTTCCATGTTTCATGGTGAACTATCCGTGAACATAGAATTAACAAATGTGTTTGAAAGTTTGCATGGGATGCATGTTAGTGTTCATACAAGGTCTACAATGAACTCATTGGAAAGTTAAGCTGGTTACACACGAGTAAATTTTCCTTGACAAGCTCTGACTTAACAAATTTTATCTGCTGGTGTGTAAAGAAAAACTTGACACATTGCAGAACTTGCTCGTCTGTACGGGGCAATAAGGGAAACTTGTCAAGAAAATTGAGAAACTGTGGGCGCACACCGGTCTCGTTCTTGTGATGACTGTAATCATAGTTAATAGTTTAACTATGCTGTAATGGATAACAAAAATGGCGCCCGTGGTTTTTTTTTTTGTTGTTGTCGTCCGCTGTGTAATTGTATTGCTGGCAACACTGACAACCAGGCAAAGAAACCTTGTTAGATCGTTCACACGAGCAAATAAGACTTGTCAAGGTAAACCTCGTCAAAGAAAACTTGTCGTTCATACACAGCGAGCATACGAACGAAAATTGTCAGTGACACTTGTCAAGGAAAACTTGCTCGTGTGTAACCGGCTTTACCGTTCAACTCTTTTCATAGCGTTTTATATTTTCGAGGTATTTTCACAAATAAACTATTCGTGCTCCCCTTTACTGGAAGATTACAGTACTTTAAGTGTTTGATAAGTGAACCGTGCGACCTTTGCGACGGTGTGAGTGTTACATGAAGAGCCTCATGGCGCTTGTAAACTAGACTTACATTACTTCCCGAATTCACCCCCACGGAATGATTTTGGCACGGGTCCCTACTTCATTATGCATGCTGTAGCCATACTGTTTCATTCTGTTTACAGATGCATTACCCTAAACAATTCATTTGCATGCATAATGAAGTAGGGACCTGTGCGGAAATCTTGCCAGCGACTGTACCAGAATGACAGCCCTCTTTTGATTAAAATGCAGTTCGGTATGAAATATGATCTACCTTCAGTATGTTGACGCTTGCTCCGCACCTGAATGCTCATGGCGAAGAAGAGCACGAAAACAATGACAAATTTCATCACGCTCAAGCTAAATTCCATGCTCCGCTGACTTGCAGGAATAAAGTCTCTCTCTGTTCGGTCTTTGCCGAGAATTTGACAAAAACCGGCGAGGTATTTGTATAAAAACGCAACACGGAAATTCAGAATATAGGGTAGTAGGTCATGTAAGCGTGCACAAAACATCCCCGGACCTTCTCTGATATTCCCAGATGCCTTCATCGACCCTAAGATCGCGTAAAACATCCCAGGCTTTATCCTGATAGAGTATTATACCACTTTATACCTCTTGACTACCTTTATTCCTTTGAAACCTACTCTGTTACCTCTGTTGCCTTGTTAGCCCTGTTCCCTGTCACCCTGTTACCTTTCTACCTCTGTTCCCTCTGTCACCCTGTTTTTTAATATTAAAATACCTTGCTACCTCTGTTCCGTCAGTTTACTCTGTTACAGAGGTTTCCTAGTTACCTCTGTTCCTCTTTACCTCTGTTACTCTGTTGCCTGTGTTACCTTGTTACCTCTGTTACCTTGTTACTTCTTTTAACTCTATTACCTTCTTACTTTGTTACCTCTGTTACCCTGTTACCTCTGTTACCTCTGTTACCCTGTTACCTCTGTTACTCTGTTGCCTCTGTTACCTTGTTACCTCTGTTACCCTGTTACTTCTGTTAACTCTATTACCTTGTTACTTTGTTACCTTGTTACCTCTGCTCCCTCTGCAACCTCTGTCTCTGTTACCTCTGTTACTCTGTTGCCTCAGTTACCTTGTTACGTCTGTTACCGTTGTTACCTCCGTTCCCTCTGTTCCTTCTGTTAACTCTATTACGTTGTTACCTCTGTTCCCTCTGTTATCTATGTTACCTTTGTTACCTCTGCTACTCTGTTACCTTGTTACCGTTGTTGCCTTGTTACTTTGTTACCTATGTTACTGTGACCGATAAGTCCTACCGCCCTAGATGGCATTTTTATATAGAAACATGAAATGGTAATAATCAGTTTCCATTATTAATTGCATTTTAGTCTCGATAATGATGTTTCGCGAAACATCGAAATCGGTCGCCTTGCATTTATTTTGATGTGTCGTGTGAACATACATAACATAACATACATACTTTATTTAAGGTATCATAAGAAATAAACAATACAAACAATACCCCCTCTATTAACTATGATGTAAATAAACTTCCAAAATTAAAAATTAAAAATATATGCTTATGAATAAAATCTAAGATCTAAGATGGATAAAAACCTAAGAAATACACATGTACGATTTAAGAGCTATTTTAAAACGTCTTAAATTTCCTATCTCAACAACATTGGCGGGCAGGTCATTCCATTCGCGAATAATTTTAACAAAGAAAGCCGAGTATTAATAACAATTGCAGTTAGCCGATTTAACTTGCAGTTTGTAGTTGTGATTGGACCTGGTACGTTTTGAAGCGAACTCAAGAAAATCGGAAAAACAAAGGCTATTTAATCCGAATACAAGTTTATAGCATTCAACTGATCAAGGAAAAATATAGCCTTCTATCAGTCACCTGCGACCACCGTAACATTTCGCAGCGATCTTCGTATGACATCTCTCCCGTTCGCTGACCTAAGGCCAATCGAGAAGCTCTTCTCTGAATTTTCTCTACGAGAACAATATTCTTAACTAGGTAAGGGCACCATACAGGGGAAGTGTACTCGAGGATTGGTCTCACAAGAGCCTTGTACAGTGTGGAAAAGATTTCCTTGTTTACAGAACCGATTGTTCGCTTGATTAGACCAAGAACTTAATTGGCCTTATTGACAATCTCAACAACGTGCAAAGACCACGAGAGGTCATGCGAGATTGTGATGCCGAGGTCCTTTCCGGGGGTCCTTTACAGAACTCACTGAGCTTAGACGTTCTCCAAGCGGGACGAGGGAGTAATGTGGGACAGATTTCTCACGATTATGTGTAACTCGCATAATTTCACATTTCTTTGCATTGAAGTTTAACTGCCAGACCCCAGACCAATTTCTAAGGTGAAATAAGTCGGACTGAAGGATGCTTGTGTCTCTAGCTATGTCGGAGATCTCTCTGTAAACCTTGGTATCATCTGCATACAGTTTAACCGTTGATGAGATACCTGACGAGATGTCATTCACGAAAAAATGAATAAGACGGGTCCGAGGATTGTTCCTTGGGGTACTCCAGATAAAACTGGAGACCAGGAGGAGCAAGTACCACGCCGGACGACGCGTTGCATCCGACCGGTTAAAAAATTACGAAACCACTGGAGAGCACTGCCGTCAATACCGTGACGCTCAAGCTTGAAGAGAAGACGCTCATGCGGTACGCTGTCAAACGCCTTGGAAAAATCCAAAAAGGCGATGTCAGTTGGCTTTCTGTTGTTGCGTGATTTCGCGCAATCGTCGTAATAAGAAAGAAGCTCCGAAAGGGTTGATCGGCCCTCCATGTAAGCGAACTGGTTCGGGTTAAGGATATTTATGTTTCGCCAAAAATCCATCACTCGAAACTTAACGATTTTCTCCGCGATCTTGCACACTATTGATGTTAATGAGATCTGGCGATAATTATTCCTGTCAGTCTTACTGCTTTTTTTGAACAAAGGTGTGATGTTAGCGAGTTTCCAAAGATGTGGCAATTTGCCTGTTGAAAATGATTTGTTAAAGAAAAAACACAGAGGTTCACTAACGTCAAAATCAGAAACACAAATTGGCAAATGTCTATATATTAACCAAAAATAACTAGAATAACTAGAATTTTTTTAGCACGCAATTGCTCAAAACAAATCACGTGATGCAGGACAAATATTAATGGAGGAATGTGATAACGCCTCAGCGGCTGCAAAAAAGCTACATAGCAGGCTACCCACAGTATTGTAACGTAAGATTTCATGTTAATCATTCCCTGCATCAATGGTACAATAACGTCACAAACGATATTACTTAACTTCACTAGGCAATCATGCATGATGATTTTTATTTATTTATTTGAACACAACAGGTTACATGATGAAAAAAGTAAACTAATAACAATACAGCAAACTAAAAATACTATACAAACAATAAATAACAACACAGCAAACTAATACTAATACAGCAAACTCATACAAATACAGCATACTCAATAGACTATACAAACAAAACAAAGAAAACAATGATTGAGGCAGGGGGGTTTGTGTCAACAGACGAGTAATTTTCAATTTTCCATTGCCATTCAATTTTCCTCTTTAATTCCATGGAGTTGAGCGTTTTAAAAAGTGCATCATTATATTTTCGGCAGGGGAGGGGGTTGGCATAATAAATGTCTTCTTCTGGAGAAAGGTGGCTTATTAGAGAGGTCGCTTGTTAGAGGCTTTACGGAATCATCTCTTTGTTTGTCTGTATTTTTATCGTAGTTAAACTATAAAAAAATGCTGTGGATTCGTATCCCTCTCGGCCATCAAAGGTACAGATTCTTCTATTTTCACATGTTTTTGTCGATAAGCAGGCATTTTGAAGACTGGATTTTCTCTTCGTCCTTCTTTAATACACAAGATAATCTGAAGAAGAAAACAGAACAAGTTAAAAAACTTTCAGTTCTTGTAAAAAACAATTAAGACGCATATCTGAGTGAACTTGGGCTTCCTTCCCGACATAACCAGATGTAAACGCCAGAAAGTCGCCCTGATGAAATCTCAGTTGTCTTTTCTCTATTGTTTTACACCTAACAATAACAACAATAACAATAACAACAACATTATTGGACGACTGACGTCCGGCAACGGTGACTTTGGCTTGGTCGAATTACGCCCTTTTCGGTCGGCATATATGTTCCCAGTACTCTGGGGCCAGTGCTTAGTGAAAGTCTCACCATTACATTGTATCAACTAATTCACACTCAGAGCAAAGTTTATACTCCGCTCTACCATTTGCATAACCTGTAAATCGAGCAAAATAAAGCTCAACTGGTTCCTAACCTTGTGTTTGTAACGGTATCCCACTAGAAGAATAACAAATGTGATGACGGACGTTACAGCAATGATAATGCCTGTAGTGTATACCACTTTCTTCGGCTTGCTTTCGTCGCCGACTTTCCTGAAAGAAAAATGACCGCGAGTTAAGGGTACATGCCCTCGCACACTCTCGCATGCGCTCCGACGCGCTCGCTCACCAAGCCAACCAAAACAATTATCCCGGAGATGAATTCAGTGCTCTTGCTATACAGCAGACAGCACTTGTTTGAACGATAAAATGTTTATATTAAAATAACCGATAAAAACAAAATATTACCACTGAACAGTAATTTTAAACCTTTACCGTTCAAGAAGACCAGCAGTGGTGAGTACAACAAGACAAATATGAAATCAATAATTATGGCGTGTTTAGAAATCAAATATGGGTTCTTTTTCCATTCTCAACTTTTAATTCAAACTTACTGTGGTTATACAATGTTTCGATTCGGCATTGTTACAGCTCTCGTAATTAACCGGCTCTCTTCGTCTAGTATTGTGAGGATAGTTTCTAAAGAAACTGGTGCTGCGTCGGTGGGGAATTGAAACACAAGAAATTGGGATAATTAAACGAACTGATAAACTGTAAGTTATAACACCGCAAGGTAAAAGGGAGGTGCTGACGTTTCGAGCGTTAGCCCTTCGTCATTCGCTCCGACGAAGGGCTAACGCTCGAAACGTCAGCATCTCCCTTTTACCTTACGGTGGTATAACGTACTTAATCACTTATCAATTCGTTTGATTATCCCAATCTCTTTGTTTAGCATCGGCATTACTTTCCCTGCAAAAAGCATTGTTTGTTTGTTTTGTTCTATAGTTTATCCCTTGGGTTTACGGACTAAAAGCATGAGATCTAACGAAAGATGTAATGTTGACCTAAACAAAGTAATTTTACAATGTTACCTAAATAAGGTAATTTTGAAGTAGAAATAAGGGGCCCCTTTTCTTTGCCAGACAGTGTAAATGTCAGACAAGTTTAAGATCGTTTCTATTTCCTTTGTAATTTACCTATTTTTAAGAGTGGATGATGCAATATTTTTTCACGGCTCTCTGGAAGAGCATCTTTGTGAATGGGATTCCGTGTTGCATTCAGTATCAAGGTGATGACGGGTGATTTGTTTCCTGAGCTGACGGGTGGTAAGGAGGGAAGAAACTTTGCTTGCAGGAAGCCAGTTTTTCCACTCTCTTTGCCTCATCTTTGTTGCAGTGTGACTCACTTTGGAAGAACATTCAATAGATTTCCGTAACCTGCGATCAGGCGTTTTCTTTTTCCTTCCTGCTCCACGCCATACGAAGACAAGGGAAGGACGCCTGATCGCAGGTTGTATTACCGAGGAATCATTTGTTTGTTGTCCAATCCCCATATTCTGATTTTTCGTTTGGAAACCTCAAACTGAACTACTTACCTGACATCTGGTGCAGGAGTATCGTATTCCGTTTCTGCAATGGCAAATTAAATTAAATTAAATTTGTGATAATTTGTTGCAATTTGCAAATATTCATATCATTTTTGTTGTTTCTTGTACTAAAGCGTGGCTGGGGGGGGGGGGGTGGGTTTCTCATGGGGAGCTTTTGATTCCCTTTTCTGACTGGGTAATTTCTTATTTTGATTCAACATCATAAATCTTTGCCACTCAACAACTAAGCCGACCCTCCCTAAGACATTGTCTGAGGAGTAATGAAACTGGAATAGAGTAAATTATGTTTCGAGGAACTTAACTAATTCATGCAACTAATCTGTAGGGTTCTCCTTCTTCTCATCGCTCACTGCTCATCCATCAAATTCCCGTGAAGCAAAACACAGTGTAGATGTAAACAGAACAATCTGGTAGGTCTCCTGGGTGTGCACACTGTGACCCCACCCCCCCCCCCCGCCCCCACCTTTTGAATAGTACCAGCTACGCCTCTGTATAATTATAAACTGAGTTGACTTCACCAATTCCTATTGCTGGGACTAATTACTCTACAGTACATAGTTTTTAATCTCCATTAGGAATACCTTGGATAACTTGTCTGTGGGTTGATCTCCACACTTTTTCTGTTGCTGCTTTTACTGTCGTTGTTTTCGTAGCCGTTTCACTTGTTGTCGTTGTTGTAGGATTTACCGTCGTTATCCTGTGTGTCTTGGCTTTCGCAGTTGATAGTTTCTTGGTATCTTTTGAGTTTTTCGCCGTAGCAATCTTATGGTTTGTTCTCGGCTTTGCTGTTGCCTTTGTCTTCGATGTGTGTTTTCCAGCAGCGGTAGTTGGTTTTGTTTTGTGGTTTTTCTTTCTCTGAGCTCCGTTTTTCTGTTTTTTGGTAGGCGTTGTCTTTCTCTGTGTAAGTGGATTTGCTGTTCGCCCCTTCGTTACTTTCACATTGGTACTGCTACTTAGCGCCGTCGTCTTCTTGTTTCTCGTTGCCGCTGACATTGTTGGTTTCCTTGTTGTTGCTTTTCTTGTTGTTGGTTTTCTTGTTGTTGGTTTAGTAGTTTTCAGAGTTGGAATTAATACATTTCCTTTCTCTGTCACCTTAGTCTTCGCCTTCACCTCCGTCTTCGCCTTCACCTTTGTCGTCGGTTTTAACAATGCTTTGCTGGTTGCCTTTCTGTCATATTCCACCGTTGTTTTTATTACTGTTGTTTCAGTTTGTTTTTCAACTGTTTTCGTCGGCTTTGCAGCCACTACTGTTGTTCTTGCTACGTCTTTAATGTCCTTTGTAAAAGGTTTCAATGTACTCTTTGTCACCAGTGTAACTTCTTTTCCTCTCCCTACAATTTCAGTTGTCGTATTGTTAACTTCTCTTCCTCTTTCAGCTTCAGTTTTTGCAACTGTGTTATCTTTAGATACTCTAGTCGTTGGTTTTCCAGTTGGTGTAGTTTCCAATAACGCTTTACTCGCTGGTTTGACTGTCCTTGTTTTTTCCGCCTCGGTTACAGCTATTTTCTCGGACTCTTCACTTATTTTGTCTTTTGTTCCCTTTCCCTTTTCTTTCTTGTTTTTAGCTGATAATGTTGTTTGTTCACTTGAAATTATCTTTACCGTTTCATTATGAAGATTGGTTTCCTTTGCCTCTGTTTTGTTAGTCAGCGCTGTCAGTTCGTTGGGTTTGACTTCCGCATTTTGCGTTTTCTCTGCGTTATCTTTTAGAGTTGATTTTCCACCTTTGACCTGTGCCATTGGCTTTACCGATGCATTGCTTGATTCAGCTTCCTCTTTTGAAACTGTATGCAGTTCAGTTGGTAGTGTTTTCGTCCTGTTTGTTTCTTTTGTCACTGGCTTAACAGTTGAGCTCATCCCTTCTGTAATCGTAACTGTACCTTTCTCAGATTTCATTGTTGTATTTTCAGTTTTTCTTACTTCTTCTGTGCTGCTTGTCTGTGCCGTTGGCCTTGCCGTGTAATTTGTCGCTTCTTTATTTTCGGCTTTCGTTATGTTTTCTGTTCTGTTCATCGCTTGTATTCTTGTTTTAGCAGTTGAGTTTATCGCGGATTTCCCATCTTGAAGTGATCCAGTTATAGCCATAGTTGTCATATTTGCTGTACTGTTAATAGTTTGTTTTGTTGGTTGCACTATTGTGTTTGTCCTTTTTCCTGTATCATTCTTGAGATTTTCCGTTGTTTTATCTGTCTTATTTTTACTTTGTACGGTTATATTTGCTGTTGAACTTTCCGTTATTTCTTTAGCTTCGGTCACTGGGTTTCCCTTCGTCGTATTCCCTGTTTCATTTCTGCCGTCTATTGTCTGCTCTTTAAAAGTTTCATTCAATATTTCTGTGTCATTTGTAGCTTCAGCCACTAAGTTTTCCTTTGTCGTGTTACCGGTTTCATTTCTACCTTGCACTGTCTGTGTTTCTGTCGTGTTATTCCCTTTTTCTGTGTCATTTGTAGCTTCAGTCAATGTGTTTTCCTCCGTCACATTTCTTGTTTCATTTCTATCTTGCACTGTCAGTGTTTCTGTCGTGTTATTCCCTTTTTCTGTGTCATTTGTAGCTTCAGTCAATGTGTTTTCCTCCGTCACATTTCTTGTTTCATTTCTACCTTGCACTGTCAGTGTTTCTGTCGTGTTATTCCCTTTTTCTGTGTCATTTGTAGCTTCAGTCATCGTGTTTATGTCCGTCACATTTCTTGTTTCATTTCTACCTTGCACAGTCTGTGTTTCTGTCGTGTTATTCCCTTTTTGTGTGTCATTTGTAGCTTCAGTCAATGTGTTTTCGTCCGTCACATTTCTTGTTTCACTTCTACCTTGCACTGTCAGTGTTTCTGTCGTGTTATTCCCTTTTTGTGTGTCATTTGTAGCTTCAGTCAATGTGTTTTCGTCCGTCACATTTCTTGTTTCACTTCTACCTTGCACTGTCAGTGTTTCTGTCGTGTTATTCCCTTTTTCTGTGTCATTTGTAGCTTCAGTCATCGTGTTTTCGTCCGTCACATTTCTTGTTTCATTTCTACCTTGCACTGTCTGTGTTTCTGTCGTGTTATTCCCTTTTTCTGTGTCATTTGTAGCTTCAGTCATCGTGTTTATGTCCGTCACATTTCTTGTTTCATTTCTACCTTGCACTGTCAGTGTTTCTGTCGTGTTATTCCCTTTTTCTGTGTCATTTGTAGCTTCAGTCATCGTGTTTTCGTCCGTCACATTTCTTGTTTCATTTCTACCTTGCACTGTCTGTGTTTCTGTCGTGTTATTCCCTTTTTCTGTGTCATTTGTAGCTTCAGTCATCGTGTTTACGTCCGTCACATTTCTTGTTTCATTTCTACCTTGCACTGTCAGTGTTTCTGTCGTGTTATTCCCTTTTTCTGTGTCATTTGTAGCTTCAGTCATCGTGTTTTCGTCCGTCACATTTCTTGTTTCATTTCTACCTTGCACTGTCTGTGTTTCTGTCGTGTTATTCCCTTTTTGTGTGTCATTTGTAGCTTCAGTCAATGTGTTTTCGTCCGTCACATTTCTTGTTTCACTTCTACCTTGCACTGTCAGTGTTTCTGTCGTGTTATTCCCTTTTTCTGTGTCATTTGTAGCTTCAGTCATCGTGTTTTCGTCCGTCACATTTCTTGTTTCATTTCTACCTTGCACTGTCTGTGTTTCTGTCGCGTTATTCCCTTTTTCTGTGTCATTTGTAGCTTCTTCCACCACGTTTTCCTTTGACGCGTTTTTTGTTTCATTTCTTCCTGCCACTGTTTGCGTATTTGTCGTGTTGTTCGCTCTTTCTGAGTGATTCTTTGCTTCAACTGTTGCCTCTGCCACTGTTGCTTTCACCGTGTCATTGCTATCTTTTGCTGTCGGATGCAACACTGTATCGTATGATTTCATTGTATAATTCTTTGATGATCCCTCAATAGAAGTGTTTGCTTTCATAGCCAGAGTTGTTATTCTTGTAGGAGTTGCTTCTGTCTGTTTGCTTGTGTTGTTTGAAGGTGTCACCGTTGTTTTGTTCACGACCTCAGCCTCAGTGGTGGCCATAGCTCTTTGAGAATTGTTTGTTATTTCTCTTGGTAAACGCCTGTGGACAAACAAACAAACAAACAAACAAGGTCAAAAAGATTCTATAAATAAATGCAGTATTTATTAAAGTCTCATATTAAAAGATTATAAATTAACTTCTTATTTTTAATGCTTGTACAATCATAATACACTAATGTAAACTAATATTAAGGTTGTCTAATCTAATTACAAACAAAATACTCTGGGCTCAAATAGCCTGCATAACAGGCGAGATTTTTTGCGTGTTTCAGGCGAAGAGAGGCGAGCGCAATTGCGAATCGCGCGCGAGGGTAGGGCTCAAGCCACTCACAATGATGTCATCATTTTTCACACTGTCACTCTCAGTCAAACCTTGAGTCACATATGAAGCACGAGGGACAATTTTCCCGCCCCTCCCCTCCCCACCCCACATCCACCGTTTACGTCTTTCTAATGTTCATTCCTGACCTTCACATCTGAAGTCCAAAAATATAAAGGCCGGTAATTCAAACGAGGTTTAGACAAAACTTAACAAAACCGTTGTCTAAATTGAGTTTGAGCTGCTCTAAATTAACCTTTCAATCTCGTTCATATAAGTGTGAATATATGAAAATTTCATATCTGTGAGCTGCAGAAGAAGGACTGTCGCAGTTATGTACTCAACCAAGAGAAAATGAGGTAAGAGAACGCATCTTCCATACTGTGTTCTCTTACTATGATAAGGGGACAGAATCTACTTTTTGATCTGGAAACTATTTTAACTGACCAATGTCTGATGTCCTTTTCATCACGTGATTGTTATTTCAATGCGCCATGGGGATCTTGTTTCGTTTGACCTCGACTTTACACTTGCGGTATTGGGAAACCGCGCAGCCATGGAACGAGATATAAATAGATTCCGCGCTAAAAATAAATTCTGTCCCCTTACCATATCAGACGGGGTTATGTTCTCTTTCCTCATTTTCTCTTGACGCAACTTAAGCAGTTGCGATGATAAGACCTGAAAAAATTCAAGCCTGAATGGGAATCGAACCCTTGCGATACTAACATGTTCCCTTGTTCCCTACGATATTTTACCTTCGTTCCCTTGTTCCCCCAAACCCCTGGGAGACCCTCACCATTCAACCAAAGTCTCTTCTACTCTTTGCAACTATAGGTATTTACTGTGCCATTTTTCGTTGTTCTGCCAAACCACTTACGCCAATAAATTTCCATGATTTCTGTCTTGTTCTAGACCATTCGCCAGATGATTTTCTGAGAGAAACTTCTCATTTTCAGTGTCGGCAATGGCATTTTCTCCTGTAAATATTGATAAATACAAATAAAAATTAATCCCTCTCGAAAGAACCTTTATCATCAGTCATGGTCGACATAAAATGCGCCCCGTACAGCAATATATATATGCCGTGGTTCAATTTTCTCCTTGGTTTAAATTTAATTTCCCTTTGTTTCAGACTATTATCATATATTGCTATACCAACAGAACAAAGGAAGATATGATTTAGACCAAAAAAATAATTGAACAACAACATATACTCCCAAATCAGCTACATTGCTTTTAAATTTAGTTTGCAACAATGTTGAGGCGGCGACCTTATGTATGAACTTGTTTCTCGTTGCTGACCCAATATGACCTACTTGATTACCACAGCCAGAATTATGTTAAGGAAAGGGAGAAATAAAAAAATGAACGAGAACCACTACGTGGAACTTACCGGGGCCCAGTGGGACACGGGATTGCATAGATATAGTTAACCTCTCGCACCTCTCACGATGGAAGGTTCACTCAATGTAGATAGCTTTGATAAGTCGCTCTTATTCTCGATAACACAAGAAACTGGATAAATCAAACGAGTTGATTAAGTAAGTTATACCACCGTAAGGTAAAAGGGAGGTGCTGACGTTTCGAGCGTTAGCCCTTCGTCGGAGCGAATAAGTTTTACGATGTAAGGTTCACTCTTACTTAAGTGATCGCTCGTAAATTTGTCTCTCCAAATATTCACTCTTTGATTTTCGCTCATAGTGCATCGTAAAGGTTGGGGAACAAAAAGCTATAATCTTTCCCTTGACTGTCCTCCATGCCTCGTGCTTTTAAAAATGGCGGATACGATTTCAATGAGCAAGCGAGCAAAAGTAACGAGCCAGCGATATATCCCTAACAATGGCCATGGCCCCGGTAAAAAAAGAAATACGATATGGTCAATATGGGTGAAAGTCCGATTGCCCTCTCACAATTAGCCTGCGAGAGCATCCGGTTTTTTCGGCTCAAGTTTCTAGTTTCACCCGCCGAGAGGTTTTTTTTTCTCGGCGGGTGAAACTAGAAACTTGAGCCGAAAAAACCGGATGCTCTCGCAGGCTATCTCACAATACGGTTACATATCAGCAGCATACGAGCACATGCTTGAGCATGCAATTTCTTCAGACACAGATAAAATACTAACTTATGATATTTACATATAGTATATACTAAAATTAACAGAGGGTTGGAAAAGAGAAAAAAAGTAGGAAAAAAATTATAATTTTATATTAAACGAATTTAGAGATATCGCAGACTTCAAAGCTGTTTAATCCTAGAGGTAATAGTAAGCGTGCTTAGAGCCGCTCAGTTAATTATGTGAAGAAAAATGTCACCCTTGTGTTGTGCCTTTATTTCGTTATAAT
Source organism: Ricordea florida (assembly GCA_949710005.1). Lineage (NCBI taxonomy): Eukaryota > Metazoa > Cnidaria > Anthozoa > Corallimorpharia > Ricordeidae > Ricordea > Ricordea florida. The sequence goes on along the minus strand of OX453280.1, from coordinate 28,660,846 downwards.
TATGATGCAAACTGTGCGATATTAAGTCTATTATATTCAGTAAATGACGCTATTAACATAACAGGCCTGTCGCCTTGAAAAATATTTAGTCGACAAAATCTAGGTGTGCGCTTCTTAGTCGCATTTTTATTCTCTCTTTCAATAATTCTGATCATTCATCGCCTTTGCCGTCATATTTCCGACTTTCGTTATGTTTTCTGTTATGTTTTGGTCTTCCAAACAACAAGAGACTAAAAGGTTTTGAAACCTCCAGAATTTTTCCGGTTTCTTGTTGAAGTTGTTGTCATACTCATTTGGTCATAAACACTGAATTGCTTGCAAAATTTCTTCCATTATGTTATCGTCTACATAAGGGCAGACATGAATTCTAGTTCTAAACAAATGCTTAAGAACATAGTGAGAAAGGTATTAGGAAAGTTAATAAAGTTTATATGTAAGCCTACGGTGTTAAAATCACGTGCTAATAAGGTACTAAGAGGAATTTGTATTTTTTTACGGTTCACGAAACGTTACACTGCGAGTTATATTCAAAAAACTAAGAGCTGATAAGAGAAACATACATTGCACGTTTTTAACAAACGGTTCATCACCTCATAAAACGGTTGATAAATCTTAGAATACTTACCCCACAAATGCTCTTTTACGCCGTGATCTTTGGCTAACGTTGCGGGTGCAAAAATGCAGAAAGTATACAAACAGAAAGCGAACCGACGTTTCGCTGTTGAACCCATTTGTCTAGCCGTAGGTCTCGAAACTGAATTAAAATGAACAAACACGTTTTCTACGATGCGACGACTTGTGGAACCTTCAATACGATGTTTCAGCTACAGTCATAACTTGCATTCTTCATAAATGCAAGATTTCCGATTCCCAACTGTGGGTCGTGACTTCATGTTGTCTTGGGTAGAATTCCGTCACTCAGTGCTGCAGTTTACGGATACATTGTATTACATGGGGGAGTGGCTGGGGTAATTGAATTGCTTGAGCGACGTTGGTAAACCGTCCCCGCTACGCTCAACCGAACGTAAACTATTTTACTCTTAAATTCCCGTAAATCAAACAAGAGCACAACAAGTCTGGCAGGTAAAGAAAAAAATTCCTGCGTTAACTCTGTGAAATCGCAAATGAGAATTTTCGCTATATTGGCGACAAGCCATGTTTTCGTTAAATTGCGCGATCTTTTGGGTTACAATTGAAAGAATGGACACGTCGCTGACCCGGTTTTTTCACAACATGGAAGGCATACGTTTCTGAAATGCTCGACCAACTATGATGGCGTCAAAGTAGCAACTGCAGTTGCCATGGAAACCTCAAGGCCGCTCAACGATCGAGGCCAACCTCGTTCCCAGGGTCTCTCTCTCCCCGCCCCCAAGAGCGAGAGAAGTATAGTGTATACGGTTTTTGTGGCTACTGCCTGGTAACCAGGCAGTAAGCCTCTATGTCATCGGTCGTGTAAGTGCGTGCGTGCGTGCGTAAGAAAGTAAGTAAGTAATACTCGAATCTTCGGTTTATCTTCGGTTTTTCGGCAGCGATTTTAGTCGAAAGAAAATCGGTTTCCTCTCGAATGAGTCAGGAAGATATTTCGGGTTTGTTTCGTGTATCTACGGCGAAGATACGGCGACGGATTGTGCAAACGATAATTACCGATATGTTTTCGCCATTTTGTCGAATTTATATCGACTGCAAGAAGATTGAGCTGCGTCAACCCTTTTTCCATGTGCTCGTCGAGTGAAGGTAAGATAAATACTTTACTATGTTTTATCGTTATTTTATACCACAGATCAGGCACAGCATTCAAACACTGTGGCTAACATTTTTTCCTAAAGACATTTTTAAGTTTTTTCGAAGGTGTAAGCTTTAGAGTTTCCAAAAGAAAATGGAATTTTGCCGAACCGCTAAGATGTTTGAAAGACCACCATGATGAGCGCGTGATTTGTGTTGCTGCTCAAAAGTGTTCTGGGTCATTCAATTTCCTTCGGGAAACCAACAATTCCCTTCGGGGAACCAACATTGACCTTTGTGACACGAATTATTTCCTACAGGAAACCAACAATTCATTTCGGGGAATAAATGCTGACTTTGAAAACACGAATACAAGTTTTTTGTCAGACGCAAATTGCAGCCAAAGGGATTGTGGCGATAAACAAGTTTAAAAAAAGGCTGTCACACTGAAACATGTTTGATTTCTGTGCCTGGTTTAGAATGTGATAATAAGGCTTTTGATGATAAAATGAATATTACATTAGAAGCTGACAATAATTATAAAAGTGTATTTAATATTACTGATCATTGCAGTAGGATTTTGCAGCAGTCCAGACAACTGAGGAATCGAAAAGTAAGAGATAGAGAACCTTCCAGAATATCACTGAAAAAAAGTTTTGAACTCGCTAAAACACAGAAAACTGAGAAAAAGAAACAAGTTTGATTAAAAGTGCAGTTCCTGCTTCATGATTGTTGTATAGCATTGCTAGTCAGTATAAACAATGGGACATCAGGTTTTTGAAGAGAGAAGACAGTTTTTATAGCAATTATTTTAAGTCTGAATCATTGTGTAATGTATCAAAATTAAAAACTTTGCTGTCAGGAGATATTGAGTTAAATCCAGGTCCGAGAGGAAGCAGTATTCCCACCTCGTTAAGAGTAATATGCGATGAGAACAATGATTAAGTTTTTTTATAACAGAATACATACTCTTGGACTCATTTCACTAGATGTAGGAGGAAATGGGGATTGCTTCTTTAGAGCTGTAGCACATCAGTTATACAATGAAGCAAGACGTCATTCAGGAGTAAGAACTGCTGGAGTTCAATATTTGTTAGACCACCCTGAACAATTTATAGAAAGTGTTGCAGATAATATGACGTGGTCTCAATATTTAACTTCAATGTCCAGACAAGGGATGTGGGCTGATCACATCATAATTCAAGCTGTGGCAGATGCTATGAATTTGAAAATTAATATTGTGGAGTCAAATGAAAATTTTAGTGAAAGAAGCTTTGTTGAAGCTGCAAATGTTTCACAGAATTGTAGGACTATACATATAGGGCACATAGGTGAAATGCACTATGCTTCCACTGTTCAAAGAATTTCAAACAAAACAGACATAGATGTATTTATTGATTCTTAACCATGTACTTTGAATGCGTCCAAAAGAAAATATGACTTTATGTCACAAAATGGCAATGAATGTACAATGGGCTTTAATGATGTTGCAAAGTCTGAAAATGTAAACAAGGTAAGAAAGCCTAGACCTAATAAAGCACGTGCTGATGTGGAAGAAAAGAGAAGAATAGATATGAAATATAAAGCAGCTAAGAAGGCAACTACACAAGACAAAGTTACCAATAGTGATTCACCAGACAAAAGGGCAAAATGAAATGCTTACCTGAGAAGTTATAGGGCCAAAATTAAGTCTTCAGAACGAAAGGAAAAACTTAATGCATACATGAGAAATTATAGAGCCAAAATTAAATCACCTGAACAAAAAGAAAAAGCTAATGCATACAAGAGGAACTATAGAGCTGAAATTGAATCACCTGAACAAAAAGAAAAAGCTAATGCATACATGAGGAATTATAGAGCTCAAATTGAATTAGCTGAACATAAAGAAAAAGCTAATGTATACATGAGGAATTATAGAGCTGAAATTGAATTGCCTAAGCAAAAAGCAATACATAATGCTCGTATGAGAACTTTTAGATCTGAAACTGAATCTGCAGATCAAAAGGCCAAACATAATGCATGTATGAGAAACCAGAGATCTTCAAAAACAGTCAATGAAAAAGTACAGCAGAATATAATATATGAAATCTTACAGAGCAAAAACAAAGAGCAATATTGAGTTAACTATTTCAAAGTTTCATGAAACAGTCTCTCAAGGCACACTCTATATTTGCACTTGTCATCAGTTGTGTTTAATGTTGATAAACATATTTCTAACAACAAAAGTGTTGATGATGTTGAATGGGTTTGTTTGACATGTTATAAATATTTGGTTAAAAATAAAATGGCACCATTATAAGTGGTGAATGGAATGACATTTCCAGAAAAACCTGCATTTTTTTATCTCAATGAATTAGAATGTAGGTTACTGGCACCAAGAATTGCATTTCAAAAGTTAATGCAAGCTCCTAGAGGAAAGCAACTTAAAATTCATGGTAATGCTGTTAATGTTCCTGCTGATGTAACTAATACAGTCAGTATGCTACCAAGGGTACCAAATGAGACTTGTACAATCAAAGTCAATTTAAAAAGGAAGTTGCAATATAAAAGTAGTGCTTTATCATTAAATATAAGACCTCATAAGGTAGCACAAGCAGCAGTTTGGTTCATGAATAATAGTACTCTTCAGAAGGATGAAGGAATTATATTTAACTCAGATTGGGCTCAGCAATACAATGAGGAAATAATTAAAAATAGCAAAACAATTGACAATTTGATTGAAGAGGGATCAAGAGAAACCACTGAAAACAGTCAAAATAATGAGCCACAAGACTTAGATGATGAACATGAATGGAGTGAAGATGAAGCTGATTATACCTGCTGGTGTTACTGATACAATGTTAACATCATCTGACTTTTTAGAAAATAATGAGCGGCAAGTTATAATGAATGTTGCTCCAGCTGAAGGCAATAGACCGTTGAGCATATTTAGAGACAGGTACTCTGAAGAATTAGCTTATCCTGGCATTTTTCTTGGTCAACAACGAACAGAAAGTAAGCAAGAACATTACAGTGATATCTGTAAATCAGAGCTTAGAGGATCTGACAGAAGGGCTGCTATGTGTGTTGAAAATATCTTTTATAAAGCAAAAAAATTACAAATGAAAATCCTTCTCTGTCAGTCTCAAATAGCACTTAGAAAATGCAAGGGAAATATTTAACAGCATCCCCATTTGCTGCTGTTTTTCACATTGAATATCAGATGGTGTCATCAACATATTTTGATGTCTCTCTCATTCACTTATCTATCTCAGGCAGGGGATTCAAACAGCCAGCTTGGAGAAGTACCTATGACATTAGCTTCTGGAGATAATGAATCATGATATACTTTGTGCCTCAAATTAAAGATTATTATGTGTCTTTGCTTTGTATTTCACAGGTCATGAACTGCTGTTATTGGTCCCTTAGCGAACAAACCCAAACCCCTGACTTCCAATTGAACCTAGATATCTATTTACAAAGCAAACATCATAATTCAAAAGTCACTATCAATCTCAGCAAGCCGTTTTATGTATGAATGTATTTTATGAATATAATTATGTATGTATTTATTATTTGGAAAAATGAAAAATAGACAAAAAATACAGGCTTGTTGTATTAAAAACGCTTACAAATTAATTTTCTCACACTGCGTTATTTGTAATATGTTAATATAAAATAACAAATCTGTACATATTTTAGGCTCCTCAAGCACAAAGTCAAGCAACTCTCTCGAGTAAGTAATACTGCAATACCATTAACTTTTATTCTTGAAAAAACAAAGGATCAATCAGTCAACCCAACAATCAATCAATGAACTAATCATTCAATCAGTCAAACAATCAATCAATCGATCAATCTATGTTTTCACACGTTAATGGTACTGATCTAATCTTATATTTTATTTTAGCAGAATATCCTCATTTTTCGGGCAACATGACAACCTCTGTGGCTTTGTTCCCAAATTGAGTGCTATAAGATCATCAAACGTGGGAGCTTCATCATACTTCGAATTCCAGCTGCAAACATCCCCAAGGAAATCTGTCAGAGCCGTCTGCTACTCTCCTGAAAAGCGTGCAAAAATAAAGGAAATGCAAACTAAAAAGCAACCTGTCAGTTTTGACAGTGTGCAGCAAACCATTGGCAGGCGACGAACTTCACAAGAAGAATATACCATCAAGAAAAGATCAGGAGTAACATCCCACACAGTAGATTATGACTATGACAACGCATTTTCACAAATGCACTTTAACATTGGTGACATTGATAACATTTCAGACTTCCAGTCAATAACAGTGAAAGCAAAAGTAATTGAAATCGGTCAGCCTGAGATTGTAAATGTTAGGGGGAAACCTTTAACAAAGGTAGATTGTGTAATTGCTGACAAAACTAAATCTATCAAGCTAGTAACATGGGAAAGTAAAGTTTGTCTCGAAGCAGATAAATGTTATGTCATTGAAGGTGTAAGTGTTCATAGTTTCAGTGATGAGAAATATTTACAACTACAAACTACACAGTAATTAATGTAGTTGATGACGTGGCACGCATCGCAGAACCCCAATGCGAGTCCTATGGTAAGGTCATTATTGGGTCTGTCCTAGGATTGCAATTGCAATTCTCATTCTGGACGTTGCTGGGACCACAGTAATACAATGCTGCTTGACTGCTCTTGTTATACGTTATTGAATAATTACGTACTGATATCTTTTCACGTGAACTGATTTTGCGAATCTGCACTTGATTTTCTATCAGAGGCGAAGGACTTGTATCAAATCCAACTTTGCTTCAAATCAAGTAATAGCAAAACAAAACAACCCCAACCAAAACAGTAGCCACATGCATGCTTCGCGTGCCTATTTTTATTACATCTACAACACTTGGATATGTGCAAACGCGCACTCTGATTGGTTCCCTACTCAAAGGCAATCTGGGGCCCGTTTCTCGAAAGATGCGGTAAATTATCGCGCCCGGTAAGTCCCCCGATAAGTCCCCGTAAACTTTGCAGGTGTTTCTCGAAGCTCCCGTTATTTTCGATCCCGTTAATTTGTCCGGTAACTTGCCCGGTAATTTACGGGAGGTCGTGACCTCCCGTAAAGTTACCGGGAAGTCGCAAATGTTGCAAAACGAACAAAATGGAGGCCAGAGGCGGACTTTTTTGTTTAGCGCAAAGACCACGGTCTCATCAAAGACGCCCCTTTCTAGCCGATATGGCTGACTGCGAGGTCATTGAACGATTTCGTCTCTTTCGAGCAAGAATAGAGTGGCTCGTTGAGGAACTGAAGGAGGAATTGGAAAGAAACACGGCGAGAAGCTGTCCACTTATTTTTTACAGTTGGAAGGCATTTGTATGAAAGCGCTATGTAAATGTGACGTTCTGCTTTATTGTTTTTCAAAACCAACAAACAGCGGAAAAAATAAATGAATAGATAAAACGCCGATCACTCGCCGCGCGTTATGACTTCCAAATGACTTCTTTGTGTAAATAATGGTTCCCGTCACGCAAACCTGATCCTACTGCCACGCAAACCTGTTTCCTGTGTGTTAATTGCAGACTTTTTTTACCTTTTTGGGAGGGAGGAGGGAATAAGAAAACAGACACTCTACAGATAAAAGTAATTACATAAAAGAGCAATCGGAAAAAGAGTCGCATTATGCGCGGTGAACAAACACGAAGAAACGTACTGTACGGCTCACGATAGATAAACGAGCATAAAGAGCTTTAAAATTATTCTCCCCAAACACAAAATTGTTTCAGTCGCATTTCTCTTGATCTTAAATTGCTTTATGCTAGAACAGTCGATTTGGGATCTTTGAAAATTGCGCTTGATGTTTCCCGGCCGGAGAAAACGAGTAAATAGACCACTTTCATAAATGGCGGCCGATTTATTGTTCTTTCGTATGTATGTTAATTGGACTCACTAGCCTCAATTTGGAACAAGAATTCTATTGAATTTTGTACATCCTAGCGAGGCCAGTAAGGCTCATTACCATGAAAACAAAAGAATTTTTAGTTTGGCCGCCATTATGAAAGTGGTCTATAGGGAGTTTAAAAAACGACGACGGCTGCGACTACGGCAACCCCACAAAACAATAATATCATTGGTTAAAAGAGTACAAATAATCGTACTGCACGTGCTGCACGTGTTGCACGGATTTTAACAAGAAAATTAGCGGTCCTCTGCATAAGGGCTACGTGAAAACACCGAATTTGAGGTTTTGATGACAACCTAAGCATGTAACAGAGAATCTTTCATTCTCTATTTTCATTCTGAAACCGCTTGAACCAATTTCTAAGATACTTCGCCCATTTTGTAGGACGCGAACGAGACTGAATAATCGCGAAAGACTTATGATAGAGCCAAGTTATATTTTGGGGTGACGTTTTCGTCTAGCGTCGCCTTCTTAAACTCCCTAATCACGCCAGTTGATCTATAGCTTTCCACTCCATAAGATCCTTCCTTCTTTCCAATATTTTCTACCCCTAGTTAAGCAAGTACAAAAAAATGACAAGTTAGTGATTAGAGAAAGATTGAAATTTAGAGACTGGTAACAACCCACTATTTTATCGGGTCCGGTAAGTACCGGGAAAGTTTACGGATGCTTCGAGAAACACTATTCCGTGCCCGGTAAAGTTTCCCGTTAACCGTCCCGGTAAGTTATCGGGCCCGGAATTTACGAGAGCTTTCGAGAAACGGGCTCCTGCTCACATACCACATGAACGTGGGTTTAGTTGTATAATAAAATAATTACTCCACTCAATCTCGTCGTACTTGAACTATAACCAACTCGGAGCTACTCGCTTCGTTGGCGATTGGCTCATGTACGACTCGATTTCGTGGAACAGGGACGGCGGAGCCGGGGGGGCTGGGAGGGCTTTAGCCCCCCCCCCCCATTTTGAGGAGGATGACATTTTATTCTGTTTAAGCCGCAACTTTATACTCGTCGGAAACTTTTCCCGTTTACGTATTTTTAACATTTTCTCAGCGTGTGCTTCCTTCCCACAGACGGGAAGCTTGTGTCCAAAAACCGCAGGTTAGCGTTGGAGACCGGAAGGCTGAGAAATAACCTCCAAAATATTGCTGTAAGCATTAAAAGTACCTTTCATTTTACGCTTTATCCAGGCTGATTATTTCAAGAAGTATGTCGAGGAGAATGTTGTAAATACGATTTCCGAGACTCTAGATTTCAGACCCCCCTACCAACTCGCGCCTCCGGCGCTCGTTTTCAGCCCCCCCACTTCAAAATACGCTCGGCCGTCCCTGTGGAATAATTGTTAAACAGTCTATACTGTATACAATATATATACAGTACATAGTATATACAGTTTATATTGTTTTATTATATGTACAACCCCTGGATATGAGCAAACGCGCGCTCTGATGGTTCCCTACACACAGGCTACCAGCTCATCTCCCCCATTAGTACGGAAAACGGCCGTCATGGAGGAGAGATTTCTTGAATTAGACGGGAAGCAATTCAAGATTTACTTGAAAAGAATATACGAAAAAATACTACCGAAGCGAATTAATATGGTATGAAACTATTCGGCAGTAAGTGAGCAAATTATATAACGAAATGGACACGATTTTTAATTGTTTATTACGAACTCGAGTGAAACTCTTACAAACAGCCGCCATTTTGAGACATCCGTGGAGCCAGTAACCGAGTTTTGTTTTTTACTCCTGCTTACTTTTTCCACTTTTAATTCTCAGAATGGTTTGCTAACTCAAAAACATTTGACAAGTACATTAAAGAGATGTTTAAGAACAAGCCGGACTCGTGTTTGAAATTTTTTTTACACATCTGCTCGACAACATGTCGGCTCAACAACAACATGGTACTGTTTACAAACAATAGCAAAGTTAATTCTTGTCGTGCAAACTAATTCCAGTTTACAGGTTTAAGGATATAATAAAACAATTATTCCACTCAAGCTAATAGCCAACTCGGCGTTACGCACCTCGTTGGCTATTAGTTCATGTACGACTCGATTTCATGGAACAAGACGATCTAAGATCGTAAGTCGGGCAACAGGGAGACATTCGCTATTTTCAGTTCGCAGAACGACCCGTTTCGAAATATACGCTCATTACACACGCCATGTTTTAGAGTGGATCTACCGCGAACGGTGTGTGGGTCTGTATATATGTTTGAGCGTAGAAAAGGTGACACCATTTGTTTTCGACATATTCGCCATCGACTTCGTGGAAAGGTTGCGCCCGTATTACGTTTCTGCGGTATTCGCCATTGCATGTGACTGCGATTTGCGATGAAACTCGAGGGTAAACCTATAGTCGGTTGCCCGACTAATAATTGTGAAATATACCTAGACTTTCAGCAACAAAACGAGCACTGTGATTGGTTGATTTTTGGTCACGTCAAATTCAAATGTATCTCGACCGGGATACAATTGCGCAGTTGTTGCCCGCGCGCCAGTTGTGCCGTCTTTGTTTGTTTGTTTGTTTTTGTTTAAGGGAAAGTCTAAACATATAACAAAGCACTTAAGGTATGGTCCCTTGGGAAACTAGTTAGTTTTGTTTTCCCTCGAGTTCAGATGTTTCCCTCGAATTCGTCTCGGGAAGTATCAGTGCTCTCGGGAAAACAAACTAACTGTTTCCCTCGTGACTACATGAAGTGCATAATATAAACAGCATCCAATGCATATAATATACACAATACATAGTATATATGCATTATTGACCAAACATGAGGTCAAGCTGGAAGCATATTGGACAAGTTGTTTCCTTGCGTTATTGCTGACCAAGAGGAACTCGAGGTCAATAGAAACGGAAAAAAGAACGAGGCCAATATCCAGCCATCTTGACCTCACGTTTGGTCAATAAAGGATTTATTACATGGCCATTATGCTTTGTTTTGTTTCGCGGGACAACGTGGGAAATCCCAAGCGGGCAAGATAGGCCCATCTGGCCCGCTCGGGTAGCCAATCAGAACTCAGAATACGCCTCACTTTGCCCGCTGGCTGAACCAGCCATATAATAAATATAAGTTATATTTTATACTATATAAAGTATTAAGTACATACTATATAGTATACAGTTTTTGCACCAAGGATTCAATTCTAAGATAGAATTCTAATAAACATAGGTGGAATTTGCATTCTTCATTGACGGCATGGCTTCGTGTACGTTAGTTTCCAGTTTCCTGTAGCCTCGTCGTTTGCCATTTTCATTACTGCGTCCCTCTATTACGACAGCAATCACCTGCGAAAGAGACAATAAGAAACAAAGTAAAAAACGAATGCTAAATTGAATATTTGACCCTCGAAACATTTGCGCAAGTTTGAACAATAGCGTTTTCACCTGACAAAGAAAAGGAATAGACGGTAACAAGATTCGAAACTTGCGAATATTGCTGCCACGTTCTAACAGCTGAGCTACAGTGAGGGGGGGAGGGGTCCTGTAGGGGTGAAATGGCAATTGGGATTGGCCGAGTTTTTCCCTGAGAAAATGGGATTTGAGTCACTGGGACTATGATTCGGTCACTGGGAATGGGAATTTTTTTCCGAATTCTGCCAGTGGGAATAGAATTTGAGCACTGGGAAGTGGGATTTAGAAAAAAAAATGGGGTGGGAAATGCGATTGGTGCCCACCCCCCCCCCCCCCCTCCCCTTTCAGGACCCTCTGCAGAGTGTAATAAGCCATTTTCGCCGAGGCAGATCAATAGAGAGTTCATATTGATGTCAACAATTTGAGATATTGTACCGCAGTTGGAAACTAGTTAGTTTCAGTTTATTCGCCAAAAAAAATGTTATGATAAATCAAATATTATGAGACAAGGAAGTTCAGAAGAAGCCTGTACTTTTTAAAAACACGTCCTCCCAAGTTTCAAATCTCGATCACGTTTGTAAATAGCCTTCTTGTCCGACTTGTCCAGCTGGGATTCTAAACGATGTTCATGTTCTGTCCGCAATGTTTGTTTCTTTATTTAGAGTGCCGGTCCTAATTAGCACAGCACAGCACAGCACAGCACAGCACAGCACAGCAGTGCTATATACATTGACACTTAAAAAAATCGATTATGATAACCGGTAATGGGGCAAATCAGAGCACGCGTTTTATCAATTTTATTCTTTGATGTCTGCACCAATGAGGCATCACTTACCTTTTGTCTGTTATGATAAACTACATAAACTGCGAACACTAAAACGATAGAGGTCAGGAAGATAGCAGCAAAATGACTTGATTGATGTTCATTGCTCTTTGGTCCAGGAAAGCCGCGTTGAGAGTCCCTGAAAAATACCAAAGAAGCGGGAGCGCACTACAGCAATTGTTGCCAATATGCCTGACACCACTGCACAGAATTCAGAATTTTTTTTTCTTATTAAGTTTCTGATTTCACCTTCCCCTCCCTCCCCAATCAAGAGTTTCACAAGGAGAATGTGTTGGAATAATTGCAATTTCATTGCAGTAATGCGAACTTATGTTTTTCGTAGTCGTTCTCTTTGACGTCGGCGTCGTCCTTGCTTAAGCTCCCTATTCTTCCAACAGTATCAATTACCTCAACCTTGAGAAGGGAGAACGAAGCCCAGATGGGGTGTTGGCCATTGGTTTCAAAGTGGCAAAAAGTGCCCATCGGTCCAACTTTTTTGGTAACAATTGTCGGAATGTTCTTCTTCCTGATCACTCCTTTACCCCAGCAAAGTTGCAGATGTTGCTCTGTTCGGTCAAGCTGCGACTGCCTAACAGCCTCTTTTTTAAAATAATGAACTGGGCAAATATGCAGCCATCTTGACCTCGTGCTTGGTCAATAACGCTTAAGTATTAATTTTTTTACAAAAGAAGAGACACCTTCATTGAGCATACTCCAATAGAGTCATTATTATCATTGTCATTATTCATCATTATCATCATCATTATAAATATTATTACTATATTATTATTATTGTTATTATTATTAATCAAGTTATCATCATTATTACTATCCGACTATTGCTTACAATGAATCCTTACCCTTTTCTTCTGTGCTTTGTTTCGTCTAGTGTTAAGTCTTTCAAAGCTGAGCTGTCTTTGTATTCTAAAAAACACAAAAAGGCTAAAGTTAACAAATAAACTTTAACCCGTTGAAGCCTTTCATTCTCTGAGAACAGACGATATTCTACCTTCTCCACATGGAAACAATAAAAAAGTTTAAAGATTATGAGAATTGAGGAAACCACCAAACAGGGCCGATAACAATATTCCACTTCTCGGGTCTTCGTATCAATAACTAGTACTAAGAACTGGAGAATAATTCTCCTTGTTATATACCAAGACTTTCACTTAACAAAACGAGCACTGTGATTGGTTGATTCTTGGTCACGTGACCCCGATCAAACTTAAATGTATCCCGACCGGGATACAATTGCACAGTTGTTGCCCGCGCGCGTTGTTTTTGCTATATTTTGTTTAAGGGAAAAGTCTAAATATGTAACAAAGCACTTGATGTATGGTCCCTCGGAAACTAGTTAGTTTTGTTTTACCTCGAGTTCTGATATTTCCTGAGGGTCCTGATGTTTCCTTCGACATCATCACGGGAAACATCAGGACCCTCGGGACCATACATTACGTGTATATTGTGAATGGTACACAGTTTATGTTAGTTACAGAAAATTAACATAACTGCTCCATTCACTAACAACATTTCCCTCTAATCTTTTTATTGGTTTTACAGCACATAACACAATTCTAGTTTTCATGATATTCTGTACCTTCCAGGCACTTATTGTCTTGGCAAGTCACATTCAAAGTACAGAGAAAATGTCCCCAAACATTTAGGGTCTTTAGAGAGAAGTTTTGACACAGTGTCTGACTGACAAGCAAAACGGTTCTTTACAGGGTGGTCACTTAATAAATTGGTCTTTAAGAGAGAGATGATTGTGCATTTTACTTAATTTGATGGCTACAATGTAACATAGGCTCTGGCTGATAACATTAGAACAAGCAGTCTTTTTTACATTTTGCCCATTATGTCAGGTAATACTTATACACTGCACACCCTCTTCAGCAGATTTCTTTGGTGGCTGGTTATTTTCAGTTGTCTCATCAGTGCCTGCTTTCTCTCCTCTTTTGCCTGCCATGGTTGACCCCTTGCTCAGTGTAACTGCAACAATAAATAAGTCAAATGAGCAAGGTCAATATCCAGCCATATTGACTGAACAAGCTTGGTCAGTTAAGGATTTATCACATGGCCATTTTGTCATCTTGATTTGTTTTGCACGACAGAACAGGAAATTCTGAGTGCACAAGGTACCAATTAGAACTCATGATTTGTCTCCTCTTTCCTAATTGTGGAACTAACAATAGAATAATTATCCTCCCACCACCCTCTTTGTAAGTACTGGTGATGTCTAGTCTGCAGTTTACCTGTTGTCTGCTTCTTTTTAGTTGTCTTATTAGTGTGTGATTTCCCTCCTCTTTTGCTTCCCGTGGTTGGCTTCTGACTAGTGTTATCCTCTACAATGAATGAGTAAAGTGCTTACCAAAAAAGCACATAAACCACATTTATCATCAATATCATCAATATTCCAAGAGAGAAGTTTTGACACAGTGTCTGACTGACATGCAAAATGGTTCTTTACAGGGTGGTCACTTAATAAATTGGTCATTAAGAAACATATGATTGTGTATTTTACTTAAGTTGATGGTTACAATGTAACAGACTCTGGTTGATTAAATTAGAACAAGCAGTATCATTAAATTTTGCCCATTATATCAGGTAATAATTATACACTGCACACCCTCTTCAGCAGATTTCTTTGGTGGCTGGTTATTATCACTTGTCTCATCAGTGCCTGCTTTCTCTCCTCTTTTGCCTGCCACAGTTGACCCCTGGCTCAGTGTAACCGCTACAATAAATAAGTCAAATGAACGAGGCCAATATTCAGCCATCTTGATTAAACAAGCTTGGTCAGTTGAGGATTTATCACATGGCCAGTTTTTTTAATTTGTTTTGCCCAACAGAACAGGAAATTCTAACTGCACACCTCAAGATCCATCTCCTCTTTCCTGATTGTGGAAGTAACAATAGAATAATTATCCTCCCACCACCCTCTTTGTAATTACTGGTGATGTCTACTCTGCAGTTTACCTGTTGGCGGCATATTTTCAGTTGTCTTATTAGTGTGTGATTTCCCTCCTCTTTTACTTGCCGTGGCTGGCTTCTGACTAGTGTTATCCTCTACAATGAATAAGTAAAATGCTTACCAAAAAAAGCACATAAACCACATTTATCATCAATATTTCACATTACCAACAGCTTGCATGGCTAGCGTTCCAAGTGGTCATCTAAGAAGCGAAAGGATTTCCAGTAATAACTTACCAGGCAGGAGATAGGGGACAGTCTGGGTGTGAGGAGTTTGACTATGCAGCCCTGATTCAACCTTCAAGTGCAGTACTTAAGCTGTTCCAAGGAGTAATATCTTTTGAAAAGGTTACAGTATCCCCTGATATTAATCCCTATTTTATATTATTGTTATTATTAATATTACCGGTACTATTATTGTCGTCATCATCATCATCATCATCATCATTATTATCATGAAAATTAATGCTTCCCAAGGTTACAGTATCCCCTGATATTAATCCCTATTTTATATTATTGTTATTATTAATATTACCGGTACTATTATTGTCATCATCATCATCATCATCATCATCATTATTATCATGAAAATTAATGCTTCCCATTGCCCCCAATCACCCAAACTCCTATCTCACCCAACCTCACCCTAACCCTACCCCTTCCCTAGGAATGCTGGCCACGCAGGCTAGACTAGCAAGTCATGAGACACTTACCTGTATGGGAAAGTAATGCAACCTAAAATTTAATAGTGAGATGATGTGTTTTCATTGCAACCAAGTGTACCATCATACAATACATTCACTAATTAATTTAAACAGCATAGCAATATACAATGTATGAGTATTGCACTAGTAATCATAATGCTGCCACTTTGAATCCCATTCCAGCCTGTCCTGACCAGAAAATCTGATTGGCTGATTTTAGTTGGGCTGCTTAAGCATTACATGTACCATAAGCATTAGCATTACTATCTATGACAATGTTCAACTATACAAAACACAAAAGTTGATAAGTGAAATACATACTACCTGGTTGAATGTCTTGTAGTATTTGTGTTTTTTTAGTTGAATTCTTTAAGGACTGTGTACTGTTTAGAGCTGTTTCATTGACATTTGGTCCTGGCTGTTGTCCTGTTGGCAATGCTGATAAATGCATAGTTTTGTATAAATTATTAGTGACTCCACCTTTCAGATTACCTCTGTCACCTTTATAGAGGAATCAGGAATAAAACCAGAAAACAATGTACAGTGAAATCTGTATTACGCAGACAAACTTGGCACATTCCCAAGTGTCTGCTCAATAGAGGGTGTGTGCTTGATTTGGGGATTTACAAAAACTGCACCATAATATTATTTGTTAAAGGTTAACATTCAGAAGTGTACATGTATCTCATGAACAACAAGAAAGCATGTCTCTCTTGAGCAATCAAAAATTCAAGGAATGAGTAAAACCAAGTGACAGTCATGGTGGTGTGCAGAAGTGTGCGGAGAACACGGAGAACTTAAAGTCAATTGATGACCAAAAACCATACAGCCTGAATTTTTTGTTGTGTGTTTGAGACAATCCTGACAGCATTGTTCAAACTAGTTTGTTGATCAGCCACCATTTTAGATTGGGGCGAGCGCTATTAACTTTTGTGACATTTCCAACATGGCGGCCAAGCTCGATCAAACTTTTCTACAAGCATTGATATTCATACACCACAGAACGCCTGCTCCATAGGCTGTGTACAAATAAGAAAACACTGATATTGTGGTGATTCGTAGTGGATCTACTTCACTTCTACAGACATTTTTCTTTCAATAAATGATTCTACAAAGATCAATGACTGATTTTGTTAGACAGTGCAAAACTTTTTTTTCCCCAAATTACTGTATATCAAAAATATTGGGTGTGCACTATACACAGGCACGTATTATACACAGGTAAATATGGTAAAGTGAATTTCAGGTCAAAATGGATTCAAACTTGGTGGATTTGTTGTTTCCTTTGTTTAAGATTAATTTCCATAATCCTCCAATAATCTGAAACAAGTGAAAAAACATATCAAACCAGTTTGGAACTATTTTGACCTGAAATTCATTTTAACCTACAACATACATGTATCCACTTCCATCCATGCTTAACATATTACAGGGTGTGGGTAACCACTTGCCCCTATCAGGGGTTTCAATAAGTTCTGAAGTAGGCGGCTGACCATATTAAAGTAGGCGGCTGTAACAGGTGAGAAATTCTGTGACTCAAGAAACTCAAGGGACCAAAAAGAAATTTAATGTTAGAAAGTAGGCGGCCACGATTTGGGAAGTAGGTGGCGAAATTCGCCGGTTGCCGGCTTCTATTGAAACCCCTGCCCTATGAAGCAACTTATCCGGATGGCCAAATTTTTCAGAATACATTCCAAGTGGCAGGGTATTCTGCAGTTCCGAATTGTTTCAACCATCTAAAATATGAAACGTGCATTACTCCTCACAATACAGTGATAGCATGCATAATGAATTCTATATGGGGTAATGCAACCTACCCATACAAACCATGTTATGCATGTTATGATACAACTGTAGAGTTCACGTACTGCAAAATGTTATAATTACCGTACTGTATTAAAAGCAGTGAAGTATTTCAAATTACCACATAATAAACGTGTTATTAACTAGCTAGTACACTACATTGCAGTATATTTCATGGTTAGCCATCTTGCAGAACTGCAAGATTTGATTATGGCTTAGATGTATCAAAATAATAGCGTTAACTTTGTACTTACCTACGACATCCGTTCTTTTAGTATCTGACAAGGGGCGAGCACTAACCACCGAGATACATGCAAAAACCAAAGCAAGCTCCAGACAGAGACAGGCTTTGAATTTCCTCATGGCGTCCAAGTGGTTTTTCCTCCTTTACTGCAAACCGTTCCGAGAGACCCAACGGCTACGTCTAATGTCTTCAACAAACAAAAACCCCAGCGAAGGCTCTTTAATATTTTATGATGACAGACAAGTGTTAAACAGGGCTCAAAACAGCGTGAAAAACTAGCGGCTTTCCAAATTCATGAGAGAACGCTTCACACTCACAGCTGGATGACATCACTGCCCTTGTGACGAGTAACTCTGGGAACGAGATAGCAATACAACGAAATGCGCATGAACTTTGGCAGTATGCTTTTGTTTGCATTGCAGGCGCGAAGAAGTCCATTCAAGATGGCGTCTACTATCCTTCAACAAGGAAGTATCGAAGAGGCTTCCAAAAATGTATTTAACGACAATTACGTCGACTTTGAAGGTCATAAAGTGCGTAATTACCAGCTGAAACTATCAAGAGTCCCAAGACTTCACGTAAACGATCCACACGTGGAAGAACTAATTCGAAACGAGGTGATCTTTTCTTATGCCTTCCGCGATAGACCCATTTCTCAAGAGTATTCCTTTATTTAGTAATATGTTGACATTTGTACCTAATTTTCGTGTTCTCCTTCATGAGAATCATCTGAAAAAGCGCTATTTGCTTTACGAGACATCCAGACTGTGGACAGGTGCTGAGGAGTGACCCCCCTAAACCAACCCCCCCTCCCCCAGGTGGTGGCACTCCCACATTCTCTCTCCCTCCGAAAAGCAAAATGACTCAGATGAGGCTATATCCTATCGGTGTGAAGAAAGGTTCCTCTTGTAACCCATAGTTAAGCTGACACATGAGCTGAGTAATCAAAAACAGACCTTATCTAAAACTATTTGAGACCCTAAAATTTGTTTGTGCCATGGGTATTTCTGTCTGCACCGTGACACCTGTCCCATAATGTGTATTAAAGAGGCACTGTTAGGGAGGTTCTTTTTGTCGCCCGTCTGAGTTTCAAACCTTTTAACGTCACAATTTCAGAAGGTTGCAGGTCGCTGTCGTAATTTCTAGTGAGTGGCTCGTCGTTCGTCATCATTTCAGCTCCTTCGTGTCGCCGTTTTAAGGCCATGTTGCTTGTCAGAATTTACCCCTAACAGGGCCTCATTAAAGTTATGTAGATGTTATTAAGAAAGGCTGAATGAAGTTGTAAAAAGTGCCCCTCGCCCCTCCCCATAACATGAGAACACTCTTATGCTACAGTCTGCTGTCAACAACCTTTCTAAAATAGTGGAAACTCTTTTTTATTCTAGGAACCTGTACTTATAACAAATTCTGAGATTGTTGGAACAGCTCTGAAATGGGACCTGGACTACCTGCAAGAGAACCTAGGACAAGGTCCTTGTTCTGTATATGCTTCAAGGACCTCCAGATTTATGTACTATGATGAAAAGCGAGCCAATGAATGGCCCAACTTTGTGCCACCAATGTTACGGACAGATATGAAATTTGATGAATTCTGTAGAAAGATTCGAAATCCAAAGCCAAATGACACCCGGCTGTACTTGCAACAAATGTTGAATGACTCAGTGGGAAAGAACATAATACGAGATTTTGTGGGCTTTAAATGGGGTTGGCTCACTGCCATGCAAAAGAAAATGAACTGGGGAACATTGACATCAAATCTTCTTTTAATTGGCCTCCCGGGGAACATTACGCCAGTTCATTATGATGAGCAACAGAACTTCTTCTGTCAAGTTACAGGTTATAAGAGAGTAATTTTGTTTCACCCTGATCAGTTCAAGTGTCTGTATCCATTTCCACTTTATCACCCTTGTGACAGACAAAGCCAGGTGAGAGAAGGGACATTCAATTTGTAGTACAAGTTACAAATAGCCAAATCTGAATATCTCCCTGATGTTTTTTGCAAACATGTTAGATGTGGCAGTGTGTACTTTATGCATGTGAAATCAGGCTCAAGCAGTTGTCACTGGTATTAACCCTTTGCTTAACCCTTTCTCTCCTTTTATGAGACAACAAATATAAAATAAGCCTGTTCTCTCTCGGTTCAGAAAAGAGTGGCAAACATACTTCCATTATGAACTCAACTATTTATTTGAAACTGACAACTGACATTTGAGTAGTCTAGGGAGCGATCGCTAAACTTAAAAACAGGCTAACAAACTATCTCAAATTTAAAACCAAATAACTTTCATCACCACTGACTCACAAGCTCTTTGAGATATCCACCTGAGGGCAAACAACTTCAATTCTCCTTCGGATAGCTTCTCCAGTCACGGCAAATGTGATCTCCAAATAACTCCAGACTGTAAGAGTATGTATGTAAGTTCTAGAGCTGTGTGATAAAATACATTTACAGATAATTCTAGAACATTCAAAAGATTATAATAATAACTATTTATGGAAGGATTACTTAACACGGTTACATCACGCTTTAGTGTGTTCTAGAACTCTCCAGAAGGAATGTTGCGTGTCTGCAAATATACGAATATCAACAGTTTCTAGAAAGTTCTCCTAATGTAACACTCCCAAGATTTACAGTAAATAGTACATTGTCATTTTCTTTATTGATTCTTGTTTTTTTTATTGTGTTTTATTTCTCATATGTTAGTTTATAGGATATGGTTTATATGATTATTTCCTCAGTAACTGGTAAACAGATGAGGAGAATTACTTTCCTTATCTGGTTGCTCAAAAACAGTTGTTTGTTTGTTTCTTTTTCCACTCCCATAATGAACCAATGTTTGACAATAACAGGGTTGTTACATGTGTGCACATTTGCCAAAAAGCTAGAAATACATCTGACCCAAATTTAATTTTGTGTGATTTTGTTTATCTGTATGATTTTATGTAAATACTATGTGAGTGTATGATCACATACACGCATACATGTATGTATCCCCTGATGAGTGGGCAACCACGAAACAGGCTTGTAGGGATAAACCTGTAGTTTGTTTGTGTTTTTTCTCCTGCAACAACTACATGTATGTATGTATGTAATCATACACTCACATAGTATTTACATACAATCATACAGATAAACACACACATCACCCAAATTCAAATTTGATTGTATGTGAATGATTGTATGTTAATGCTATGTGTATGACTGTATGTGAATTTTATGTGTGTATGATTGTATATAAATACTATGTGAGTGTGTGATTGTATGTAAATACTATGTGAGTGTGTGATTGTATGTAAATACTATGTCAGTGTATGATTGTATGTAAATACTATGTGAATGCTAGTACATCTACAACACTTAAGTTTATTTTATTTCTATGTATTTATTTAGGTATAACTGTGTATAAGACAAAAGACATTTGCTTTAAAAAACACTGCAGCAAATATCAACATTTATACATTCCAGTATAACTTCCTGTTTGTAGGAACACTCCTATGTTTTGTGATTTATGTTAGTTCTTGTGTTACATGTAGGTTGACTTTGATGATCCTGACTATAACAAGTTTCCACTTTTCAAGGAGGCAGAGGGTTATGAAGTATTGGTTGGTCCTGGGGATGTTTTGTATATACCCATGTACTGGTAAGGGACATGACAATAGCCTGTTATTTTTTACTCTTTAATCCCTGACATCAGCATATAAATTCTCCCTGCTGGTCACTATACATTTCCTACCTTACCAGTGAGGAGAATGTATTGGATCATCAAGACAGTTCATTGTTGGTGATCATCCTTTTACAGGTATATTCTTGTTAAAAGTATTTGTTACTGTTTTGTGATATGACTTTGGGAAATGGATGGACATTATTTTTGGGGCTTGACCATGTCCAATTTTCAACTTCTTGCCTAGAGACATGATATAGTAGATATTATTAAAGTGGAAATTCCCCCAAATTCTCATTATCTGTTTATAATGATATTGTACTGAGCACAAGTTGCAGAAAGATTACTCCAGTGAGTTCGACAAATTTATTTACAGGGGCCCATTTCTTGAAAATCCAGATGACCTGATGGGCCTAGTATGCTTTAATTTGTTAGGTGTCAATCAACGTTTTCTGTAGTTTTTAGCAGTTTTAGTTTCTGCTGTTAACTTGCTGTTGATTTTTAATGCTACAATTGCATTGGTGAAACTTGGAAACCAAAAACATTATAACTACATATAAGGAAAGAAGGGATTAAGCATAGCTTTAGTGCCCAAGTTTCGGTAATTGTGAAGAACAGCTCCCCTCAACCGACAGTCGGCCGACAGGTTTTGGCTAATGTACAGGCCATCTGTCGGCCGTTTGTCGGCCGACAAACGGCCGACAGTCGGTGATGTGTCGGTAACATGTCGGTAATGTGTCGGTAAGTTGTCGGTGGCTTACCTTTACGTTTTTTCCAAGTTTTCTTCAAATACCGCACGCGAGACGTATAATAAATTGAAAAGAAAGTTATTTCCTCTCCAGTTGTGGTAGCCACGGCTTAAAGCTGGCGTCAATGTTGCCAAAAGCGGCCAGAGTATTTACGCGAGTACAGCATTTCATTTTTTGCCGCCATATTGGAAAGGTTACCTAAGTCCCAGTCCCCCTCTAAATATCATGCAGTTGTTGTTCGAACCGAGTGCGTGTCTTTAGAAGTTTATGCCTACGTTTTGGATTATCATCTTCGAAAGTGATTTCAGCGCTTGCCCAGTGGACTGAAAATTACGCAGGTGATATATTTATAACAAATTAAACTTCGTATAAAAGAAAATCTCGGCGAGAAGTCAATTTTGTTGTATCAATAAGTAGATGATGTATTACGATGAAATACTATGTTTATCTGGTCTTATTGCTCTCTGTGTCGGGTCAACTCCGGCTTTTTCTGCTCTATTTTACAGTAAAATGTCTGTTTTGAGAAACTGTCGGTAGTGTGTCGGTAACCTGTCGGTCGTCTGTCGGTGGCCTGTCGGTAGCCTGTCGGCCGACAGACGGCCGACAGTCGGTTAAGGGGAGCTCTTCTTCACAATTACCCAAGTTTCACATGCAAATCACCCTTGGTTGGTGGCTCATTGCTCAACTATTGTTACCCCATATCCAAATTATAGGTACAATTCAACCATGGTTATTCCATACCCAAATTATAGGTATATTTTAACCATGGTCACTCTATAACCAAAATAACTATGGGCATATTTTAACCATGGTTATTCTATACCTAAATTATGGGTATATTTTAACCCTGGTTAAATTTTATATCCAAATTAAGGGTATTATTTAGCCATGGTTATTCCATACCCAAAATATGGGTATATTTTAACCATGGTTATTCTATACCCAAATTATGGATATAGTTTAGCCATGGTTATTCTATAGCAAAAAATGGATATACTTTATTTAACCATGGTTATTCCATACCTAAATTATGGATATATTTTAACCATGGTTATTTTATATCCAATTTATAAACTCTCAATAAACTCTCTCAAACCCAAAAAATCTTGCACAGAATAAAAGCTTGAACTGAGGACTGTACTAATATTATGTTCTATTCACACCAACTAAAAATGTTTTGTTAAACCAAAATTTTAAAAGGTGAATGTTGGTAACCAAAAGCTGCAGCACTGGCTTTTACTCAGGATTCAAATAAACTCTAACATGTTCTATCTATTTGTGCTAAACTGGTAGTCAACACAGCTTTTATGGAGGAAACAATTTTAAACCATATTGAACTAAACAACATGTAAACTTGTTTCAGCTTTGGTGTGAATGGGGTCCTAAACTTTCTCTTAAAGCGGAACCCATTAGATGCTGAGTTCACTGGTTCTTGCAAAATTCTCCTCGTCTCTAAACAACTTTTTCCATTTTTCAGTCACTTTCTCTTGAAACATGACAAACCTTGTACCAAGTAGAAACTTATAATAAAGGTCTGTTGTTATCTTCAACTTTTCCTGACACATTTGGAAAAATGGGAAAAGTATTGCTTATTACTTTGCTGCCAATGCTTGTAAGTGATGTGCTTAATTTTATCTTATGCATTCGCTGAAGAATGCTTTGCTACAGAAAACTATGAAAAGCAGCAATATGAAGGCTTTTCAGTGTCTGAATACTCTGAGGAATGATAAACCCAAATTTGGACATATTTTAATTATGGTTATTCTATACCCAGTTTATGGATATGTTTTAACTCTGGTTATTCTCTACCCAAATTATGGGTATATTTTAACTATGGTATGGTTGTAACTACTTGGTGTAGGCACTCACCTAGTGGTTCAAGAGGTTCACCCATAATAGAGTGGTCTGCGTTATTAATATAGTCGCCAAGCTTTACTTAAGCGACCTCAGCTGTACTCATCCCTAGTCATACTTCAGTGTCCTTAATCATCCCTAACCTTACTTTAGTCTCCTTACTATGTGAGTGCCTACACCAAGTAGTTACGCCATGATTATTCTATTCCCAAAATTTGGGTATACTTTAACCATGGTTGTTGTATACCCAACACATGGGTACATTTTAGCTTCCTGGGCTGGGATCCTATTTCTTGAAAGTCCTGTTAAGTTAATGAGCCTGATAAAGCTATTTCATGTTTGCAATATTAAGGGGAATCACAATTTTGTTGGTTGAACTTATCACATAAATTACCACTTTTACTCCCTAGATTTGAGTTGGAAATCTTGTAATTGAGTGCAATACATTACTTTACATGTTAGCTTTGAGAAGTTGGTGTCAGATCATTGCAATGTTTTAATCCACGAGATCCAAGAATGAAATTGCCTTAGTGAGTAAAATTTTCCTCCGTGTATGATACTTTGGAGTCTTAAGTGTGAGATCAATGCAATATCCTGTTGCTGATAGTGTTCTCAATTCTCAGTACCATCTAGTTTAACAATGAATAGAAATTGAAAAGTACTAATTTCTATTCATATTATTATTTCTTATTTCTACAGTAAATTGACAACCCGTGTCGGTATCTTTTTTTGTGGAATCATGGCTCCTGTGCTTTGTTCCTAATATGTAGATCTTAACGTAAAAATTGGTTTGTACTTGTAACTTCCTTTTTTTAGAAACTATTTGGCAAACATGCAAGATTAGTCAAACCCTGAGTTCTGATTGGCTACCTGAGTGGACAAGATTGGCATATCTTGCCCAATCTGGATTTCCTATGAAACAAAACAAGCAATATAATAGTAAATAACATATAGTATATAACAAATTATAAATCCTACTTATCAAGCTTGTTTAGTCAAGATGACTGCATATTGGGTGAGTTCTTTTTTTTCCAATATAAGAACACAAAATAGAACTCACCCAATATATATGCAGTCATCTCAACTGAACAAGCTTGTTCAATAATGCATATATCTGTGCTGGAATAGGTGGCACCATGTGGAATCAACCATGACTGGTGGAATAACAACATCAGTTAATTTTTGGTATAAGGTACAGTTGGCTCTTTCACTTTTTGCAGCAACACACACTGGCACTTTACTGAATCATAAAAAAAGTCAAGTTTAGGCAAAGGCCAATTGTTTGTCTTTTATTCAGACCTCTTAGGTTTTTTGGCAGGTTCAGCATTCTAAAACATTTCAACAAATTATTTCTCGATGCTTGAAAACGCGTGACTCCAAAGACGCGCCTGAGTTTATAGCAATTTGTTGTGAATAAAGCACCGTTTTCTGAAAATGTTGCGCCTCGTGGCCGAATAACTATGGCACTTCTTGATCTAGGAAAGACAAGAAACTGTATAAAAATTCGCTAGAAGGATTCAAATGTCCATCCTTTTCTACAAGAAAGTAAAATGAATGCATGCAAGACTCTCCCTATGAATACCCTGTGTATAAGTATAGAGAAATGTAAAGAGAATGTATTAGCTGATCAAGTTCACGAAGATTAACTGCTTTTGTTACAGGCAGGTCCTACGCCAAGTCAGATTCAACATCCACTCACTGCACAGCAGAAAGTTGCGGTAATGAGGAACATAGAGAGAATGCTGGGTGAAGCTTTAGGCCATCACCGTGAGGTAAATATCATAAGTATCATATCGTGGAAGTGGATACCGTGAACTGAACTCTCTATGTGTAAGAGAACGGTTATTTTTTTAACTGATGAAATACATGTAAAAATCGTCGATAGTTTTCGAAGGTCATCGTTATGAAATCTTCGTTAATGAAATTAATCGGAAGAGTTCGAAGCGTCGTCGTAACTTGTTCGGGAATTGGAAATGAAATTACTTGTCGGTAACCTATCGATAATGTGTTGGTAATCTGTCGGTCGACAGTCGGTGGAGGTGAGCTTTTCTTCACTTTTACCGGAGTCTCAGTCGTTGATTGTTGAGTTTGATCCTCTGGGTGCGAGTATCTCTAAAGGAACCGTTGATGATGACGTAGACTGGCGTTTCAACAACTTGAGCGGAAGTCTTCGTACGAGTCAAGTGATTTACATGTCTTCAGGTGGTGGTATTTATGTCTCTGTTCGATGTCATGATTGGTCGTTTATTAAAAGCCGTGTAGTGTTGTTATTGGCTGTTTGCCGGTTAGGCCATGTAGTAATTGGCTGTAAAGACTCAGTTATTGGTCAGTTTTTGTCAGTTTCGATCTGTTTGTTAATTTAGTATGTTCTCTGAATGTCGTCAATAAGTCGTTTGCACGATGCAGGTAATTATTGGCATCGGTTCAGCGGCGTTTCGCATAAGTTCGTGAACCAGCTCTTTAGACTGATTCGTTAATAGTAGTCAGTAGTGTACGGGAATCATGTTTGCTTGTTAGTGTTTTTTGCATAACGAAACTTGGAAAACACTGTGTTGACCTTCGAACGGATTATTGGCCCCAGGTTTGACGTTTCGAGGGTAACGTGAGGTGAAAGGCCACCTGTCGAAACAGTTTTCATTCTTCTTTTCCCCCAACCCCTAAACCATGAAATTTTTCCTGTCACCCTCTTTGATCCTGCTGGTAATTAAGATGGCAGATCCACATCGAATTTGATCAACCACACTTGAAACTGCTTTTCCTAATCTGAGTCAATTCTGTGTTTGCTAGATTGGGCCTCTTTTGAACTGTATTGTAAATGGACGCTACAATAAGCTGTCGGAATCAGACGATGAAAATGATTACGAAGAAGAAAAAGATAAATGACAGCGGAATCAAAGACTTTATGGCTTAAACTTTGCCTTTGGTGATAATGTCGCGTCACAAGTGCGCAAGAAATCTACGCAAATGTAACGAATTTTGACGAGGTGTAACGAACGAACGCTTAACAAGATTGTCGAGAGAGTCACTCGAAGACGTGAGATCGGAACCAGAAACGTGCCATTGTCCAGAGCTAGTTTACAGAGAAAATTAAGAGTGGCATGGCCCGCAAACTGAATAGGCTAAAAATACGGTAGTTAGGCTAGAAGAATAGTTCTGAACAGATGTATTTTCCACGATGTCACAGACAAACTTGAGAATAGCAAATCCAAGTTCTCTCAATTGGAGTCGAACCTACGACCTTCCGATTACTGGTAAAAAAACATTATTACATGAACTGCCTCCACAGCGTAAGCGTTTCAGCCTCTGAAACATCTGTTACCTCCGTTTAATTTTATGGAAATGAATTACATACTTCTTATAAATATGGAGCTGATTGAGTAGACAGGTTTGTGTAATACGGGTTGAAAACTGGAAAATTCACGTAGAATGTATAGGTTCCTAGAATTTTTTGCCAGCCCAATATTCCACAGTTTTGAAAGTCAGTACCCTGATCCTCCTCAATATTGCATTCAAAGAGATGAAAATTTCTTGGAAACGTTTAACACCCTTTTAAACTTGTAGATATTTGTATGTAACCCAATGACCAATTAATGAAACGTTGTTGCTAACGAGGCAAAGCGTTAAAATTACCTCAGAAATGATTCTTCTTACAGGCAGTCAAGATAACTAAGTAGAAGAAGAATTGATTCAATTCCAGGCTCTTTCATTCGCCTGCGAATGCCAATAGGTTGGCGCCAATATTCCGGCCCAACTGAGCTGAAACGTTTTCGTTGGCTAAGTAGAACCCGACCTTACGGTCCCATGAAATGGAATGTCTATTTTATATGTTTTTAATACCCAACGAACTTGGAAGTTCTGTAAATGTTATTTTAATAATGATTAAAAACATGAACGGTTCACACTGAATGGTTTGATTCACAAATGGAAAAGTTAATCAATGCACTCTGTATAGTAAAACAAACAGTACCACAGTACAGTACTGTTCAGTAGCTTTACAAAGAATGGTCACACTGTATGGTTTGATCCACAGATGAAAAAGTTAGAACCATACTGTATAGTAAAACAAACAGTACCACAGTACAGTGCTGTTCAGTAGCTTTACAAAGAATGGTCACACTGTATGGTTTGATCCACAGATGAAAAAGTTAGAACCACACTGTATAGTAAAACAAACAGTGCCACAGTACAGTACTGTTCAGTAGCTTTACAAAGAATGGTCACACTGTATGGTTTGATCCACCGATGAAAAAGTTAGAACCACACTGTATAGTAAAACAAACAGTACCACAGTACAGTACTGTTCAGTAGCTTTACAAAGAATGGTCACACTGTATGGTTTGATCCACAGATGAAAAAGTTAGAACCATACTGTATAGTAAAACAAACAGTACCACAGTACAGTACTGTTCAGTAGCTTTACAAAGAATGGTCACACTGTATGGTTTGATCCACAGATGAAAAAGGTAGAACCACACTGTATAGTAAAACAAACAGCACCACAGTACAGTACTGTTCAGTAGCTTTACAAAGAATGGTCACACTGCATGGTTTGATCCACAGATGAAAAAGATAGAACCACACTGTATAGTAAAACAAACAGTACCACAGTACAGTACTGTTCAGTAGCTTTACAAAGATTGGTCACACTGTATGGTTTGATCCACAGATGAAAAAGTTAGAACCACACTGTATAGTAAAACAAACAGTACCACAGTACAGTACTGTTCAGTAGCTTTACAAAGATTGGTCACACTGTATGGTTTGATCCACAGATGAAAAAGTTAGAACCATACTGTATAGTAAAACAAACAGTACCACAGTACAGTACTGTTCAGTAGCTTTCCATAGAATGACCACACTGCATGATTACATCCATAAAATGAAAAAGCTGGAACCATAATGTATACTGTATAGTTAGACAGACAGTACCACAGTACAGATGGTTTGATCCACAGATGAAAAAGTTAGAACCATACTGTATAGTAAAACAAACAGTACCACAGTACAGTACTGTTCAGTAGCTTTCCATAGAATGACCACACTGCATGATTACATCCATAAAATGAAAAAGCTGGAACCATAATGTATACTGTATAGTTAGACAGACAGTACCACAGTACAGATGATGAAAAATGGTAGGGTTGGGGCTTGTGGCTTACAATGACAACGTCAAAATGTAGTAAGGGTATGTTAAAGCCACACATATGTGCACTGAGGCGACAGTGGTAGAAGGGATTAAACCATGTTTCTACCAAAAAAAAAGATGAAAATTTGAGCTCAAAGCCAGCAGCCATGGACAACTGTTTCGGCGTTGTTGGGCCTCATCAGCGTGACAGCTAGCAGATGAGCTCTCAACAACGCCGAAACGGCTGTCCGTGGCTGCTGGCTTTGAGCTCAAATTTTCGTCTTTTTTTTTGGTAGAAACATGGTTTTACCCCTTTTACCACTGTCGCCCCAGTGCGCATATGTGTGGCTTCGACATACCCTTACTACATTTTGGAGTATCACAGTACAGCACTGTTCAGTAGCTTTACAAAGAATGGTCACACTGCATGGTTTGATCCACAGATGAAAAAGTTAGAAGCACATTGTAGAGTAGAACAAACAATATCACAGTACAGTACTGTTCAGTAGCTTTCCAAAGGTCAAACTGAATGGTTTGATCCACAAATGGAAAAGTTAAAACCACACTGTATAGTAAGAGAAACAGTACCACAATACAGTACTGTTCAGTAGCTTTTAAAAGTATGGTCACAGTGAACCTTTGTGTTGACTCTTGTGTTGTTTCTGGAATGTTGCCAGGTCGTCAATAGTTGAATTTTTCATTGACGATCGAGTGTGTACAAGTGGGATATTAAATAAACTTTTACCCTGACAAGTAGTTAATTTCCACGACATCTGTCACCCACCTCCATTCTCATTTCCATAACAATGTCTTGGAATGTACTGAGCTTAAAAAGCGCGTGGCCGAAAACAAAATGAAGCCAGGTACGAAACTAAAACGAGCGACTTTTTGATGGAGGAGAGGAGTGTACATAGGTTGAGGATGTAAATCGAGGCGTTGCAAAGATGGGTGCAGCGGCTAGCCTCCACAAGTCTGCTGGAAGTAGTAAGGAAAATGGCGATTTATTACGACGAGACTCACACTCCAGCTTCAAAAAAAATATTCAGCTACTTCGAGAGTTGAAGGAGAAGGACGATCATTTGGAGCGGAAGGATGCTGAGATCCTTCATTGGCAGCGAATGGTCGAGGACAAAGAAGCTGAATTGAGTAAGTTACGCAAAGAAATTCACGAGCTAAAATGTGTTGTGCAGCAAACCGCATCCAAGAAGGCAAGTATTTTATCGACAATCCAAGAAGATCACGGAGTTTTAAGGAAAAGAAGGCTTAGTTCTACGCTGGGGGTGAGCAAAAAGGAGAAGAGAATGGCGGTGAGCGGAGAGAGCAGCTCAACAGCACAAAAAGAGACCCAGAAAGAGTTGCAACGGCATGCAAAAGACTTCAGGTGTGAGACTAATTTTACTAAACGTTTTTGCGTGGGGTTAATTAATAGAACGATTTATTTATTCAAACAACTTTGTTTGAGTTTGTCACTTTTTAAGCCAAGAATGAGGTAGACTTTTGGCCACAGCAAGGTGACGGCTAACTACCAAATCCTTCAAAACGAGCAGTCCCAAAATAAGGACAATAGACCAGTTCCAATATTAGTGTACACAGTTAAGATTCGTTCACAGCATTGTTTCATTCAGTGGAGTCTGTTTAACTTAAGTCAATACAAGTTTTCAGCCGTTTCTCCCTGCGCTTGTTCTAACGCCATTTTTGCTGTAAACGACTTCTTCAATATATCTCCATGATCCTTGATGTTGCTGTTGATTTAGTGGAAGACACAGGTTTTCGCGCTCCTCGGTCGCGTGCGTAGAATCACCCCGTTTTTAACGTTTGTTTGTTTTGAATTCTCACTCACTCAGATCAACCCTAGTCGACTTTGTTGCCTTGGTGATCAAACTATTTGTACATCCAGAACACTGCTTAGCATTAACGTCTTTCAATAAAGTACCTCCAGAGTATCAGACAAGAATTAACCGAAGTTCAGACATTCGGGGCCGGTTATCCTTGCGAGGTTTGGACCTTGCTCAACAAAGCCGCTATATAAATTGAATTTGAGCTGCTCCAAGTTAGCCTTTCACTCTTCGTTATATCACTCCATAGTATGTTGTCAATACCTGCTCACTGAAAATGAATTGGTCGCATTAGATCACCGCTAAATGGTCAGTTACAAACCCTTCCAATTTTACTTATACCGCGGATTTAGTTAAACACCGTTTGAATAACTGGCCCTCGCTGAGTTTGGAAAAGTTCTTATCCACAGTAAGATCATTCTGTAATGACGGCAGTCACAGTGAATGGTCATCAAGCCATTTTTATTCGAATTCCTGTCGTTGTCATGCTGATAACGGAGAGCCTCAGTACACGTAGTCCGGCTATGATTATTTATTCATTTATTATAGTTTTAAGGCTCTCGTATCTTTTCAGAAATGTACAGCCCTTGCAGTGACCTGGTGGTCCAGGCAAAGTTTGCTCAAAACTTACTTTTTCAAACGCCTTGTATTGCACCCAGAATTGTTCCGTTTGCATACTCTGATTACATTGCGAGTACAACACGTTACATGGCTATGCAAGAAACACCGCTACATGCACGCCACTTCCAACGTTAGACGCAAGTTGTGTTTACGTTATTGTATTCATCAGTTGTAGATCAAATCTGGCAACTGTGTGTAAAAGTGCATTGTGTACCTGACCTCGTTGCGGCAGGGACGTCGCAGCCCATGGGGGGGGGGGGGGGGGGCTGGCGGCGACTTTTGCCCTCCTACTTTTTATGACGATGACATTTTTTGTCGTTTTACACTTATCCAGGCTGTCTTTTTTTGGAAAATATCTCATGGAGAATGTTGAAAATACCGTTTCCGAGCGTCTAGATTTCAAAATGTTCTGGGGAGGATGCCCCCTTGCCCTCTCTACCAACTCGCACCTTCGGCGCTCGTTTTCAAGCCCCTACACTTTAAAATACGCTTCACCGTCCCTGGGCGGTTTGGAACATTGCAATGTCCCATGCAGCAACGCTATTATGCATGCAACAGGTTTCTTGGAAACCATACAATCTTCCTCGTGCTTGTGGTAGTATGTATTCCTCTCATGCAGTTTTTATCGTCAGTTTTTGTTTGTAATTTCATAGGTCCAAACAACTCATAAAGGATGCCATTGCCGAGAATGATTTCTTGAAAAACCTGGAAGCAGCACAAGTCCGTGAAATAGTCGACTGTATGTATCCTAAGAATTACAACAATGGAGACACCATTGTACATGAAGGTGCCATTGGCCATGCACTGTTTGTTATTGCAGGTGAGGAATTTGTAGCATTCATAGGGAGTTTTACTAATGATGGTGTTCACAAAACCCCAATGCAATTGACAAATGTAATGTATGATGATATTCATTCAAGTCGTGTGGGCCTATAAAACCATGCAGCGTGACCATTCGGGCTTTAGTGGGCTACTGAACAATACAGCTAGAACTGTGATATTGTTTGTTCTACTATACACTGTGGCTCTACCTTTTACGCCAGTGGATCAAACCAAGCTGCTGAACAGTACTGTACTGTGATATTGTTTGATCTACTCTACAATGTGGTTCTAACTTTTTCATCTGTGGATCAAACCATGCAGTGTGACCATTCTTTGTAAAGCTACTGAACAGTACTGTACTGTGGTACTGTTTGTTTTACTATACAGTGTGGTTCTAACTTTTTCATCTGTGGATCAAACCATGCAGTGTGACCATTCTTTGTAAAGCTACTGAACAGTACTGTACTGTGGCACTGTTTGTTTTACTATACAGTGTGGTTCTAACTTTTTCATCTGTGGATCAAACCATGCAGTGTGACCATTCTTTGTAAAGCTACTGAACAGTACTGTACTGTGGCACTGTTTGTTTTACTATACAGTGTGGTTCTAACTTTTTCATCTGTGGATCAAACCATGCAGTGTGACCATTCTTTGTAAAGCTACTGAACAGTACTGTACTGTGGTACTGTTTGTTTTACTATACAGTGTGGTTCTAACTTTTTCATCTGTGGATCAAACCATGCAGTGTGACCATTCTTTGTAAAGCTACTGAACAGTACTGTACTGTGGCACTGTTTGTTTTACTATACAGTGTGGTTCTAACTTTTTCATCTGTGGATCAAACCATGCAGTGTGACCATTCTTTGTAAAGCTACTGAACAGTACTGTACTGTGGCACTGTTTGTTTTACTATACAGTGTGGTTCTAACTTTTTCATCTGTGTATCAAACCATGCAGTGTGACCATTCTTTGTAAAGCTACTGAACAGTACTGTATACTGTGGTACTGTTTGTTTTACTATACAGTGTGGTTCTAACTTTTTCATCTGTGTATCAAACCATGCAGTGTGACCATTCTTTGTAAAGCTACTGAACAGTACTGTATACTGTGGTACTGTTTGTTTTACTATACAGTGTGGTTCTAACTTTTTCATCTGTGTATCAAACCATGCAGTGTGACCATTCTTTGTAAAGCTACTGAACAGTACTGTATACTGTGGTACTGTTTGTTTTACTATACAGTGTGGTTCTAACTTTTTCATCTGTGTATCAAACCATGCAGTGTGACCATTCTTTGTAAAGCTACTGAACAGTACTGTATACTGTGGTACTGTTTGTTTTACTATACAGTGTGGTTCTAACTTTTTCATCTGTGGATCAAACCATGAAGTGTGGCCATTCTTTGGAAAGCTACTGAACAGCACTGCACGGGAGTACTATTCGTTTTTCTATACATTATGGTTTTGAGTAAAGCATATTTCTGGGCATGAACCTTAATAAATTGGAAGGTTAAAATGCAGTTTCTTCTTCTCTTTAAATTTACTAGAGGGTCGACTTGAGGTGACAAAGGAAGGTGAATTATTGGGTGAAATCAGTGGAGGAACAGTATTTGGTGAACTGGCGATATTGTACAACTGCAAAAGAACAGCTACTGTAAGAGGTGAGTCATCTTATTTGTTGTACAGAAACTAGCTCTGCCCGGAAACTGAAACATACACAAAAAATGGGTTTTCAAACGAGGCGATAGACATAAATTGTAGCAGCGATGGATCAAAAGGAAAGTTCAAACTCTCTCACTCCCTATAAGATCATTCAGTTTGTTTTAACTTCTAAACGCTTTAAATGTTTTTAATTTTGGGGAAGCGAGGTTGGCCCAGTGGTGAGAGCACTCGCCTTCCTCCTTGTGGGTTGAGTTTAATAACAGTTCTCTCCTTGTCCCGAGGGTTTTTTCTCCAGGTTCTCCAGTTTCCTATCCCCCACCCCCTCCCCCTTAAATACCAACACTTCCACCGTGTGGATGTGCCCCTGCAGAAGCCTGCTTCATTTTATTCATTTTAATCATTTTATTTTTATGGCGAAACCTGAGGTAATTCTACGTATTTCAATCTTTTACTCTGAAACCCTCGGCCATAATGTGATTGTAACTTGCGTTTGCTTACTCGTCATCAATCACAGAATACATAGTGAGTACGATGATTTATCAGATTGAAGAACGCCTTAAAGTGCCAGCTGGGTTATACAAGAAACCCATAAGGGTTTCTGATTATACTAATTTTTTTTCCTTACTACAATAGCTTTAGATAACGCCAAGTTGTGGATCATTGATCGACGTGTGTTTCAGGCCATTATGATGAGAACTGGAATGATGAGACAGGCAGAGCATATTGCGTTTTTAAAAAGGTACAACAAATAAAGTAACAAAATCCAACTTAAGACGTAAGCGTTTCCTGGTACTGAAACGGTCAAGCCTTTTCTGAGAAAAACAAAGATATTTCCAGGATTGACCCCAATTACACGCAGCAGTGGTCAGTGTTATTAGCAATTAGACCCGTAGCCCGCAAGGGCTACGGGTCAATAGCCCATGAGGCGAAGCCGAATGGGCTATTGACCTGTAGCCCTTGAGGGCGAAGGGTCTAATTGTTTTAGTATCACCCAACTAGTCGGACAGAAAAAGAAAATAATAAAGTTAGCAAATGCAAGGTGAAGAAAGATTTATTTGGAAATAAAACAAAAGGAAGCGCCACGAATTTCGCTACTCGAGGACTATTACTAATAGACCTCTAGTAGCGTAGCCAATCAGATTGCGGCATTTGCATTAGTCCGCTAGTTGGGTGATACTAATAGCAATTATTATTACCAATTACAGCAGACCAACGTGATAATTATATAATGCTGCACCGGGAACAGTCGACTCCATCGCTTGAAAAAGACAAGCAGTAAGCAGTCGAAACGTCGCGATCACCACCCAAGTGACTCGATCCGTCGTGTGACCATAGAATTAATTTATATTATCATTGAAGTTACCACAATGAATAATAATCTTTTCCATAACAGTATTAGAACCATCTCAAATCTCCGTATTTCAAGGCCAGCTCCTGTAAAACACTAGGACACGATAACAACATTTTAAGTTTGGGATGACTGAACCGATATTTTTAAAAGCTCTTTTTCATGGTGTTTCCTTTCATTCTATAGCGTTCCTTTATTAAAGAACCTATCAGACCAGGAATTTTCCAAGCTGGGCGATGTCTTAGAAGAAGTAAGGAGTAGAATAATAAAAAGGATTCTTTAGTAAAACACGAGGGCTACGTTCATACGGCAACCAGACAATAGGGAGCTAAAGCAAGAACGAAGACGACGCAGAGGACGACACGTTCGAAAAAAATGGATTTTTTTCCGGCACCAAAGGCGGCAGGCTTGTTTCATTTTCATACCATAACTTTTCAAACCGCCGAATTTTCCAACTTAACCCTTTCGCAGTTCATTATAAATTTTTCTTAGCAATTTTGTCGTTGCGCACTTGCGTCTTTCAGAAAACCTGAAAAATGGGGTGCTTTCCATTCACCAAAAATTTTCGGTTTGAATTTCGGACATTTCGGTCTCAAGTGGAACGGGCTTATTCTCGGTCGTCACGTGGTCCGTTTTTGCCCCAGGCTTCTTGACGCCGCCTATTGTATGTGTTCAAAATGATGGGTGTTTCAAAAATTTACGCAGCAACCGATTATGATCCCGATTTCATTTTCAATTCGCTCTTGTTCGATGATGAAAACGAACATTAATACTCTAACTGGCTGCAGTTTCGTACTTCATGCTGAGACATCGGAACCGTATAAATGGCTTGATGCAAGAAACGTTTCCTTCGTATTTGCAGTCGGAATATTCTTTTCTTTTCTTCCAAAGAGTATGCGAGGAGACTGGAGAACAGTCCAACTGGAACCTTTTGAATGGAACACGAGAATTTTCGAAAATACCAAAATTTCCACTTTTCGGGAACACTGAAAAGGTTGTCCTAAATGTTCGAAAATCTTTCTCGGAAAAGATCTGTTCCATTCGATTCCCACCCGAAATTTTCGAAAATTTCGTCGAATGGAAAGCGCCCATGGTCATTTTACGTTGTTGTTTTGCATAGGACGGCAAAGAAATCTACCAGACTGTATTTTGCACGTGCAATTTCATTGTTTCGTTCATCAACGCTATTGGTTGGTGCCGTTGTTGCGACGTCGTCGTCGTGTTTTGCTTAACCCTTTGAATGCCACACATGACCCATGTATTAATTCTCCCTATAATTCCAATACACTAACGCACAAACAGATTATAAGAATTGAGAACATGATCAAATCAAGGATGCTAAAGCGATCAACCGCCAAATTCTCCTAACTAGAACATAAGGAACTGTATAGCCCTTGCTCGGAAGAATTTATATTCGATCTTGGCAGTGAAAGGGTTGAGGTCTCTAATAGCGCTAATGAGCGACAAAATAAAACTACACGTGCAAACCTACAGTCTGGTAGGTTTCTTTGCCGTCCTCTGCAAAACAACAATGTGAAATGACCATTTCTTGATGCTCATAAAAAAGCAAAGTCTGCAAGGGAAACATTGCTTGAACGTTTTGGATATATCGCGAACTACGAGAATCAAAAAATGCTTCTGAGTTTGGAAGAAAAGCGTAAACAAAATGTGAAGCGAGCTAGTTGCCAACAACACGGTTTGAAATTAATGTTCTTTCTTCTTACCGCCCCCTGCTTTCGTCGTCGTGTTTGCTTAAGCTCGCGAATGAAGTTTACTGTTAAAGAAACAAATTGATCAGTTGTAGAAGAGAACTGAAGAACTATGAAATAAAGCATTTTCTAGTAAGCTTACTTGAAGCTATATGAGTTTCAGTACACCTTATATAAATTAAACATCTTGTTATTTTTTTATAGCATTTGTTACCAATTTTTTTGTCAACGCAGACTAGAATTGTAATGGAATTGATATAACAGTTCTAAAATTTAGGTCTTTTGAATTCTGGTTAGATTAGGAGTAAAATAAGTTGTTAGAGAGTGCGAGTGCTTGAACCAGTATCATGTTGGCGAGAAATAGTGCGCAGCCGTGAGCCAGTTCTATTTTGGCGGGAAAATGTGACAGCCTTCGGCGCCTCGAGACTTGTTTTTCGCAAACGTTGTTGCAAGAGTCTTGCAACGTAAACAAGTTTCCAAAGAGTGCACTATTTCATCCTTATTGCAATTATGGAGGCTGCTTACCGTTTTTCAGTGTGTCAACTTTGACACTCACTGGAAGTTTTTCAGTAATTTCGACAAGACATTTAGTGCAAAAACGTCTCCTTGTAGTACTTGTATTCAGTAAGGGGAGTTCGTTTTGACAGGATTACCATCATGGCGGAGACTACATAATTCGCGAAGGAGAGAGAGGAGACACGTTTTACATCATAAACAAGGGCTCAGTAAGTTAAAAATACACTTAATTACTTATTTAACAACTTCTTGTTTCCATCTTGTAATTATCTTTGATATATTTTCACAAGCTTTCCCGCGTACCTAACCCTACGAAAATTCGAAAACAGACTCTAGCTATAAACTTTGATAGAAATTCCTCTTGAAAAGTTTAACCTTA
This sequence comes from Ricordea florida, assembly GCA_949710005.1. Taxonomy (NCBI): domain Eukaryota; kingdom Metazoa; phylum Cnidaria; class Anthozoa; order Corallimorpharia; family Ricordeidae; genus Ricordea; species Ricordea florida. The sequence goes on along the minus strand of OX453280.1, from coordinate 28,623,034 downwards.
CTTGTCAAATAACGACGCATTTCTTGAAAAGTGAATTGTAATCTCATGTTGGCCAAGTGTTATATTTACCCTGAGGATGGACCAACACAAACCCATCTTTATTAAACAAGTTCATACTTTCAAAGAGATATTTATATCAAAACAAAGTCAAAGGTTTAGGTTGGTTTGGTTGGTTGTTTTCCTCCATGTTTGCCACATTCGAGATGATTTGTTCTTTCTTCAAGCCATTCCCTATTTCTCTTTGACAAATTTCCTTATAATTTCAATAAATTCGAATGTTTAATTTATAACGTAAACTAGCTTTCTGTAATTTATTTTCATTATCTTTTGAATTAAAATAAAGAAAGTATGGGTATATATTTTTGTGGATTTTTATACGAGTACAAAGTCAAAGGTTTAGTTCAGTTTGGCTGCTTTACTCCACCTTTGTCACATTCGAGATGTTTCTACGTTAAATGTTTCAATGCCGATTGACTAAAAGAGAAGTTTTTTTTACATGCAAAAATTTCAGCATGCTCATTGGCTGAGAGCACGTTAATTAATCCCAAACAGTGCAGAAAATTGAAATTGAGTGCAAAAAGTTGAAATTGAGTGCAGAAAGTTGAAATTAAATTTTTGCATGTATATTATTAACAAGTAATCACATGATTTGTCTAGTGCAATAGCCCATTTCCGAGTTGCTACATGCCTCAGTTTCATAGCGAGTCCAGGTGCAAGACCATTCAAATGGAAATGAGTTTAATTTGCATAAAAATACTCTATCATTTCCATTTGAATGGTCTTGCACCTGGACTCGCTATGAAACTGAGGCATGTAGCAACTCGGAAATGGGCTATTTGGGATAAATCAGCACTCGTAAATTTTTCAAAGACTACAAATTGCACGAGCCCTACGGGCTCGTGCAATTTGGTTAGCCTTTGAAAAATTTACTCGTGCTGATTTATCCCAAATTGCACTCGAAATCATGTGATTACCTATACACATTGCATAGAGACATTGAAATTGTTCAGGAAACTGACTTCGTGTCGTTTGCTTATTCAGTTATGAGTCATGAAGTGGTTCCTTTTCCTTGTAGGTAATCGTGACACAAAGAGTTGCTGGATGCGAGGAGCCAAGAAAAATTCGAGTCCTCAAAAGAGGAGACTACTTTGGTGAGAAAGCGCTTCTCAGGTAAGAAGAATGAAGTAGTAAAAGAACACAGTGCAATTGCTTAGTACCTTCTTCGGTGCTTTCGAAGCTATGCCATCAAGTTTTTTATATTATGATCGACAAAATTTACAGATTCTGATTGGTCAATGACGTATGTATAAATAGATTATAGAGTGCAAATTAGGTTTTATAACATAGCTTTCGGAAAGCGCGCGCTGATTGGCTAATACGCGCGATTCTTGGGTTACATACTGACGTCGACTTCTGAAGTTGGGAAGTCTTATGTTATAAAAGAAATGGTAAACGCAGCAGCTGTGCAGCCATCGAGTTATGGACGCATTTGGGAGTTTGCTAAGCACCCAACCCTTCTTTCGTTTTCAACCTCCCGCGTGCGTCCGTAACTTGATGGCTGCACGCTGCACGTTTACCATTTCTTCAATAGAGTGCAATACGAAAGTTGCCATGGAGACGACTCGAAAGCGCTAAATTTGAAAACAAAATGGCTGACAGCCGGTTTGCTTTATCGGATCAAATTGTTGCTCAAAAATTCAAAGAAAATGCAAAAAAAAAGCTACGAAAGCTACACAAACGTTATCGAATATCTGGGAAAAATGGGCGACTGAAACATTACTCGTGCCCGTAAATCACGAAATGCACTCGAGTTCATGCGATTTCCTTTACTTATTTAATTTGCGGTACCATTTATTTTAAACCACAGTTTGTTTCTAACTTTCTCAACTACGTATCAAACCATAGTACTTTAGATTTAGTTTTTTTAAAAAGGTATCGAACAGTATTACACCGTGATACTGTTTGTTTTCCATTTCTAAACAAGGTAGTTCTAACTTTTTTATTTGTGGACCAAACTTTGCAGTGTGAACATTCTTTGGAAATCTACTGAGTAGTACAGTACTGTGGCACTCGGTTTGTGTTACTATACAGTGTGGTTCTAACTTTTTCATCTGTGGATCAAACCATGCAGTGTGACCACTCTGTGTCAAGCTAGTGAACAGTACTATACTGTGATTCCGTGTACCTTTTTTATTTGTGCTCTCTTTGGAAAGCTACTGAACAGTTCTGTCACTAACTACTGTTCTATGGTGCTGGTTAACTAAACAGTTTGGACTTAAGGTTCTTCTCTTTACTCTTTTAAGACTAACTGACTTCTTACTCTTGTCTCTTCCCAGTGAAGACCGTCGAACTGCTAACGTGATTGCTGAGCCTCTCGGAGTTGAATGCTTAGTTGTTGAAAGAACGTAAGTATTATATCTGAATGAATCTTGACACCTACAGTCTGTACGTCTACTCCCTCACCTTACCTCTCCCAGCCCTCTACAAAACTTTAGCAAAGCTGGAGTAATATATAGATTTAGCCAAGCCTAAAAGCGGGGCTCCCGTTAGTACTTTCATTTCACTTTAAACTGTAGAAGCATTCTAAAATATTGCGAAGGAATTCACAAACGTTTTTAACTATAGTTAAGTGTCGAGGTCGGTTAACTTGCTATGATTTTTGTCTAAACTTTCATCTGCCATAAGTACGGTCTTTCTACCTACAAAGTCATGGAGTATATTCTACAAAAAACACAAATTATCAATGTACTGTATTCTATTCCTGATGAAATTAACCATTCTATTTGCGTAAATGTATTTAAAAGATTTGTACACGCTACTGGGAAATGCAGGACACAACTCTTGTCATTTTCGTGTTAAAACGAACACCTCGGTAAAATAAATGTTTACTCCAAGCAGGATGCAAAGAAAATTAATTTTACAGATTGCCCTTCGGGCAAGCTGTAACCAACATCTACCAGCCCGAAAAACATTTTTCACGAGAATGAAAAAATAATTATTAATTATTCTTTTCTTAATTACATTGTAAGTTTAAAAAAATACTGCCTTCATTTATTCACTACAATCAGCTGTAATTACTTAACAAAAGAAATAAATAACCGTAAAAGTGTGAACTATAAGTAGACCTGGTCCAACGCAACACGTGAATGACTAACATACATTTGAGACATTTTACAATTTAGAAGAACATTTTTTACGAAAACAACGGCGTTGAAACCAAAGTTCTCAATCGACACACTAAATGACAACGTCGACAACGCGAAAAGCTGCCAGTGAAAGCGCTACATTCTGCAATTTGCCGCCAAGAGAAAATTCCCGCGGGAGTATTTCTTAGCCGTCGACAGGGGAGATGTTTATATGATTAAAGGACATAAAAATTTGAAATCTTTCATCAGTTTGCTTCTCATTCAAAAGTAGTGCATTCAGAAGATCATTTTTCTGAAGAAGGTTTGTTTAGAAGTCGGTTTTCCAAGTCAAGTGTCAAGTTTAAGGGAAAGTGGAAAGTGCGAGTGCTGAGTCACGCATCAGTGAGCAAATATTATGCAGACAAAACTTATGCAAATTTGTGGTCCATAGCACGGAGTCTTTCCACTTCTCGGCTTTCTTCGCTACAATTTTGTCTGTTTTCCACAGCACGGAGTCTTTCCGCTTCTCGGCTTTCTTCGCTACAATTTTGTCTGTTTTCCACAGCACGGAGTCTTTCCGCTTCTCGGCTTTCTTCGCTAAAATTTTGTCTGTTTTCCACAGCACGAAGTCTTTCCGCTTCTCGGCATTCTTCGCTACAATTTTGTCTGTTTTCCAATTTTGTCTGTTTTGGCGATCTACTTCGCTCATTCTTCCTCAGTTAATTCTTGCTCTCTTTCCCGTTGCTCTTCACCTGAACCCTGTGTTCTGCAAATTATATTTTCTCTGCTATTGTTTGTTGACATAGCAATAGAAATTGTTTCGTTTATCCTTTTTTTTTTATTTTTTTTTTTATTTTATTTCAATATTTTAACAGGAACAGCTATTTAGCATAGCTAGTTTAAGTAGAGTCCTGTGTAACATAATATTACAAAATACAAAAAAATAAGAATTACATTACAGGTTACATATAAAGACAATTAAATTTGAAGTCGTATTCCCAATTCATTCTAAGTCTTGAAAAAACGTTTCGCTTTAGTTTTAAACTCTACAAGAGTCATGCTCTTTCTTATAGTAAGCGGAAGCGTGTTAAATGTGCGTGCTCCATTTATGCGAAAGCTACCTTGGTATTTACTAGTTTTAGCTAGAGGAATGCGCAGCAGGTCTCGATGTCTGGTATGATAACTGTGTATTTCTCTAGCATGCCTAAATTCTCCAATGAGATATTGTGGGGCCAAGCCATTAATAGATTTGAAAACTAAGATAGACTTTAGATAGTCCCGCCGCTTTTGCAGGTCGGGCCAGCTGAAGATATTCGGTAATTCGACAAACTCAACAATTCTGCCTTCAATGATACTTGCAGCCCGCCGATGGAGTTTGTCTAGGTATGCTTTGTTACCCAATCCACAGCTGTCCCAAACACTGCAACAATAGTCAAAAAGTGGTAATACCATTGCATTATATAGTATGATACAAGCGTGTCTAGGTAGGACTTTGCGTGCCCTACGTAACATACCTAGGCGCGAGGAGATCTTTTTACCTATGTACTCTACATGATCTTTCCAAGAAAGGTTTTGATCAAGTATGACTCCTAGGTATTTGAACTTATCAACCCATTCAAGGCTGTGACCATTGGCCTGAATACTAAAATCATTAACTGAAGCAAGCCGCTGGTGTGTTCCTATCAGCATCATTTTGGTTTTGCCTATATTCAGAGACAAAAAATTAGCGCGCAGCCAATGTATAACATTAGCTAGGTCTAATGTTAAATTATTCTCGATAGTTGAAACTGACTTATTAGCAAAGTAAAGTAAGGTGTCGTCTGCATATAATTCTACATTGCAGATGCTAACGGCACTAGGTAGATCATTTACATACATTATAAATAATAGAGGGCCTAGTACGCTACCTTGTGGTACCCCAAAAGTGACCGATTGATGGTCAGAACTAATACCATTAATGCATATGCTTTGTGATCTATCTGTAAGGTAGGATTTAAACCATTGTACGGCTGATCTATTAAAGCCAAGTGCAGATAGCTTATCTAATAATAAATTGTGATCGAGAGTGTCAAATGCTTTACTCAAGTCCAAAAAAACAAGTCCTGTGAGTAAGCCATTGTCAATATTGTTCAGGATAGAGTTTGTAATATGCGTAAGACAGGTAGTAGTAGAGTGCAGAGGACGGAAGCCAGATTGTAGGTGAGACAGGAGTTTATGCTGTTGTAGATAAGCATATACCATCCGGTGCACAGCCCGTTCGAGGATCTTTGAGAAGACCGGTAACACAGATATTGGTCTATAGTTAGCGGGATCCGTCCTGGGCCCAGACTTATGGATTGGAGTAACCATAGCATGCTTCCACTCAGATGGTACAGCGCCTTCGGCTATTGATCTATTCATAAGAACAGTTAGAGGCTTCGCAAGAGCTTCGGCACCGTCCTTTAGGAGTCGTGCTGGAATATCGGCAAAGCCTGTCGGTTTATTGATTTTTATTACCTTTAACTGTTTAAGTATAAATTCCTCAGATATTGGTGACAGCTTGAAGACCGCTGTGGGGCTGACTTGTAAATTCCTTAGCACTGGAGAGATAGATACAGTTGGAAGTGTTTCACGAAGACGCGCAATAACAGTTCTAAAAAAGGTCCCAAATGTAGAGGCTATCGACATGGGATCTGTTGTTATTGTACTGTCGACTTCCAGAGATTGGATATGTGAGTCGCGCACATCAGTAGAAATAGCCGATTTTAAAGCCTTCCAAAGTTTAGAAGAGTCCGACTGGTTTTCTTCTATCAGGTTAGAATAGTAGAGTTTCCTAGCTTCTCTGATGGAGGACCATCCTTTATCCTTTAGTAAAACTTTAACAGTGTAGAGTAGTAATATGGTGTCTCAAAAGACAATGAACTGAAAATTTCTTTTTCAGTCGTCAACGCAATTTCCCGCCAAAAATATGCGGGCTACCAGAACAGCTTCCAAATAAATCACGTCACCTCGATGAGTTGACACATGAGCCCACAATATGGTCATGTGATGCTGGTCAGTGGCTATCCCGTTTTGACAGCTGTCAATTGACCATATTGTGAATATCCAATATAAAAGATGTGGATTTGCCAAGACAAGCCTGAGATACCCCTCCCTTCCTTTTGATAGTCTCCCCTACCCTACCCGTACAATCTGTAGACGCGTACGTACGTACGTACGTACGTACGCTCGGTCAGTCACGTGACAACCAAAAGAAAAGAGGTTGACCATATTCCATGAGTATGGGGCTCTGCTCCACGCGCGCTTCGCGCGCGGGAGCCCCGCTAATATTTTCCATTATAGGTTCTAATAAACCCGCATTGAAGAAAAGGAAGCAGGAAGTTAGCCCAGTTTTGTGTCCTTGCCAGGGTTAAGTGCCCACGCCCTACGGGTTTCTACCAGAAGAATTTTTCCTTTAAATTTTGTTCTTTATTGGGACAGCTCTTTCCATGATCTCACGCTCCCATAACATTATGTGGTTTTCAGGGAGGTCCTCACTAACTATGTTAAGAATTAAAAATCACGAAACTAATTTCAACAATTAAAAAAAAGTAAGAGAATACACATACAAATAAATAAAGTTCTAAAAGGAACTGGATATCAGACTACAAAATAAGAAATACTTAGCAATTTAAAAGTTCTAAATATAACGCTTAAAAATTTTACTTGGCCTAGGCTTTCTTAAAGCATTGGGAACAACAGTCCAATCGCTTATACACGTATAATACGCTGTTCTTTTACCCCAATCAGTTCTTGGCTTAGGGTTTCTGGGTAAGTAGTTGTTTCTAGTGTAGTATCACTCTGCTAAGTGGACAACCCTACTTACGGCCGTCTCCCCGAAACACTGCAATCCAACATGTCCAAGTATATGTAAACTCGCATACACAACGTGTATCAGTTACATGCACATTCCCGTTAGCGGCCGCCGGCGAACACTTCAGGGATAATGATAAACCTAAGTTTCATTAAAAGCACCTATAAGTAAATTCCATTATTTATTATATTCAATGCCGCACCGCAAATGTACACATCGTATGATAATCGTGTCATATGTTTCTTGCCTTTTTTTCAGAGCGTTTAAGGCGCTGATTGGAAATCTCGACGAGTTGAGGAAGAAAGATTATGGAGACGCCGAAAGAGGAGCAACCATGTACGACAACAAGAAAATGTCTCTTTCAGCCATGTGTTAATAAGCTATATAATGGAAATTGTGGACTTTGACACTGACTGTGAACAATAATTTTATGTGTGGAATCCGAGTACTACAATCGTTATTTTTATTACCCGAACACAAGCGCCAACAGTAGCATGAAGACCGCTGACATGCATCACTATCACTTCTACCACCACTACAATGACTCATGGCTAGCTTTATGTGTTCGACTGTAATGTTATTTTCTTCCCGCAAACAATGCTCCTTTTTTGCAGGTATAGGACGACTTCCGGTCAAGATTCAATCGCATTTGAAGGGAGGAAACTATCTAAACTGTTTAAGGATTTAACACTGGAGGAACTGGAAGTCATTGCAACTCTAGGAATGGGTGGATTTGGACGAGTAGAGCTAGTGAGAGTAAAATGCATTTTGGTTGGCTTATAATATCCGAATGCTCCAGACAACAACTTTTTTAGTAAAACTGAGTCGAGAATAGTACATGGGCCCATGAAAATATAGAGGACATACAAAGTTTCTCTTCGATTCTATTTGAGCAAGTGATATGTCACATGTTTAACAGCGAGTGTTATAATATAGACGTGAGTGTTTTAATGGGAATTACACCACTCGTAAAAGTCATAACGGACCATAGTGGCATACTACACTCGGGATCGTTGTGGTATATTTTCCATATCTTCACTCATGAGGATATGGATGACGTCATTTCCCGCTTTGCACGATTCAGTTTGTGCACACAGCTGCCAAACGAACGTCATATCTTCGAGCTAACGTGTAATACCCTCTATATATTACACATCACATTTGTGGTACCGTGTAATACCCTCTATATATTACACATCACATGTGTGGTACCGTGTAATACCCTCTATATATTACACATCACATGTGTGGTGCCGTGTAATACCCTCTGTATATTACACATCACATGTGTGGTACCGGTTTTTTCGACTTCCTACCCCTTGGTATATCACTAATGAATATATTCTCTGACAGGTCCAGAATGTCAAGGACAAGCAGACTTACGCGCTAAAGTGTCTGAAGAAGAAACATATCGTAGATATGCGGCAACAGGAACATATTTATTCCGAGAAGAAGATTATGAGTCAGGCAAACTCACCGTTTATTTGCAAGTAAGAAGAAAGGATTTCCCCTTAATCAACACAGAATCGTAACAGAGAATTTAGCAAAACAAATGACTTATATATTCACTAAAAGTACTTCAAGATTTGACCCTCGAAGTTTTTTGTCAAACAATTGTGATGTGCCGGGAAAACACCGGTGTGATGCTCTACCAGCTGAACTGAACCAGACGTCGAGATTATCAGGAATTTTTATACGTTGTGGTTCAGTTTTATCCTTGGTTCATATTTTATTTTCCTTTGTTTTGGTTATCGTAAATTGATGATAATGAGTTTAAAACAAAGGAAAATAAAACTTGAACCAAGAATAAAATTGATCCACAACACATACGCAGTGTTCGCCATGATACCCAAAGTTTAAGTACATATTAAACAAATCCTATGTTCGGTTGGAATCGTAGTTTGACTCCAATCTTTGTTGGCGTTGTAGGCGGTTCGCTTTTTTCCCCAGTTTTGTTTTAAAATAAAGCAACCTCAACGTGCCTTCACTTTCGTTGTAGCCTATGTGACCGGCGTTTGAAAAGGAGGGGGAGGGGGAGGAGAGGGGAATTTTGCACACTCCCACCCCTTTAAATACCGGCCACGTTGGCTACTTTCGTTTTTCTGCTGCTGCACTGAGCTACCAGACCCATCGGAAGGAACTAGTTTTACACGGTACATCACTTAATGTATCCTCTATATTCTCTCATCTTCGCGATTTACCATCGTAATTACTTATGACTTGCTCTTGTTTTCCCTCATTGGCAGGTTGTACCGCACGTTCAAAGATCTCAAATATGTGTACATGTTAATGGAGGTGTGTCTAGGGGGAGAGCTTTGGTGCGTTCTCAGGGACAGGTACTGGATAATGGAGACACTGTACATTATATCAAACACTTGAAGGAAACAGAAAACAATGGGGAGCATTTGACTTTATTGTTTACAAATATACATGAAACAGTTTCATCGAGCTGATTGGCTGAGAAGACGTCATTTGACCCCAAGCAATGCAGAAAGTTGACATACTGAGTGCAGGATTTTGAAACTAAATGCAGGAATTTAAAATTAAATCTTGGCATGTAATATTATTAACAAGTAATCAAATGTTTTTGATGGCAATTCGGAAAAAGGAAGCACTCATAAATTCCTCAAAGACAACAAACAATATGGTTCCGGATTATCTTAGTTCGCGCTTTGTCTTCCGTTCCGATACTTTAACCCATAACCTAAGAGATAATGACTGTGGGCTTGCTATCCCACAGCCCCACGCTAATTATTGTAAAAGAAGTCCTGTGCTACAGCGGAGCTGTAGTGTGGAATAGACTGCCCTCGGATATTTGACAGTCGTGTCCTCTTTTAATGAATTTAAATCTAAGTTAAAGAATTATGATTTTAACAGTAGGCTTATCTAAGTTTTATTTTGTTTTTATACACTGCTAGCTAAAAGAGATTAATAATTGTATGGCTTTTGTCTCTGTTTCTTTTTTCCTTGTGATACACTCAGCACAAGTAAAAAACTGATCTTTAAACACCAAGTACAGAACGGCTAACAATCCTGTTTTTATATTTTTGTTTGTTTGTTTCTTTTCTTTTTTTCAGGGGTTGTTTCGATGATTCAACCACTCGCTTTTTTGTCGCTTGTGTGGTAGAGGCATTTGAATATCTTCACTCTAGAGGCATTGTATATCGGGACTTAAAAGTGAGTTAAGTACCTTAACCCTTCCACTCCTAAAGGTTCCCCATTTGATAAGTAAAATGGTCTGGCGTTAGCCAGAGTCAAATCTAAGTCAAATTTTTACTAGTGAAGTAAATTAAGGTATTGAAACTTCTTAGATTTTAATAGTTATAGATTATATCCTATAGTTATAGATCATAGGTATAGAATTATAGAGATTTTTATTTAGTGAATTAAATTAGGGTATCTATCATTTTAGGCTAATATTAGGGTTTTTCATAATTATGATTGTTAGTATCATTATTTTTTTACGCTGTTATAACATGTTTATGCCAATTTTTAAAATGTAATGAACAGAATACACAAATAAAATTGTTTTGAATTGAATTAAAATAATAATAATAATAATAATAATAGTGATAATAATAATAATAATAATAATATTGCGCGTTTTACATCTAAATATGATCAATATGATCGCGTCACAATAATGAATTACATTAATAACAATATTCACACCTTATATTAATTTTCAATAAAGGTAAACCTGTTGAACAAACTCCTAGCCTGTAAAAAATTACTGAATGCTACTCTAAAATAACAAGTCTTAAGCATGGTTTTAAAGGTGAAGAAGTCTGCCTGCATTCCAAGTCTTACTACTCTTCATGTTTATAGCCTGAAAACTTGCTGTTGGATGAGGACGGCTATATTAAACTGGTCAGTATACTAACATATAATATTTTTCTACATTATCAAGAACCGGTTTTTTTTTTTCATTGATTAATCGTCATTAGTACAAATACTCAGGTGATTTTACAAAATCGCTCGCTCTGATTGGTTCGCTATCTTGGATTATCAGCCGATAATCATCTCGACGAACAAAATGGCTGCCAGTCGTTCGCGCGCTTTTGATGAAATAAAATTTTTTCGTGTTTTACAATGCTTTTTCTTTTCTTTTTTTGAAATAGTCACCTGTGTATTTATACTAAAACAATTATTCGCCTCAGGCTCAGTGGTTGTCGGTGAATATTCGTCTCGGTGAATGTTAACCGATAATCACTGAGCCTGAGGCGAATCATTGTTAAATATAGTATTTAATTTTTGTTATCATGTTTTTAGGTTGATTTTGGCTTTGCAAAACGAATCGGATTTGGAAGGAAGACATGGACATTCTGTGGAACTCCAGAGTACGTTGCACCAGAAATTATTTTGAACAAGGTGATCATTATCACGTTACATTTTTACGTATACAACCTTTGCTTTAATCTTTTCCCCCATGAAAGATTCAAAATGGGGAATAATAAGCTTTTATTGAGGTGCATAAGCATTGAATAAAGGACTGCGAGAAAAACCTTGTGTTTTATGATAGCTAGCACCGCTTTTACAGCGACCTCCACCACAAACATGATTGTAGACTTTCGAACTGAGAAACTGTTATGTTAGCTATGTTCCTGAAAGAGAAAATGAAGTAAGAGAACGTATCTTCCATACTGGGTTCTCTTACTATGATAAGGGGACAGAATCTATTTTAGATCCAGAAACTATATTTACTGACCAATGGCTGATGTCCTTCTCATCACGTGGTTGTAATTTCAATGCGCCATTCGGAAACCGCGCAGCCATTGAACGAGATATAAATAGATTCCGCGCTAAAAATAGATTCTGTCCCCTTATCCTGTCAGACGGGGTTATGTTCTCTTTCCTCATTTTCTCTTGGTTCCAGAGATTATGAGATATTGTTCTTGCCACGAGAACATAAAATTCATATTTCAGAACGAACGCGTAATTTTCTTTTTATTACATAGCCAAAACACATAAAGACGTTCGTTTGGCAGCTTTGTACACAAACTGAATCGTGCAAGGCGGGGAATGACGTCATCGATATCCTCGCTAATGAGGTTACTGAAAATACGCCACTACGGTCCCGGATGTCGTTTCGTATGAATTTTACGAGTGGTGTAATTCCTAATAAAACATTCACGTTTACATAATAAAATGGTTTACCAAACGAGTTGATAATGAAAGTTTTAGCACCTCGTAAATCCAACAGTGATAAAACTTACTTTATCAATTCATTGATAAACCATTTTTTGCGCGTTTCAACGCCGCACCGACGAAGCACCAGTGTTTTTTTTTTTAGAAACTTACTTCTTTCTACATAAGTTCCTCTAAGTTCGTCCTGGGTAATTCTAATCCCATGACGAAGCACCAGTTTTTTTTTTTAGAAACTTACTTCTTTCTACATAAGTTCCTCTAACTTCGTCCTGGGTAATTCTAATCCCATGACATTTTGCGCACCATCTAGGGTCATGATTTGTCAGCGGATTACTGGTCCCTCGGGATTCTCATCTTTGAACTTCTAACGGGAAGGTAAAATTGCTCGTTTGCAGATTAGCGCTTGTTTCTTTTTCTTCGTTGGTTGTTTGTATTATTCTCTAATGTGACTGTCCGCTTGAACAACCGGATAGACTAAAAGTAAAAGATTCCCAGGCGATTAGACTACCGTTAATCCTTCATTAACCCTTTAAGTCCCAATATCAATATTCATTTTTTCTTAACTGTTCTCATATAGTACTAGTGAGGAGAATTTGTTTAAATATCAATACAACTATTTTTGCTGATCATTTTCGTTATTCTCATAACACGAATGGTTGATGAACAGTTAATATTGTAATGAGAAATTGGATGCTGGTCGCTACAATGGCAGGGTTAAGCCACCCGGGTGACTGACTTATTTAACATAACTTTCAGGGGTGGCTTACTTGATAAACCCGATAGGAGAACCAGCTAGCAAGCTTTCCATAGCCTTGGGCGTTATGACTTTATGTTAATCCTTCCAATTCGAAAGCTTACAGCTCCTTTGGCCACTGCACACGATACATCAGCAAAGAAATTTATCTCTTTTTTTTCCTTCTTATATTTTTCCTTTTGGCTCATCGTAATACCTATATTGTAATTATGTTTTTCTCTTGTAATCGTCGTGTAAAATAAGGATTGAATTGAATTGAATAACTTCACGTCACAAACTGGACTGCTTAGACGTGAAAAAATCATAGTGCTGAACTTTACCAGGGGGTGGTTTAACAGAGGATTTACTGTAATTAGTCCACTACTTCTGGGTGGTAGGGAAGAGTTGATTGCATTGTTGTTTTGTGTGCGCATTGTCCAGTATCTTTCTTAATTGTTGTCCGACATGATTTGGTGATCGTACCATCTGCAACACCAGACACTACCCCTTTCCACTTGAAATCATACTGATTGATCTATTTTTTCAATTAGTAAAATACCAGACGCTGATATTAGATTTCCTATTAAGGCATCCATTCCACTTTACTTTTTCAGTCCCCCTTTCTACGCTTCGGATCCAATGAAAACATACAACATAATTCTCCGGGGAATGGACGTTGTCGAGTTTCCCACGAAGATCGGACGAAACCCTCAGAACCTGATCCGAAGGCTGTGTAGAGAGAGCCCTACAGAACGACTGGGTTATCAAAAAGACGGGCTGAAAGACGTCAAGAAACACAAGTAGGCATCCACACTGTTTAGTAAAACAAACAATATAACAGTTCAGTACTGTTAAGTAGCTTTCCACACTGCATGGTTTGATCCACACATGAAAAAGTTAGAACCACCCTGTATAGTATAGTATAGTAAAACAAACAGTACCACATTACAGTACTGTTCACTATGAGTAGCTTTTCAAAGAATGGTCGTACTGAATGTTTTGATCTACAGATGAAAAAGTTAAAACGAAACTGTCGAAACGTCGCGATCAACACCAAGTGACTACATCGTGTGACAAAAGAAGAATAATCATCACATTTTCCACGATGAACAACAACCCATTCCTTAATTAACGAAACGTATAGTTAAACAAACACCACCTCAGTACAGTGGGGGACATTCTTATAGTATTTGCCTTGAACTTAGGAGTAAAACGTGTCTGAATATTTGAGAATACAATACATGTGTTCCGTATCGGCAAAAATTAACCAAGATTCCACATTTCTTGTGCATAGGTGGTACCAAGGATTTCACTGGCAAGGCCTTGTAGAACGTAGTTTGGAACCTCCTATTAAACCAAAGGTGGCTACTATTGTTTTTTCTAACTTGAAGACAAAGTTTTCATCAGACAACAAAATTCTTTTCAATTAGGTCCATCAGAGGGTGTTCATGCTCCCTTGACGTGAGTTATTGTTTTAGACTAATTGACCAGAGGCCCAAAAATGCATGAAAGTTGTGAAAGTCTATACCTGGAACAGAAAGGACCATGCCTTTACAACAGAACTGATCAAATAGCATATGTCTTATTTATTTAACCAGGTCAAGAGTCCTACTGACTTCAGCAACTTTGATCGCTATGCAAACGACCTGGATGTCCCCCCGGATGACCTGTCAGGCTGGGATGAAAACTTCTGACCACAGCAATTAACAGGGGCGTAGCTAAAGGGGGAGGTCACACTGTGCCACCCAGGGTTTGACCACCCAGAATTTCATGTTGACATCCACGTTGTGTTTAGCTAAAAGTAATTTTTTTTCGGGTACGGAGTGGGAGGGAGAGTTACGTTCCTCGAAACATTAGTTTCTCTGTTCTGATCTCATTTGGGCACAACAAATAGGGAGATCAAAGGCACCCCAGGACCCCAGGCTAATCGGACTTAAAACTTCCAGCTTCCCTTAAAATTTGTTAAATCTCTTCCAAAATTTACTATTTTACACTTTTGAATTTTTACTCCCGCTTTGAAGTCTTTCGAGCACCTTGCCAGTTTGCCAAAGTGCAACATGCGCGCAAACTCTCAGCGGCTAACCAGAAATTTTCAAATTTGAAGCTGATCAAATACAGGAAACAGCCAAAAATTTATTTCCCATTAACTATAAAAATTCAACTGATCAGAAAGAAAATGCGAAGCATTTTTGAATAGCCATGGATGGTCTACATTTTAATCAATTTTGAAGGTTTTCTCTCGGTATATACATAGCAGTTTTTCTACTCTGTGAGCGCAGATGTTCTTCCGTAGTCGATTTCCTCCGCCCGGAAAGGAACTTCTACACCCGAGCGACAATACGATTTCTGTGACGTTTGATCGTTGACCAATCAGATTATACGATAAATAGAAGGTCGAGTGCTTCTCACTAATTTTCAAATTTAAAGCCACCAGTCATGTATAATTTATCGTAAACAATAGTTTCTAAACATTATTTATTGGAAATATGTGTAATTTAATATCATATTCTCTTGGGTCGCAAAGCCTCTGTTCTTATCATTATCAGTGTCAGATCGTTCTAGACATATAAAGGCGAGTGTCAAGAAAATACAAGTGACTCTTGGGATATTCCACGGTATACCACTCGTCGGCCCGGCGTTGCATGACAAGTGTGTATTCCACTGAGTAGTTCATTTGTGTTTCGAATAACAAGAAAATGGGTACATCAAACGAGTTTATTAAGTAAGTTATACCACCGTAAGGTAAAAGGGAGGTGCTAAGTGCTAATAAGTCGTACTAATAATCTTTACCTGCGACATATTCTACATTCATGGCATATTCGTGTTCCGATATCTTATGATCACCGTTTGCTACCTCAGGACATCCAAGATTACGACGTTTTCCGATGACCCAACTTCGATTTCAGGGCGCTTTTCCTTCTTGGAAAAGCGCCCTAGTATCGAGGTTGCCGACGACCGTTACTATAAAGAAAACGAGTCCGATATGCGTTGACATAAAGAATGTGTTGAAAAGTCTACATGAAGAAACGATTTTTAGATTCTGAGAAACGTTAGCATGAAGACGATTTCGAGATTTTTTACGTGAAGAAAACGATTCCGATAAACGTTAACATGAAATTAATTTTGAGAAAATTCTGCATGAAAAAATAAAAACGATTTCGAGAAAATTTAAGCTTCAGAAAGCGATTTTCATAAACCCCATACTTCATTATAAATACTAAAGCTGTTTTTTTTTCTGGATAATGAAGAACGAAACAATACAGCTACAGAATTATTGTACGTATCCAAACCGATTTTGCTATAAAGCCTTCACTATTTTTAAACTTGAATTCGCTAACCTAGTTCTTCAAGGCTGCTATCGACATACTGTATTTTATTTTACGGTATCAGTTTTATAACATCAACAAAAGATCCCATATCAACCACACGAAACAAGTTAGTGGTTTCACTGCTGGCCATTTTCCTAATTTCGTTGATTCCTGAATTGAAGTTTCCAACAGCAATGACGAAAACATCAACTCCGATACCCTTCAACAGATTGGCCTGTGGTATGGTATTGGCTTGGTTAATATTTGATCGGCCATCTGTGATAACCACTGCAACACGTCTACTTCCTGGTCGAAGTCCAGAGTTGCCACTCAGGAAAAGATTTGTTCTGGCTAATTTAAGGCCAGCCTGCGTGTTTGTACTGCCACCTGTATATGGGACATTCATCAAGTACTGTTTGGCATGTGATGAAGAAACGAACTTGGAATTAAACAGAGCTTGAGCAGTTGTCGAGAACTTTACGGCACCATAGTGGTCGCCACTGTGGTGTTTATCGATTAACAGTCTCAGTGCTTCTAAACCTTTTAAAAAGTCAGTTTTGTTAATCGAACCAGAGTCGTCAATGATGTACGCCACATCACTGTCACTGCCTTTGCCTCGAGGACCATAGATGCCATTCGGTCGACCAAGCAGGTTTGTGGCAATCTTGTTTGCCGTTTCTCTCTTCGATGGAATTACGTCTGTTATAAAAGATTAAGATGAAATATAAATACGTTGTAGGAGCACACGGGCCATGACACCCACACGGCCGGCGCTCTTCTCGGTGTTTGCTGCATGAAGCAATTTCAAATATTGTTTATCCTCCCTTGATGGGTTGTTAACCCATTCACTGAACCGGTTAAACTGGTTAAACTAGATAAGTTGTGCGTAGAGGAAGATATATAACTGCTCTGAGTAGTTTGTACAATGTTTAAATCCAAAACTGAAAACAATTTGTAAGCGAATATCGCTGAAACCAAACAGCACCAAAGTATAAGAATTTGGGATAATCAAACATGTTGATCGCCCGCCCCCATCCTTTTTACCTTGAGGTGGTATAAATTACTCAGTTATCAGCTTGTTTGATTATCCCAGTTTCTTGTGTTTCAATTCCCCACCAGAGCAGCACCAGGTTCTCTAGAAACTACCCCCACAGCACCAAAGTATAGTGTCAAGATTCCTTTAAAGAAAATAAGAAAATTTACTGAATGACCACAATGTATGTTTTGATCCACACATAAAACAGTTAGAACCACACTGTATAGTAAAACAAACGTGACCACAGTACAGTACTGTTCAGTAGCTTTACAAAGAATGGTCAAACTGCATGGTTCGATCTTCAGCTGAGATGAAAACGTTCCTAAGAGCCACGCTGTATGGAAAAACAAACAGTACCACAGTACAGTACTGTTTAATAGCTTTCCAAAGAATGGTCACACTGCATGGTATGATCCACACATAAAAAAATTAGAACCACACTGTATAGTAAAACAAACAGTACCACAGTACAGTACTGTTTAGCAGCTACTCAAAGAATGCTCACACTGGATCGCTTTATGTAACAGATCAAACCTTTGATTCAGTATTCTATCGTGGGATTTTCGTAAACCTAAAATGGGCTTAAGAACTAAAGACATAAAAGTCATAACGAACGGGACTACGTTTTTTTTTTTCAAAACAAAAAAAAGCCAGCAAACCACTCTTTAAAGATAATTTCTCTTACTTACTTGGATTAAAGCCGTTGTCACCCCACAAAAATGAATGTGAAGCTCCAATGAACAGAGCACAAACTAGAAAACACTTCATGTTTTATCTTCAGAAAGCTCCGGTCTAGTCGAAGATGTGTTGCTTGAAATACCGGCCGGCTTGAACTCCTCTTTAAGTTATTTGGCTCGCTGTGTCGGTGTTTTATACTCAATCAAAGGAAACAAGAACAGTAAGGAATGTACCAGTAACACGTTCGAAGGGATTTTTTTAACATTCTAGCTATAACCGGACCAAAAAGAAAAATTTGGAAAGAGGAAATGAGATTTGAACTTCCTGTAACGAAATTCAATGAATTTCCCTACATCAATTGGCAATGCAAAAGGAAAGAGAGAAAAATAGAGATAGCTTATGCCTGAGTAAGTAGATGAAAACCGGCATTTAATCAAAATCATTTTGAACAGCAATAGTTGTGTTCAAAAGCAAAAAAATATACAACCATAAAGAAAGATCATCATGGCAAGAACGTGTAAACATTTGACTTTGCGTAACAGACGGAACTTTGGCAAAAAGCCGAGACATATCCAGATTCATACCTTACGAAGTATGTAAAAATAGTCAATTAGAACCACACCAAGAGCACCCAACGCCTGTATTCTGTAAGATATCTTTTCGGAGAATCAAAAATTGCCTACAGTTTTCTATAGCTTGACGAAGGCTAGGCATTTCTAGATGATCGTTCCATTCATGTACAATTTTCGTAGTATATCTAATAAATTCCCTACGATTTTCTCAAGTTTAATTTTTCTCATTTCAGTCCTCAAGTTACACTTCCAGTTCAGTTAATCTATTTAGCCAGTATAAAATACATGACAGGAATGGTTTAAATCTAAGTTGACAAGGGAACCCAGGAAAGGAGAAACCAGAAGGTTCAGAACGCCGGCTTAGAAAGCTGTAAGCTTCGACTCTTAATACCTTACAATGGCTATGGACTTCTGGTACCAATTATTTTAATAACTGACTCCTTCATACATGTACAATAACAGATACGTAACTTCAGCTTGACAAAAACGTGCATGGTTAACCGGCAAGTTCGGTGATTTCCTTTAAAATGATGAGTTTTTGCTGTTCGAAGACATTTGTTGGCATCAAGCCCGCATCCCTAAGTTCTTTTAGGTCCTTCATCTGCGAGAACAACTTACTGCGAACTCCTATCTAAAAAATAGAATACAGAAAAGTATGCTTAAAATGTCAACAAAAATGATAGCCACGATCGATAGGAAATGAAAATGACGATGAATGGCATCATGTCGAGAGGTAAATAATATATTTTTACCACAGTGGGAAACATAATCAGTGCAGATTTGACCCTCGTATTTTGGCAACTTCAGCGACGTCGTGATTACGTCGTGATTGACATCCAAGTGACTAAGATAATTATAGTAATTTGGTCTACGACGTGACGCGTGGTGATTTTCCGGAAACAAAAGAAGGGGTCCGCAATCTAGTGACCAATAGTTTCAGTTAATCCTCTCAGGTTTCCCTCAGTTAACAATTCGGAAATGCTTAAGTTGACCTTCCAGCAGAATTTAAATTATATTTACGTGAGTCGCACATAAACGCTAAAACCAGCTGAAATATGAAATAGCCAGAAATATACACAAGTATGATATTTCAGTGATGTTTTAATATAAATTCGCTATCCTAGCCAGAAATCCCATCTTGCCGAATATCCTGTGAAACCTCTGTCCAGCGGACACCCTTGTGAACTTCCCAAGTGTCTGCTTAATGGAGGGTGTAGTAACTTCAGCTTGACAAAAACCTGCATGGTTAACCGGCAAGTTCGGTGATTTCCTTTAAAATGATGAGTTTTTGCTGTTCGAAGACATTTGTTGGCATCAACCCCGTATCCCTAAGTTCTTTAAGGTCCTTCATCTGCGAGAACAACTTACTGCGAACTCCTATCTAAAAAATAGAATACAGAAAAGTATGCTTAAAATGTCAACAAAAATGATAGCCACGATCGATAGGAAATGAAAATGGCGATAAATGGGATCATGTGGAGGTAACTGATAATTTTAGATTTGACCCTCGTTGTATTTTTGCAATATTTCAGCGACGTCGTGATTCACATCCAAGTGACTTGGTCGTTAGACAAATGAAAAAGTCTATGTAACAACTGCATCATCCACAACCAATAACTTGATTTATTATATGGATAATAGTGTTTTACAAGCTAAAACTAAAACACTCGCATTTTCCATATAGTCACTCTGTGAAGATATGAAAACTGATGTACCAAATGTCCCGGATGTACGTGCATGTCTTAACAAAATTTCCCCGTTTCTTGTCCATATAATAACAAGAACATTACACGGTGGCTTGAAGATATGAATTTTATTTTCTAGTGTTAAAAACAACATTTTACTCGCTTGCTTCGCTCGCTCGTAAAATATTGTTTTCACCACTCGAAGATAAAATTCATATCTTCAAGCCACCGTGTAATATCCTCTATTTAGTATAAATACTCAGTGATTATACAAAATCGCGCGCTCTGATTGGTTCGCTATCGCGAATTATCAGCCGATAATGACCTCGACGAACAAAATGGTTGCCAGTCGTTCTCGTGCTTTTGATGAAATAAAAAAAATTTTCGTGTTGTACAATGCTTTTTCTTTTCTTTTTGTGAAATAATCACCTGTGTATTTATACTGAAACAATTATTCGCCTCAGGCTCGGTGATTATCGGTGAATATTCACCGATAATCACCGAGCCTGAGGCGAATAATTGTTAAATATTCCATAACCATTTCAACGTGGTTTAGAAAGAGCAGATTCGAACAAGGGAGCTCGCCAATACAGCTGACTAACTAAACCACCCATCAACATCTGCACAATTAGTTTGCGATCATTCCCCTTTCTCGTCTACAGATCTTCCGAAGCGTTTTTATCATCACTCAAGGCTTTCCTTGAGCCTCTAGAAGAGTACAGACTACACACACCACTTTGTCCCTTGCCATTAGAAGACAACCCGGAATTTTTAGAGATATCTGAAGAAAGAACTTTTGAATTACTACATAGCCTTAATCCAGCAAAGGCCTCAGGTCCCGATGGTATTACCAATTGGCTACTAGAAGAATATGCTGAGTCACTCGCCTTTCCTGTCAAAACTATTATCAATGCATCATTTAAACAACAGCGTTTACCTGATATATGGAAATGTGCTGATGTGACACCTTTGCCAAAGAAACAACCTGTTGAAAACCTAAAGAAAGATCTGAGACCTATCTCGCTAACACCATGTTTGTCAAAAGTTGCTGAGGACATTGTTGTTCGTGATTTCGTGAAGCCTGCTGTAATGAAAGTCCTTGACCCTAACCAGTACGGTGCAGTCCCGAAATCATCCACCACCATCGCTTTGCTAAGTATGATCCATAATTGGACAATTGGTACTGATGGAAATGGATCTACTGTCAGATCGATCCTTTTCGGCTATCGTAAAGCGTTCGATCTTATCGACCATAGCATCCTTGTAAACAAACTATGCAACTTAGAATTACCAGCAAGTATTATCAACTGGATTATTGATTTCCTCAGTAACCGTTTCCAAAGAATTAAACTAATAGATGGATGTTTCTCTGAATGGGGCTCGGTCCCTTCTGGAGTCCCCCAGGGGACCAAATTAGGGCCATGGTTATTCATTATCATGATCAATGACCTAGTTCTCAGCGACTCCCGTGTCTGGAAGTACGTGGATGATACGACGACATCAGAAGTTGTCCCTAAAGGTGGAATCAGCAGTGCACAAACTATTGCTGATAAAGTAGCTGAATGGTCACAGAACAATAGAGTCCAGTTAAATACAGATAAGTGTAAAGAACTCAGAATTTCATTTGCAAAAATGAAACAAGTATTTGAACCAGTTAAGGTTGACGGAAAAGAGCTAGAAGTCGTAACAAGAGCAAAGCTATTAGGTATAACCTTATCAAGTGATTTATCGTGGAACGATCACATAAATGAAGTTATCAAGAAAGCATCAAAAAGGTTGTACTTCTTGGTTCAATTAAAAAGGGCCAAGGTACCCCGTGAAGATATGGGGTTGTTCTACATTACATGTATAAGATCTGTATTAGACTATGCCGCGCCTGTGTTCTACTATTCTCTACCAAAGTATTTAACACACGAACTGGAACTTATACAAAAGAGGGCGCTAGCTATTATGTGTCCCGATCTTAACTATAACGAAGCACTTACTCGCATGGATTTGGTCTCGATAAATGAACATCATAGTAACTTATGTAATAATTTTTTTAATGAAATCCTAAATGATAAAAGCCATAGGCTGCATTATTTACTCCCTCCATTACATAAATCTTCTAGATACACTTTAAGGCGTACGAGAACCTTTGATGTCCCTAAAGTTAAAACGAATCGAGCTAAGAACACTTTTATTATATCGTCAAGTCTTAATGTTGATACTTTTTAGTCCTTTTTTTTAGAGTTTGCCTTTTTGCTTAATCTTGTACATAATTTTAGATTTTATAGTTTGCCAAATATTAATTTAATTGTAATTAGAGTATTAACATTTTGTACATAAATACGCAATTCAGCCTAATGGCTGCCATGTATTTTCAATAAAGTCTATTCTATTCTATTCTACTGAAGTTTTCCGAGGATATCAGTTAAGATGACCCTCTTACTGATTTCCTAAAAGTGCCGAAGATTTTTGTCTTGCCTTACCTTCTGAACCGTAACAGGAAAGCCACCTTCGTCATTGCCCATAGCTGCCTCAGTCTGTTCATGATCTCTTGATCCAGAATAATCATCGCCTCTTGCTCTCTGACAATTGGTCCTGATTGTATTAATTTCCTGTGCTTTTAAGCGACAAGAAACAACCTCAGCGCCTATCTTTGTATCAAGCGTTATTTCACCACCTTGACAGAATTAATTGGGCATGTGCACCATGCGCGCTCAATTCATGCACAGTTAGTATAATTTCAGGAGTAATTTTGTTGCAGAGGAATATAGAAGATGCTGCATAATATATACGTCTTACTAACCAAGTTCGAGGTCCGTACTGCAAGTTACGGACCGAGTTTTTTCTGCTCGAATTTATGGCCCAAGCGCAAATCGCGCGGGCCGTAAATCCAAGGGGAAAAAAACAAGGATCCGTAACTAACCGTACGGAACGAGAAAACGAGGTTTGTAAGATATTTTTTATATCTTTCTAGACACAGTTGGCGACCAAAACAAATTTTTGAACTTAGTGGGTCTTACAGTGAAGTACGGCCCGCTAAATTGACCAATCACAGCGTGCGTACTAACTAATATAGATATAATTAATAAATGCTGTTACTGTTTTTATATAAGGCTCTGTGCCCAGCTGCTGAGAATGATCCCAAAACAATTTTGTGGTTCGACTGCTATAGGACAGGTTACCAATAAGGGAGATGTATGTGAAGGAATCAATCTAACCACGTAGTAAGTGACTATACAAATAGCAGAAAGTGTGATGTAAACTTGACAATTGTTTAAAAGGTAGAAACTAGTGAATCAAATGCAAACTCGTTGTGGGACAACACGAGAAGAGCCTGTAAATCACGAGCCGCAGGTGAGAGATTTACAACCCCTTTCGAGTGTTCTCCCAGCATCCCAAGTTGTTTACTACGCCGTTAAACACATAGAAACTGCAGTTTATTGGTACAATACCGGTGCAATAACCCATAGATTTTCGATCAAACGTAATGAAACAAAAGATAAGTGGCTTCTTGAATTCCCAAGCACATGTGGGCAGTGTTTGGTACGTGATTATGCGAAGAAAGTGTGACATGTAAAGGAGCCAGTATATATACCGCTGAACAGTAAACAAATTTAATTGTGGATTTTCAGTTCAAGCGGCAGTTACATTTTGTCCTGTTATCTTGAAATCCACTTCTCCGTAACGCTTTCTGTTCTGTTTTCCTGATGATTGTTTATGTGACTTAGCACAGTTTAAGTGGCTTTGTTGTTGTCTAAAGTAGTAGAAATGTTTTTTTCCTTTGCTACCAGTTGCTTACCCTGCACCACATTCTGGTTGTCAGTTTCTTTGGGTGCGGAGAATTCGAGAAAATGTGTTATGAGTTCATCAATAAGGATTTTTAGTTAAAATGACAGTTTTCACTTTGGAGAACTCTACACTGACAAAAAATTTGATGATCTTGGTTAAAAAAAAACAAATTGTTCAAACTATAATTGTTGGGCTGTGTGTCTGAAAATTAACGTAAAAGAACGATAACACTGCATACAATATTTCTCTAAGTTACAGTTCGATAAGTGCAGTATCGCTTACCTGTTCTGGGGAAATCAGATCCATATTTTTCAAAGTACTTTTGTTGCAGTTCCTTGACCACCATATCCATATTAGCCCCCTTTTTAAAAAAATGTTAACAGGGAAGGCTAAACCCAACGATAGAACTTTAAGAATACTTCCGTACGAGTTTTACTAGAAGAAGAATGAGAGAACAGATAAAAAGAAAAAAACACTGTATAGTCAAACAAAACGTCACGGTATCACAGTACAGTACTGTTGGAGTAGCTTTACAAAGAATGGTCACACTGCATGGTTTGATCCACGGATGAAAAAGTGAGAACCACACTGTATAGTAACGCAAACAGTACCACAGTACGGTACTGTTCAGTAGTTCTCTAAAGAATGGTCACACTGCATGGTTTGATCCACAGATGAAAACGTTAGAAAAACACCGTATAGTAACACAAACAGTACCACAGTACAGTACTGTTCAGTAGCTTTCTGAAGAATGGTTACACTGTATGGTTTGATCCACAGATGAAAAAGTTAAAACCACACTGTATAGTAAAACAAACAGTACCACAGTACAGTACTGTTCAGTAGCTTTACAAAGAATGGTCACACTGCATGGTTTGATCCACAGATGAAAACGTTAGAAAAACACCGTATAGTAACACAAACAGTACCACAGTACAGTACTGTTCAGTAGCTTTCTGAAGAATGGTTACACTGTATGGTTTGATCCACAGATGAAAAAGTTAAAACCACACTGTATAGTAAAACAAACAGTACCACAGTACAGTACTGTTCAGTAGCTTTACAAAGAATGGTCACACTGCATGGTTTGATCCACAGATGAAAAAGTTAGAACCACACTGTATAGTAACACAAACATTATCACAGTACAGTACTGTTCAGTATCTTTACAAAGAATGGTCACACTGCATGGTATGATCCACAGATGAAAAAGTTAGAACCACACCATATAGTAACACAAACAGTACCACAGTACAGTACTCAGTGTTCAGTAGCTTTCTGAAGAATGATTACACTGCATGGTTTGATCCACTGATGAAAAAGATAGAACCACACTGTATAGTAAAACAAACAGTACCACAGTACAGTACTCAGTGTTCAGTAGCTTTCTGAAGAATGGTCACACTGCATGGTTTGATCCACTGATGAAAAAGATAGAACCACACTGTATACTAAGATGTACTAAAGTAAACAAGATAACTACTTGGTGTAGGCACTCACATAATAAGGACACTAAAGTAAGGCTAGGGATCATGATTAAGGACAGTGAAGTATGGCTAGAGGTGAGTACAGCTTAGGTTGCTAAAGTAAAGCTTGGCGACTATATATTTACAACGCAGACCACTCTATTAATTGTGAACCTCTCGAACCACTATGTGAGTGCCTACACAAAGCAGTTACCGAAAACAGAACCACAGTACAGTCGTGTTCAATTAGCTGTCTAAAGAATCATGGCTCAAACTGAATAGTTTGATCCACAGATGAAAAAGATAGAACCACACTGTATAGTAAAACAAGCAGTACCACAGTACAATACTGTTCTGTAGCTGTACAAAGAGTGGTCGGTCACGGTTTTATTTATCCTCACGGTACAGAGATATAACAAAAAGTAAAACGACGCCACACACACAATGTGGAACACTACTAATGAGTGAAATTTCAAGTGCGCGATACAATTGTCACTTCACGGTTTGATGGCCGGGCAGAAGCCATTTTTCTGGAGGATTTAAAACCTCATTATAAATGTGGTTGAGCTTAGAAGGTCATGCTCACAATTCTCTGCACGATTACTTACATTTTCCTGAGTGGTTTTCTGTGTTTCTTCTCCGTTTCCTTTCCAAAGTCTTCTACGAATGCAGTGCAAACAGAACCTCACCAAAAAGGCGGCGAGATTATAAGGTACAGGAATAGGTTGGAGGGCATTGTATGTCTGTAGAGCGATAGCCCTCTTGAAAGACCATTCACTCAACAAGTTGTCCTTAAAAATGAATAAGCGTAAAAGCTAACTTTTAACTCTTCAAAGAACACGGATCTATAATGCATGTAGACATGTTAACATTTGAAATAAGCATTTTCCTGAAAGCCAAAATTTTCAATTTGACTGGAGTCTTCACTTTTTGAGTGGAATATTGGCCATTTGTCACGAAGATTACATAACGTTAGAGCGTAGTATAGACAGTAAGTTCATTAAAGATATTGACTTAACCTAACGTGTAAAGCAAATCTCAGTTGGGTAAAAATGAGTCTTGGTACTTATTCTCAGTTTTTGGTTGAAGTCTTTATTTCCTTGACAGGCTCGACTGATTATCGTTTTGTTTTAAGATTTCTTTTCCTCCACGCGCCGCCATGTTTAATACAATTCTCCAAAGATGATGGTAATAATATAAATAATGATAATAATAATAATCGCAGAAAGAAGTTAAAAGACGGAGAAGGAAATTTGATCTGTCGACTATGCCACCAGAAAGAAGAGACAGTAACACACTTGTTCTGATGTAGCTGCTCTGCTATTGCTCAGTCTCTTTACAAGTCGAGACACGATCGCATGCTATGCCCAATTTATCATCAGATTCTATCATCATATGGTTTCGTCACAGACCATGATTTGACGCCATGGTACAAGCAGCCTGCACCAAAAAGCTCTGTGGAAAACGAGAAAACTAAAATCCTCTGGGATATTCCCGTACACCTGGATATAGCACCATCTGACGGCGCAAATAAACCTGATATTATGGCCATGGACAAGAAGAAGGAACAATGGATCCTGATTGAAGGAACGGTATCCAATGTAGGATGTATTGATGAACGATCCTTATACAAGCAGCACAAATACACAGACGTCCTCCAAGCTGGCCTGAAGAGACTTAGATTTAGTATTACTCAAGTGAACTTTGTATTTGGTTTCCTAGCAGGTTATAATAAACAACTTGTAATTGACTTGGATAAAAAAAGTATAAAGGACAAAAACAATCTAATTAGACAATGCCAGAAATGGCCGGGTGATCTCACAGAACTACGAGATCGTGAAAGCAGTCTATTCACTCAATTGACTTTCTATACATTAGAGACACTGTCCATCTTAAGTCAAGAATATCGCCTTGAATTGTAAGTTTCGCGTATTCTTTGTAAAATTCCAACTTCTGAAAGTTTAGAAGAAACGAAATAATAATAACAAAGTATTTGTCGGCGCATTTAAAATTCTCGATGAGCTTACAGCGGGAAGCTAAAGATACGTGATTTCCATATCTAATTATATATATATAATGTAACTGAAAAAAAAAATAACTAAGTAAAATCATATAACTATCTAGGGGTTAAAATAGTCGCAAAAAAGAAATGTTTTAAGTCTCAGACCTTTTTAAAGATTAAGAAAGACTGTTTCCAGATTCCAGATTAGCAGTTATTGTTCTCCTATAAGTAAGTAAGTAAGTAAGTAAGTAAGTAAAACTTCATTTAAACAGGCAGGGTAGCCTGTTCAGCTCAAAGGCTGGTATCCATGGGGGCCTTGTACTCTTTTAGATTAAAATGATACAAAGTCCCTGCCAATTAATTCTAAAGAAGACATTAGAAAGCTTCGACAACAATCTCAGGAGTCCAGAAAATACTGGTGATGGAGAGCGAAGTAAACATGGCGACGAGCGGGAAATTCAATAAAAAACAATTGCTTCGAATTGATATCAGCTTTGTACATGTCAACATTAATACCAAAGAAGTGATGTTTAAAGGCTACAGCAGTACTTAACCCTTTAAGCCCCAATAGTGTCTCTGGCCAACGACAGACGATTTTACTCGTCACAGGGAGACCTCTCGGGGCTCAAAGGGTTAAAAACTATCTCCTTAACCCTTTAAGCCCCAATAGTGTCTTTATAGATTTTCTTCTGGCTAACGCCAGACGATTTTACTCGTTACAGGGGGACCCCTTGGGGCTTAAAGGGTTAAAAACTATCTCCTTGACGCTTTAAGCCCCAATAGTGTCTTTATAGATTTTGCTCTGGTTAACGCCAGACGATTTTACTCGTCACAGGGAGACCCCTCGGAGCTTAAAGGGTTAAAAACTATCTCCTTAACCCTTTAAGCCCCAATAGTGTCTTTATAGATTTTTCTCTGGCTAACGCCAGACGATTTTACTCGTTACAGGGAGACCCCTCGGGGCTTAAAGGGTTAATGCGTGAAATGTTAAAGGAAACGGGGCCCCTCTTACACTGATTCGTTGATATGTACTACAGAGTAGGGCGATCACCATGTTCAGCAGAAGGACGACTGCGCTGATCAGAAACGCGCCATACAGAAGATACACCAGAAGCATTGAAGGATAGTCGTCTACTAATGGTAAACGATCCAAACTGGTTAGGCCTACTGAGGACCAGGCCAAATGTTTGACCATCAATCACCAGCTGCAAAGAATGATGGGAAACCTCGGTTTGTTAAGTGCGCCATTTTGTTCGGCAGTGTTTCTTTTCTTCACAAAGTTAATTGTTTTCGTTACTTTACATTGAAGATTCGCAAAAAATTAAAGTAAAGGTCGATAGCAAACTAAGATACCAATGTCAGACAGTAAGGTGATCACTTGCAGACTTCATAACTTACAAGACCCTTACAATGATTACAATAATGTCACCAGCAGCGTTACAACTTATAACGATTACGAACATACGAGCTAAGAAGTAACGATGATAGAGAATAATGCAAAGTTACAACTTACGATAGTCACAAAAAATGAAACATTTTAAAATTACATCGAAAGTAGTGCAACATAAAAACTGGGACTATATTTATTGGTCATCAGCTGTATTGTCAAAGACATTTATTGATTATTATCCGGCAGACATGTCAGAATTTTTCCAAAGCTTACCACAGTATTGCGGAGGAACCTTCTTTGCAAGCGCTGCAAAACAGAAACAAAAATTATGGGCTTTCTAATTATTATAATTGGCTTTAAAATTATAATATCATAATCCTTGTTGGCAATAAAAATCATTGTATGCGCGAGGCCAAAACGAAAAACATTTTGGGTATCTGACTCGGAAATGTTTTTGTATTGCCACAAAAACATAATTAGGCATTTACTTTGAGAAGACAATACGTTACATATAAAACAAATACCGTAGTTTATAGAGCTTGCAGCGATATGTACACGACGTAAAAACGGGTAATAAACTTTCTGATAAACCTGTAGGGTTTATGTAATTTTTCAAGACTCCAAAAGCCGCACCACACCAAAGCAGAAATCCGCGGTTAGCCCTCACTCCAATCGGCCTTCAATCTAGAAATGGTTATTCGTGTTATGAACTTGGATGTGATATTTATTGTTGCGCCTGTTTCCATGGTAATGATCCGCACCATTCAATCCTTCAGGGAAAGAACCAATATAGTTCTTTAGTTTTTATTGACCGAGACATGGTCGAGGTTAATAAAAACGCGAAAAAAAACGAGGCTTATATCTAATACCGAACAAGCGTCGTCAATGAAGGATTTATTATTAAGGGTATATTATAATGCCATTTTACTCTGTTTTGTTCCACGGGACAACGCTGGAAATCTCGGAAGGGCACGATAGGCCCATATTGCTCGCTCGGGCAGCCAATTAGACCAATTAGAACACAGGATTCGCCTTATCTTGCCCGGTCGTGGAAAAATAAGCCATATAATACAAATCCTTTATCCTTTATTGATCTAAATTGATCTAAATTGATCTAAACATTAGATCTAAACAAGAATTTAACATTAGAGAGCTTTTGCCCGCGATTAGCGAGGGCTATTCGAGGCGGGCAAAAGAGCAAAAAACAATTTAAAAGTCAATTAATACTGTCTACAGAACAAACCTAGAAGCAATCTAGTTTGTCGTGTGGTTTATAGGCAGAATGACATGGGGAGGCGGACTATAGTCAATATTGGGAGTAACATACAATGTTATGATTTTGAGAATTGTACTCGTATATCAGAAATTCTGATGTAATCGTCTTCATTCTTAAGGATTTCAAAAAGTTTATTCTTTAGTTTGCTTTTAAACTGACTTTTATTTAAGACTTTGATGGTGAGTGGAATGCTATTCCAAATCAGGGCACCTGAGATAGAAAAGGCTTTTTTCATATTTTCAGTTTCTAGCTTTCCTATAATGATAGGAGTTACTGACTTACTGCTCTGTTTCGTTCCTTCCACTATTAATACGGTACTTTTCGGCTATGAAAACTTTAGTCATGCCAATGGAAA
>OX453280.1:28582651-28587651 GCA_949710005.1 Ricordea florida | reverse complement strand
ATCTAAACTCAGAGACAATTTTTTTGTGTCACCATTTACTGTTTTCGCACCTTATCTGCGTTACTCCACGCGCGATTTCCGTGAAGACAAGGCTCCTGTGGGTCAACCCACGACCAAGTGACTTTACGACGGCAAAATTTTCTGTGGACGAATTTCGCAATTTGATCGCCAATGGAATAAGGGACACCATCCATGACAAGAAGCTTGATGACGAGATCTGTTTAAAAAACGTTACATCTTAGTTCTTCGCACCAAGCAGTGCTAACATGGCTAATCTCGGCTGAAATCGAATCTTGCTGGGACCTCAAAGTAGGGAACGGCCTCTAACAAGTGAAAGATCGTTACTGAGCAGTTTTGAAAGGAAGGCCTGAAAGGTCCTACTTTAGAGATGCGTTTGGGAGAATTCAAGAATTGATCGTACAGATACGAGATTTGCCCAAAATTGGGCTACGGTTTGTATCAGCTTCGCGAAACGGAGGATATTAGAGACCTATGTCAAAATGGAATAAGGGTAAGTCGAAGCCACACATATGCGCACTGAGGCGACAGTGGTAGAAGGGATAAAACCCTGTTGCTACCAAAAAAAAAGAAAAAATTGAGCTCAAAAGCTAGCAGCCATGGACAGCTGTTTCGGCCTTGTTAGGCCTCATCAGCATGGCACAGCTAGCAGATGAGCTCTGGGTTCCCACATTATGAATGTCGTCCAGATTTTCAAGGTCAATTTTAAAACCCAAGTCAACACTACACTGAACTTTGCTCAAAGCATCCACAAGATAAATTTCGATGTCTACATCCTCAGTGTCGAACGCATGAAGAAGCATATCATTGACATACTTTCTAAAGAGAGAACATTCGAAAAGAAGAATTTTGGATACATTTGATAGACTTAAGTAAACAATTCAGTTAACTTATTTCTGAGGAAAAAGTGCAAACCTTGCCGCCGCGGCCGCTATCTTTGTAAACAATCGTTACCAATCCCCACGATACTCTTCGGGTTTCTTAATCAAAATAGCTACACATATGACCATTTTACGTGTACGGGTACACTACCCGTACCCATACACCGATTTCGGGGTATCTTGAAGTCTCCATTGTTTGTTTTTTATTTTTACTCGTCAGGCAGAGGACCTTTCTAGAATCGGATGTCAAAGAAAATGAAAGTACTGGTTGTTTTGTTAACCTGTCAATCTTTTTCTTCGATCAGCGCAAAAGTAGAAAGAGTAGAACTACCATTCAATTCAACACTAAATGTTCTTGCTTCGTTAGCCAATGAGAATGCGAGTGTCATTTGACGTATACAAGTCTGACTCAAATTATGCCGTTGGTCACTTGGAGTTGACGTCAAAATCATGTTTGTACAGGCTGATGTTCACACAGCTATTAACTAGTGAAAACGCCCATACAATTTTTTTTCTTTAATAACTTCTTTTATTATTCAGTTCTGGAAAGGATCTAAAAACACACCAAAACTTGTTTTTAATAAGGGACGGACCATTAGAAAAGTGATGGGGGGGGGGGGGGGGGGTGGGGAATTTTCAGCTTGCACGAATTTTTTTTTTCGCTGACTGCTTTTGCAGGAATTTTTTTTTCAGGTGAACCTCTCTGAACGAATTTTTTTTACTACGTGTGAAAAAGTCACAATTGGACCTTCCTTCTGCATGAATTTTTTTTTTTACCTTCTTCTTTGCATGAATTTTTTTTTTGGCATTTTGCCTTGCATGAATTTTTTTTTGTTTTTTTCCCCACCCCCCCCCCCCCCCATCACTTTTCTAATGGTCCGTCCCTAAAAGGAAAATACGAGGTACATACCCTTGGGTCCGAGGAACCTCTCCTTTACATTATCAAAGAGAAAACACAATGTAAAAATGAAGGGAAAGAGAACAACGTCGATGATACACCAAAAATTGAGAAAGAACCACTTCCACCGCTGACTTTCTAACTTTGATCTTCTTTTCATTCCCTCGAATTTTCCATGCCATTTGTAATTCGTGAAATTGTATAAAACTGGATGGATAAGCAGCTGCAAAAACAATAATGCTTTCAGCATGTAGTTTCTCCTAATGATATCTGTACATAGCAATAAGAGAGGTAATGAGAATATAAGAGAATTATCACCAATAAATTATGAACAGTGTTGATATTGGAACACAGTCTTTTTTCAAGACATTGTAGGATATGTACTGGGACACCTAAGGTGAATCTGTATCTTCACGACAAGAAAGCTTATCTCACTTACTGATGACCACACTGACCAACCTCATTCCCAGGACCTTTTTCCTCAGTTTGGGGCCGCTAAGCCCCAAACTCAAGGAAAAGGCCCTGGGAACGAGGCTACACTCTGACAACTGTTGGTACTCGCTCGTGTATTTGCAGACCTTGTATTTAGCTTTTCTCGATGTCTATTATTACAACCTTAACCTAAACCTCCTTGTTCGGACTTTGCGTTTGTTGAGCGAGACCACAACGTCTTACAAATAGCGAAGGAAAGTTAAGTTCAACATTGCATTACGAGAAACCATTAACCAAATGACCAAAATAAATGCAAAAATTTCAACGCGCTGATTGGCTGAGAACACTTCAGTTAACTCCAACCAGTGAAGAAAGTTAAAATTGTGTTCGGAAATTTGAAATTAAAGTCTTGCATGTATATTAGAGCAATTTGGAATAAAGAAGCACCCGTATATTTTTCGACGGAAGACAACAAATCCCGAGCAGTTTTTTTGGTCCTTGAAAACTTTATTTGTGTTTATTAATTCCAAATTGCACTCGAAATCATTTGATAAGGTGATTTCAGTTTCATGGCACTTTTTCCTTGTTGCGTATTTAATGCATCGAGGCATTTTAAAGAGGTCTTAGAAATACCTTTTTTTGGTGAAATCCAATCGCAGCATCTAAGACCTCGGCCAAGAATCCTTCATACTTAGAGATGTAGTCTGAGTCAGTTTCCAAAGCATCAAGTAAACAAAAGGCGAAGTCTTCCACATTATTTGCCACCATCATTAACTCTTTCTCATCGGGTCTTTTGTTTGCTGCCAACCGGCGGAGCATAAAACAAACCTGTTTTTGAGTCAACAGAGAGAGCCTTAATACGAGTTGTGCTGCGCAAGTGGTTTGTTCAGTAGATTGTTCATACTGCATGTTTTGATCCACAAATGAAAAAGTTAGAACCACACTGTATAGTAAAACTAGACAATCTCGGGAGCGTTCACTCGGGCTACAGTTGATAATACGCGCATGGCTTCGAACAAACGTGAATGTCAGTTTACACCTAGTTTTGTATATATTGTATACTCTTTGGCTGGTTCCACGACCACAAAAAACCTACCAGACTGTATATCGCACCGCAATTCTTGTCGACGTCGTGTTTAAGCTAAGCGATTTTATCAGAAAGTTTTCTAAGGTTTTACAGAAATTTCAGTGATAATTGGGTTTGTTTACTAATCGAATTAATGTTGACCAATCAGCTTTCCTGGTTCCCACGGTAAGAAAACAGTTGTGAAACTTGATGCCATTCATCTGATTCCAAGTTATTGAAGGCGAAGAAGCGACATGTGGGAAAAACAACAATATTACTCCTCAATCGCCGGATATACTTTTCTTCCGATTTAGCCTTATTGGCCCTGTTCCCGCTAATGTCTTTCCACACGACCACGTAGAAAAAAAACTTGAGTTTGAATAAGAAAAGATCCAGAGATGATTTTGAAAAAATAATTCTTCATAGTCATGGCACAAACTCTTCGCAGCACGAGGAGCCGAGAGCAAAGAGGCCTTGAGGGACGAAGCAAGTCACATGTCTGCGAATAAGGCGCCTCGCTTTCATGCCTTCCGGGACACCGCAGACCGCGAGCAGCGCAGGCTTGTTCATTCTCGACGTCGACGATAGACTTATAGGAAACCGAAACCTAGACTCGTGCTACCACAGGTAGCCCGAGTAACAAACAGTACCACAGTACAGTACTGTTCAGTAGCTTTACAAAGAATGGTTACACTGCATGGTTTGATACACAGATGAAAAAGATAGAACCACACTGTATAGTAAAACAAACAGTACCACAGTACAGTACTGTTCAGTAGCTTTACAAAGAATGGTTACACTGTATGTTTTGATCCGCAAATGAAAAAGTTAGAACCACACTGTTTAGTAAAACACCACAATACAGCACTGTACTGTACTGTTCAGTAACTTTGCAAAGAATGGTTACAGTTTCATAACTTACCTCCATTGCCATAAGCAATGCGTTCGTTTTGCATCCAGTGAGCGCCAAAGGTGTGATAACTCTGGTTATGGTTTTGACGTCTCTCTTCAGTTCTTATCTTATTTTTCAGAAATTTTTCTCTTTCCTCCTCGTCTTCTGAGCTATTCGGGACTTAAGAATAAAACATAAATATCGACAATGGTTTGCTTAGCTGCTTCAAAACTAATTGCAAAACAACAAATGCATTCGAATCGACTACAGTATTGAAACTATAATACATCATCAGTATCAATGGCTTAATTACAGCTTCTCAACCTCTATTACTGTAACTGAAAAAGGATGGGATTTGGTCGAATTTTGCATTTTCAGTAGGAAAAACTGAGCTAACCGTCTAAGTGAAGATCAGTCAGTTAACGTTCGTGTCATGTCATTGCCAAAAGGCGAGTTCTATACAGAGGGTCCTGAAGGGGGGTCCTAAATCCCAGTTCCCAGCCCAATTTTGGTCCAAATCCCAGTTCCCAGGCTTCAAATCCCAGTTCCCAGGCTTCAAATCCCAGTTCCCAGGCTAATTTTGGTCGAAATCCCAGTTCATAAACAAGAAATCCCATTTTCATAAGTACAGGTTAAAAACATGCATATAATGACTATAATAAATTAAAAGCGCAAACTGTTGATATTTGGATGTATGTACCTTCATCTGGACTGAAGAAAATCTCTCATTCTGCTGGTTAGCACTCTTTGTCTCCCAGCCCTTGTTGGCATAACCATGTTAAAACCAGTCCCGTCATCTGCACCGTCTTCATC
>OX453280.1:28455151-28577651 GCA_949710005.1 Ricordea florida | reverse complement strand
ATAGCAGTAAACGAAAGAAAATTAAGCGAAATGAAGCAAGAGATGCCGTCAAGTGTCACTACATTGAACTACAAGAGATGCCTTATATACTTAACAGCAAACACTCATGCACATTACAAACTATTGTCAACTATAACACCTTAGAGGTACCAGGGGCGGATCCAGGATTTTACATGAGTGATTTGCAGCACCTTAACTAGGGGGGTTTGGGGGCATGCTCCCCCAAGGAAATTTGAAATTTAGTGCTCCCAGAATGCAATTTTCCTGCATTCTGAGAGCACTTTAAGCCATTCAGACACATTAACAGTACCTCCTCAGAAAGGCAAAATTCTGTACAAAAAAATCAATTCTGTGTATTTACACAGACAAACCAGAATAACAATTTTTTTGTCCAGAAATTTGCCTTTCTGTTGTCTAAGGAGTCTAGCATGTCAATTAAGATTGAGGGCTGCCTTGAAAATGTAGTAGATCTGCTGCCTGGATTGCTGTCTCGGATGCTTGTAGGGGTGCCAACGGCCTTTTAGATCAGTGTATAAATTGATGTGGTCCAATGAGCTCAGACTGAGAGAATATGTGAAAACCATTTAAGCTTATCAAATACCCAGTGTCAGTGGAAAAATAACTCTAAAAACTATTGAAGAATGACTTTTTTGTCCAGATATAAGTATTAATACAATTTAATCTTTGATAGCTGCTCCTGTTGTTCCATCCTCACAAAGGTAGAATCCTACAAACTCTTCTCTGACTGTTTTGGTCGAATCGAGAAATCTGATCACCACTGAAAGGTTTTCTTTATTTGATATGTCAGCTGCTTCGTCAGGCATAATAGAAAAATATTTGCTGTCCCTGATTTCCTGTGACAAATTATTCACTATGATAGCACCCACAGTTGTAATCATCTCATTTTGAATGGTTTTAGAAATATAAGTCGCATTTCTGGGAGCGGTTTCCAGGTGATGTTTTAGTGTTTGGTCGCCGCTGTCAATTCGAAATTCTAACAGGGCATGGAAATTACCGGAAAGACTGCCATTTCCTCGATCATCATCTCGTGTACCTCTGAGGGCTATGTTGTTTTTCCGCAGAAAATTGTTTTAAAAAGGGATTTCAGAATTTCGCGATTTCTATTGATTTGCGGTTGAAGTAAATTGTTGATCTGCTGATCAGTTGGAACCGCTTCTCTTCTCATGTTTCTCAGAAAATTCTCCATTGCGATCACTGCAAAATTATGCATCTCACATTTCCCGCTGGCGTGTTTGGTAAAACGTGAAACGGCGGACGTCCAAAGTGTGAGTGGAGACTTGAACAATTTGTCTAGTTTATTCGTATTTCGCCCACACTGGACTCCAAAACAAACACACGGTAAACAAAATGCACCATCGACATATTTAGAGTATGCTAGCCAGGGAAATCTTTTCAGCCAGCTCCACACAAAATGACGGCTAGAATTCGAACATTCCACTGACGCTGGGAAATCAAATAGCTCACCTGGTTTCCACACATTCTCTATGAACTTGAACTTGTCCTGGTCCGAATATGAGTTGATTTCCTTGAAAACCAAGCCAACATCATACTGTGAACAGTCCTCCTTCCGACAAACTGGATCGCCTCGAACCATCATTTCTAATTAAAATTTCCCTTGTCTTCCTCCGTCGCAAGTTACTTTAACAATGAACTCTGATCG
Source organism: Ricordea florida (assembly GCA_949710005.1). Taxonomy (NCBI): domain Eukaryota; kingdom Metazoa; phylum Cnidaria; class Anthozoa; order Corallimorpharia; family Ricordeidae; genus Ricordea; species Ricordea florida. The sequence continues at coordinate 28,575,970 of OX453280.1, read as the reverse complement.
GAGCAAGAACAAACGAGGGACTTTCAGGGAGAGGCTTCCCTTTATATACGATTGTCAGTAGTTTGCACGGTAGTTTGCGTCCTGGATAGCCAATCACAACCGAGTTTGAGTAGTTCGCAAGACAATGCGAGTGATTCTGGCCAATAGAGGAGGGTTTTGAGTGATTTGTGGAAAGATCGATAAACTAACCACTCCCACCCACTGCGTACAAATTTTGTCCGGTCGTGCCTACGAATTTTTTCGTGTTGTTCTCCGAAGTCTCGACAAAGGGCGAAAGCGCACGAACGGAGATTCGTCAAATTCGTTCGGAAAGGACTGGGTTTGCTGTGTAATCGACGGTATAACGAGATTCGACGATTTTTTTCTTTGTTTTATTTCATAATAAACACTGCAACAAGAAGGATAATTGATTTCTTGAGCTTCAAGAAACAACCTGAGAAGTAACAAACCCAGGTTTGGAAACATTTGAGTGATTTCTGGAAATCACTTGAACTACTCTGGATCCGCCCCTGGGTACCACGAAAACGCGTGAACATTCCTTAACGCAAGAAAATAACTGCTCTGACTGGTTCCTCACACCCCGCAAAGCACGTGCGTTGTAGATCTCTGGCCCCTCCGCCTTCTCGTACTGTTTGCTACAATAACTTTGTTTCGTTACAAGACTAATGAATTCACACAGTTCTTCATAACTGTAGCTCTATATATCTTGCTCAATACAACCCATCTGCCTTCTCCTCTGTGAATTAACGTTCTTTGCGCACGCTATTTTAGAAACGAAAATCGGGTTGATGAAACAGAGCGAGTTTCATAGAATAAACATCAAAAATTGGTTTATCAAGCGAGTTAGTAAGTTTTAAGTTCTATCACCCGGTTGGATTAAAGAGCAGCTGAATTTTCGGTAGGTACGTGGTGTAAGCATCGTGTATGGCTATGGAGAGCAATGTATGCCATATATTCACTAACGGGGAACCACTATATGATGCTTACACCACGTACCTACCGAAGTTTCGTGCGTTTGATCTTCGTCATTCGCTCCTACGAACATGCAAAGGGTCAACGCCGAAAACATCAGCTTCTCTTTATCTAACGGTGAGAAAACTCAGTTAACTTACTAACTCGCTTGATAAACCCAATTTCTGGTATGTTTGAATTTCCCACCAACGTGACACCAGCTTGTTTAAAAGCTAGCCTCTTTATTCAAGAAGAAAGGGCCATGTTTTTCAAGAAGCGACTAACTGTTTTAAAATCGATGGTGAATGATTAAGATTTAGTTTCTGTCCGACTGTGGATAATAACTCGTCCCCATTTACCCTTCTGTAAAGGATTTTTGGAGTGTACTCCAATCTGGTGGTTTCTAACTCCTTTTCAAATAGCAAGTCTCAGACTTGTACTGAACCTAAAGAAAAACTGCAAACTTATACAAAAGTCTACCATTACACCGGACATACTTGAAGAGCGGAAGGACTTTCATCCATTAACTTCCTGTGACCACCAGCTTAAAAAAAGTGATCGTAAAACCACAAACGGAAAATGAATGAATAGTTATTTCCTGTTTGGTGTCGTTTGACAACAATTAACAATAATAATGATTATAAATGCCTCTGTCGCAAGAATTTTAATTACTTCGGTCAGTGTTTTTTCAGAATTGAAACTGTGCAACTTCACACCCATTAACGGACATCTCACTGATAGTAATTTTGAAACGGAAAGCAACACACAGCAATCACACTTTTAACATTCAAGCTTCAGTCGAACTCATTCTTCTTACCTACAGCTCTAAAACCAACAGCAATTTGAATAATTTTATTCTTCCAATATTTCGTCTTCTATAATGCTCACTACATAGCAAAGCTTTACGACTAAGAAAGAAGGGCAAGAAAAGAGCTCAAAAACAAATCTATTATTGCTATTGCGTTTGGTGACAGATCTATAAAACGTGAGCCCAACTCACATTAATGCTAATGATAAAAAGTGCCTAGAAAAGTTTAGCGACTGAGAGGATGAAGATAATCTACGTTAACTTTAAATCATTTTCATCCTCATTTGACTTAATATTTATTCAGGGTAAATATTTACGTGAAATTGCAACAGCTCACTGAAAGTGTAAACAGTATTTTAGAAAAGCGCACTGTTGTAATGGTCATACCCTGAGACAAAAGCTTACTAGTGTATATGAATTGGTCTTCTCATGTTCACGGTTATTTGTAAATACCTGAGAAATCTTTAGGAGTGATTTCCTTCATATTTTGTCCATTTGTTCATGGCAAATGGCTTGACTTTGTCAGGTAGATAAGTTTGCACAAACACACTGGCAAAGCGGAAACTTGAACGGAATGTTCTTCCGAAGAGGAAGAGGTCCTCTGTAAGAGGACCACAATGACGATCGGAAGATCGTCATTGTGGTCCTCTTACAGCTGATTAAAATGCATAACGAGAATGACTACAGACACAACAGTTTTGATAATGGGTTTGACGCTTCACAGATTATATGGACCTAATTGAAGCCGTTGGGGTTCGATGATTTCACAAAAAGATTTACGTACAAAAGGTAAAAGTATTATATTAGAAAATAAGTCAAACAACTTGAAACAAAACCTTTCAGAGTAAATCATCCAGCTCCCCCTTTTCCTCCGTCCCTACCCCCAAAAGTAAAGCAGTCGTCGTTTTTAAGACTCAACGGTGCATCTATTCGTACATGTTTGGCTAGACAATTTACATAAAGGGAGCTAAATTATTACCAAATAAGAGCATTTCAGTTGAAAGGTGACGATGGTTCACCCCCTTCCAATCATTTTATCCTTCATTTTGTTATTTACTAAGCAGCTTTTGAATGAGTGCACACTGACACTTAAATGGAATCCTACTCCAAATTTCGTATTTGTAACGAATTTAGCCTCAAAGAGCAATGGTTTCTTCGCTTTTTCCCTGGATAAGAAAATACTTGTACGGGTTCAGGTAAACTAGTACTTATGATTTTCATCAAGATTTAGGCAATAGTCTCTTTCTTGTAACTATTGTTATTATGTACACAGCATTCTCTTCTCCACCCAAAATGCAAGTCTTTACAGTCTTTATTTCAAAGTGTGAGTTGGGGCACAGATGGACTTGTTGAACTATTCTTTACATCAGCGGTTTCAGTCTAAATATAGGACTACTCTGGGACCTGAAATAGCCTTACTGTCGCCTCTAAGTGCCTAAAGTCGCCTTAAATCGCCATGTTCATTCTGCCAATTTTCCTCAAGTCGCCTTAAATCGTCTAAAGTCGCCTTAAGTCGCCATGTTTATTCTGTCAATTTTGCTCAAGACGCCTCAAATTGCTTAAAGTCGCTGAAAGTTACGGCGACCTAAGGACCCAGAGTAGGCCTAAAAGTGATCTGTAGTACAATCGGAGATTTTCGTTCTTTAACTTTTTAAATGAAAATGTAATCGATACAACACGTGATCTGATTGGCCCGCTGCTCGTGTCTTCATTGGGTTATAAAAAATGGCCATAACATCAAACCCAACATCTTCCGTTAATTTTATAACATCGTCGTGGTTATGGCGCGTGTGTGTGTTACCAAGAGAAAATGAGGTAAGAGAATGTATCTTACCATGGGCTCCTGATCTTACTTACTGTGATAAGGGGACAGAGTCTATTTTTCGATCTGGACCGGGTTGTTCGAAGCAGGGTTATGGTAAACCAGCGTTAGTGCGAAATTTAAATGCAGATATGAGAGCTTAAAAATCACATTCGGTTTAATCCTTTTTGAATACAATTTGATGATTGTATGCTCTGAAAACATGAAATGGAGAAAGTTAGCGAAGAAAATGCTTTTTAACAAGAGGAAAAGAAACCCGGGTTAAAATTTAACCCGGCCTTCGAACAACCGACCCCTGGAAACTATTTTAACTGACCAATGGTTGATGTCTTTCTCATCACGTGGTTGTAATTTCAATGCGCCATGGTGATCTTGTTTCGTTTGACCTCGACTTTCCACTTTCCACTTATGTTCTCTTTCCTCATTTTCTCTTGGTATTACTGAAGTAAATGAAGGCAAACAATCGCGGAAGTTTGATTTGAGAGATTTATAAAGTGCTGTGACGGGGACCTACATATACCTTGAAATTCTCTGAAACCCCTTTTTTTTACATTAGCTCGAGTAAATACACGCTGCAGTTCGTAGATCCATTTTTAATATTATATGAACAATTTATTTAGCACAAAAACAAAAGTTACTGGCTGGAATTTAACCCATCAGAGAGAGAGAAAACTACGGTTTTAGGACACAGGAATTTTGACAAGGATTTTCTAGCTTATACGTCAAGAGGGGCCGACAGGCGGAGCGAGCAACGCGAGCGGAGGGCGATTCCGACCCTGTCTGGCTAAGTCTCAGCAAAGTTTCGACAAAGCCTCATGCCGAGCCTGAGATAGTTTTTGGGACACAGAAATTTAATCAGAGATTTAGACGGGCCAAGTCTCTGCAAAGTTTCAGCCAAGCCCACTCGCCAAGAGGAGCCGACAGGTGGAGCGAGCAACGCGAGCGGAGGGTGATTCCAACCCTGTCTGGCTAAGTCACAGCAAAGTTTCAGCAAAGCCTCATGCCAAGCTTGAGATAGGTTTTGGGACACAGGGATTTATTGGGCAATATTTCTCGGACAGGGAGAAAAATTTGAAAAGCGGTTTAAAGATTTGATATTTTCTACAAAAGTAATTATGGATCGGTTAAGAGAATTATATATTTTTGAACTAAGATTAATAGCGAAAGATCTTGAAATTAAAGGAAGAGCAAAAATGAGTAAGCAAGAACTAATTGATGAAATTTCAAATTTTAAAGATGAGGAAATTACTGATTTAATTGAAAAAGTTTTCCCCATTAGCAGAATTATTTGCGATCATGAAAAAATAAAAAAATTTTGTAGTGAATGTAATGGGTATAATTGCGAGCATAATAAATATAAATATCGATGTAAGGAATGTGTGGGATCGCAAATATGTGAACATAATAAACAAAAACAACATTGTAAGGAATGCGTTGGATCACAAATTTGTGAACATAATAAACAAAAACAACAATGTAAAGAATGCGGAGGATCGCAAATTTGTGAGCATGGCAAGCAAAAAGCTTCTTGCAAGGCCTGCAGAATGAAATTATTAAATGAGTGATTATGTTATATAACCCAATTACTTGTTACATAACAAAAATTGATATTTAAAAAGAAAAAATATAAAATAAAAAAAGTTGTGAAAGTATGGCAGTGGCAGGATTATGCTATAAAGATTTTATATATACTAATTTACGTTTTGAATATTCTATTGAAAAAGGAATGAATTTTTACGATTTTATTAAATCATGTAATAAAAATTTTTTACCATATATTTCAAAAAATAGAGGATTTATTAAAGAAAAAGGATATAATTATCAGTACACTTATGTTTATTATAAAATTAGCTTTTCTACTACCAAGGATGATAATATACAATATTCTAGTGAATTTTTAAAAATAGATTTTGATAAAGGGTTTTCATTATGCGAAGAATATATTAATGGTATAATTTGCAATATAAATGATGAATATATTCCTTATTTTTTTCGTGACCATGATGTCTCAGGGGATGAAAGAGATATAAATGATATTAATGATGTAATTATTCATTCAATAATTATTTATTTACCTGGAAATGAAGATAAAATAAATCATAAAGAGTTATTTTACAAACCATTACATGACGAATTAATGGCCGCGGCATGGCACCCTTCTAGGTATTTAGATTGGTGTATTGATTTTGAGGAATTAAGAGATTTGAAAGAACGTTGGGGTGAAGAAGACTAATATTATATAATTATGTTATATAACTAAAGTAATAGTTACATAACAAAAAGACAAGAAGGGCCGGCTACACCGAAATTTATCTAAATCTTAAACTAAAAGTTATTGGCAATCCCCTTAAATTAAGTTTTTCCCATTCATTGTCTAAGATAGTTAAATCAAAGTTGTTTATGGGGTTCTCATATTTTTGAACCGGAATTGTCGGATAATCCTTTGAGGGTATGTTTGCAAGCAGTTGCGACGGAGTTAGTTTTAAAAGTTCACCATTTTTACTTTTATTCATATATGTCATCCTATTATCCACTATACTACACATAAGTCTCAAAGGTTCCCTAGTCTGTATATTTATGGGGTATAATTTACCAGGATTTAAAACTATAGGAACTCCTAAACCAATTGACAATCCTCTCGTAATTATAACTTTGGAGTTCTTATTTGAATAAAGATAGTCAATAGTATCAGTCTCAATTATTGTTATTTTTTCCAGACCAGGATCATTAAGAAAGATTGATTGAATACCGCTAAGAGAATATGTGCCCGGCGGTATTATGAAGCTCTGATTTTTACCATATAATATTGTCTGTTCTTCCTTGAAATTAATTAGTCTTTTGGTTTGCATATTACAATCCAGGAGCTGTATCTCCCGAAGATTTTTCAGCGGCGGATCTAAATAAATCCTGGTTTCAGAATCATACATTGTAATACTCAACATTTTGTTTTGATTACATCATGTTCATCTTTAGATTTCTATAATCAAAACATTAACGAAATAAAAACCAGGATAATAATCCTCCGGCAAGCATTAAAACAATAAGATTATTTTGATGAGAAGAAGATTTTTCTATATGACTAACTTCTTCCTCATTGTTTGATTCATCGCTATTTTTTAGTTTAGGTTTCTTTGGTTGCGGATTGGTATTTAATAAAACCTTTGATGTTCCTAAACTATTAGGTATTCCAACATTTTTTGTTTCGACATTTATTGAATTATTTTTCCCAAATTTCATATCTTCTGTTGCTATTTTCAGATTATTATTGTACCCAACCACACTTTCTGTATTTATAATTAAATTACTCGGCATCAACCAAACACCCGGGGCAACAGCCAAATCAAGCCGTAATTTAGTTTCCTGTACAGATTTTTGGTAATTTTGAATGGATTTAGAAATATCATTTTCTTTCACACTACTTTCAAATAATACTTTGAATTCATTTTGCGTTTCGATTGCTCCACCGCCATTACCCACAATAGAATTTCTAGTATTAACTTGGCCCCCCAATATGCAATAAACAAAAGCCTCAACTGATCTATTTATTCTCCCTAATCCCGCCTTTGTTAATCCATAACCAGATTCTGGTATAAACCATGCATATTGAAAATCTACAAAATGATCATTTCGAAGCATTGATACTAAATCGCCTTTATTTTTTCTTCCACCATCATCGTAAAATTTATTTTCGCTGCTCGGCCAAATATTAGCTTCTGTATCATAACCTCTTATAATTCTGACATTTTGGTATCCACCACCCGTCGTCTGAGCAGCTGCACTTCCAGGAACGCTTCCGAGGTCCGCGTATCCTTTCCCATAATCAATAAATACATCTCCAACTCCATGGTTTGCTCCACCCTTAAATCTAAAATCAGCTAAAGGCTTATTCCACCCTTTAAAATCTTGATTATTGCTTAACCCAAATTCTGCGCACAATCTATTATAAGAATTTTTGTCGTATGGATTATTTTTTAAGGAAAAAGTTTTTTCGCTGGGTAATGGCACGTACAACTCGTATATTATTCTTCTTATTGTAAAGTAAATGTGAAATACAAAAAAACTTCTAATAACTTTCGGGTAACTAAAAATATCACTTAAACTTACACCGCATCCAGACGTTGCGCACCAAACCGCCATGTTTAATTGTTGCGGCCACTGATTAATATTTGGTTTACTCAACCAAGCTCTAGCTTCTTTTCCGCTAGTAAACCCCACAGTTTGATTTTTAAAAACATTTATCATTTCTGCGGTGAAATGATCTTTTTCTGAAACATATATATTTTGATTGATTAATAATTTTGTCACATTAAGAGCAAATTCATTGAATTTAATCCCAGGTATTGGATATGTTTGTTTTGTAAATGTTAAACTTTTTGGAAATGAACTTATCTTAACTTTATTTTCCACCCCCAAATCTTCCCATAATAATGTTTTCAAATTATTAGAAAGATTTGCAGTCCATGTTTTTCCAGAAGGATCATCATCAGACATAATTGTTGTTCCATTAACTTTCCATTTAATATATCCTCCAAATGAGTCATTCACAAATGAAAATTTTTCAAGGTTCGCCCTAGGGTATCGAGTTTTGAAATCGTCCAATAACATCTTATTCTTTGTTTTCCAATTTTTCTGATCTTTAGATTAAGAATAAGATGTAAAATTAATTGACCTCTCTTCTAATTCCCGCAAAACAATTACACCCCACATCAGTTCTTTCAAAAGAAATTTTCAACGTTCTCGATTGTTCAGATCTTTTAATATATCCGTAATAACCGCGGTCCTTATCTGTTTTATGTTCATGTTTTTTTCCTTATGATTTTTTTGACGTATTTCTAGTTTTAGTTTTTCAAACTTTTCTGACTCTGATAAAATTAGAGAAAATTCTTGGTCAGATATAGTTTTATCTTTCAATGCTTTTGAAACTAAATCGTTAATGGTGTTTACTTTTGCCTTTGCCAGAGAAACTGTTTGTTCATGTTTACTAACATTATGAGAAAGTCTTTTTGATATGGCGGCACAACCAACCGATACCCCGCCGCATACGCCACCCACAACGCCTAATGGTATGCCAATAATAGCTCCAAAACCAGTAAGAGATGTACTCAAACCACTTGCAGAAAGGATAACTGAAAACACACCACTTCCAACGCTGATTTTTGTAAATATTCCTCTTGCTCTATTGTATTTCTTTCTTACATGCTCGTAATGAACAATTTCCTTATTAAGATTATTTAATAATTCACACGACTTTAAAATCCTGAAATTTTTTGGTTCATCAGGTAATTGAGGATAAATTCCATTGTATTCGCCCATATTGTATTTTACTGGACGTTATGATGTCTTTAAATTTGTTACTTTCTCTTCTTTTTTATACTTTCCACAAAATATAGAACCACAGCCATTATCAAAAGCCAAGCATTCTCACCTAAAAATCCAATAACCTGACCTGCGGTTTTGAAAAGAAAGCTAACTATCGCGCCTACCATTCCCGGTAATATTTCACCTAGTTTTTTACCTATAGTTTTCAACCCATTTCCTACGCCCCTACCCAAAGCAGATAAACCCCTTGAAAGATTAGAAACTATAACCCCAATGATTACACCTACCGCACTTAGAACAGAAAAAACTGTAAAACCATACTTTTTGAAGATATACTTTAGTTTCTCCCGTAACGGTAAATTTTTAAATATTTCATCTTTTCGGCCCTCAATATCTGTTAATTGTTCTTCACTCGAAATTGTTTTATTACTAAGTCGTTCTTTTAATTTATCTACCTCAGATTTTAATCGCTCATTGCTTTGTTTTAATTTTGATTCATTTGATTTACCCTTCTTATATTTGTCTATTTCTTCTTTGTATAATTTTACTTCGCCCAAAAGTTTTTCCGCTTGTATTTTTAATTCCACATTCTGTTTTACGGTTTGATCGAAAAGACTTTTATTTTCTGCTTTTTGTACCTGTTGTCTCTCTATGAATTCCCTAAGTTCTTTTTCTCTTTCCGCATATCGTTCAATCTCCAGCGGATATACTTCTGCTGTTGCTTTCAATCCTTGCAAAGCATTATCTAATTCATTATTTACTTCAATAGATTTCTGCAATTCTAACTGGGTATTATTATATTTTTCCAACATGCTTTCATAATCAGAACCTAGAGCTTTTCTAAATGTTTTTGGTAAATTTTCTGTGTTACGAACGCCATTTTCATCAACTATTGTATGCCAAACATTATTTCTTGCGGTACTTAATTGTCCTTCTATACTTCCATTTTCTCCAAACCGAACATTAAATGCGCCGTCATTGGGCTCGTAATTTGGGTAATATTGGTTGAGTTCTTGCCTAGCTTTTCTCATTCTATCATAATCCTCATCTCTTTCTCCCAGGTTTATTCGTTCTGGTGGTTTTTCCCATTGCTCCCTGTCTCTTGATTGGTTATAATCATCATAACCATGATAACCCTGTTCAAGGGTTGTAGATGTGTTTGTGGTTTGTAAAGCTGTATCATCCCAATCATAATTATCATTATCGCTTGCATCATCATTATCTCTTGAAAAATCTTCCATTGGTATTTCTTCCGCCATGATTTTTTACTGATGAGTAAGAAATCTTTAGACTAACTTGAGTCGGGAATAAAAGTAAAATTGATTTAAAAAGAAAAAATATAAAATACAGAAATTAAAATGAGTAAGGAAGACCAAAAATATAAAACCACCACAATTAGTGATAATGATTTTATAAATTACGCTAAAAAACAGGGAATAATTATTTCTCGTCGAAATGCTAATAAGATTTTAAGTGAAATTAAAAAAGAACATGATCAAGGTAGAAACATTAAAGAATATAAAAGAGAAATTAGGGCTAAATTAACTAAAAGATATGAAATAGAAAATGATAATAGTATTAGCGATGAAGAAATGACGAAAAAAATAGCTTCGAAAATAAATAAAAAATAAATCATTTATGTTATATAACTTATTGTAATTTCTGTATTTCAAGTTATATAATAATTTTTATAATATTTTACTTACCGCATAACCCAAACCCATCATTCCGGCTCCGACATATACCATTTCTCCAGTCTTTTGGTAATCGTTTGGTTTGTAATAATCAGAGAATTTGGGTTCAGTCATTTGTCCGTACAATTCAAAAGCCTGATTTGTAGTCGAAATATTTTTTGATGCCTGATATTTTTCATCTTTCTTCTTCATTTTCCAATCAATCATTTTTTGCCTTTTTTCCTGATATTCTGCGTAATCTCTTTGATATTTTTCCATTGCTTTATCGTGTCGTATTTTTTCTGTATCAACGCTGCGTCCAGATAAATATTTTGCAAGATAATTTCCTCCAGTAAATGCTGTTGCATTCAATATTGCCCCGCCAATCATCATCGCTATTGATGCCATTTTATTTTGGTAAAATCTTTTGATCCTCTAAATATGTTTTAAGATACATGCTTCCGGATAGTACTACAACCCATTTTGCGTAATTTGTAATACTTGAGGATGGGTCGCTCAAAAATGATTCTTTCATTACCTTTTTTGCCACATAACCAACCCCAGCGCCTAATCCGATAAGTACCGCCGAATCAGTTACAGTTTTCACAAGTTTGTTTTCAGTTGACATGATTTTTTACTACATCAGTAAGAAACTTTTAAATAACTTTATTCCATTCCTAAAGATTTTGGAGCTACAGAAAATGGTATCTTTTTTGGTTGCGGTAATTGCGGCACTTGTGATAAATCAGCTATCCTATTAGAATATTCAACCCTAGCTTTTTCCTTATATCTCATAAAAAGATCAAATGCTGTAAACGCCAACCCAATAACGGATAAAACAGTAGTAAAAGATAACTCTGGAAGCCACGATTTCGCCTCACTAAATGTATTTTCATTTGCACCGCGGTCCGAAGGGTCTTCCTGTTTTATTTTTTCCTCTCGTTTCATCTCCCTAGCTAATGCTTCTTTTGCTTTTTTATTATATTCAGCTAATTTCTTACCAGCCGCGACTTTTTTAGGATCTTTCTCCTTCTTTTTAGTATCTTTATTTTCAGGTGTTGGATCAGCCGTAATTTGCTCTACTTCAGATTGTTCAGACATTGTTATTTAGATGCTACAAATAAGTTTTTAGATCTGTTTAATATACTGTATCTACACCTTCAGTAGATTGCTTAGTTTCCTGATCAGTTGTGTTAGAATTTACTGCTTCTTCTCTTGAAAATTGCTGATTTTTGTTGAATTTAACGTGTTTAGCTACTTGAAATAGCCCGCTAGCAAGTGCTGCCAACCTTCCTGCTTTCAATGCCAAGAGACCAACAATGTTTGTTAATTCACGATTAACCAAATCATCATTCTTCAAATCATTGCAAAGAGATTCTATATCATCAACTGGAACTAAATATGAAATAAGTTTAGAAACTAATTGAAGGGATGAATCTACTAATCCCCCATTAATTTTCTTTCCCATTACTGCTTGATAACGATTAAAATACTTTTCAACATCTTTTGCAGATAATTTCTTTATATCTCCCAGACTCATTTCAGCCCCTAAATATTCCTTTGTTGTTCCCAGGGCGGCGAGAATGGCAAGTGATTCTTGTTTTATTTCAAGATCACCATTATCTTTTACCGTTTCTCCATTAGGTTGGTTGGTATTTTCTTTAATATAATCTTCTACGTTTGTCATATTTGTTAAATCACTTCAGGAATCTCTAAATAGCAATTAAATGGATATCGCAAACTCAAACACAACCTAGAATATTTTTCGGTTTTTAGTAGTTGAACAAACTTTTTTCCTAATTCATAATCCAAATCACCGCCATAATCTTCAAAAAACATTTTCATACCTTTCTGGGAAGGATTATGAAAAGTAACAACGCAGGCTACATTTTCTCGGAATGGTTTTGCTATTGATGTTAATTGCTGGGTTAGAACCCACATTGATAAACCATGATGCCTTCCTGAGAATGCCAAATCTATAAACTTATTCGATCGTTTCTTCAGATCGGAGGATACAGCGCAATCATCTAAAATTATTAGTGTATTTGTTCCAGAAAACAAAGTTTGACAATCATTTAACAATTCATTGATCTCATCTGAATTACTTGCATCTGGTGATAATACATAAAAATGTTTATCTCCTCGAGCAAAATTATTATATGTTTTATTTTTAGAATAAGTTGGGCAAATTAAAACAATATATTCAAAAACTTTCCGGAAAGGGCCTCGGAGCTGTTCAATTAAGTACTTTGTTTTTCCGCAATTTGTGGGTCCTGTTATAATACAATGAAATGGTATTTTATCTCGTAAATCTTCCATGATTTTTTGTATCATAACATTATGTTTTTAGATTCTCCCTTTGGTTAGTACTTAATTGCTCTCAAACCTGAATTCATAATCTCCATCATTGCATCGGCAACGACAAAAATATGGCAAGTTATTGTTCCAGTTCCGCCTTGTTTCCTTTTAATTTCTATTTTTACGCCATCGTGCGTATTATTTAGAGCTAGTCCTCCACCATGAATACCATTATCTGGATGCGTTCTAGTATCAACCCAAAGAGCAAACTTATCCGCGTAAAATTCTTTTTCTTTCAATGAAATTTGTTCTCCCGCTGGTCGGAATCGTTTCTTCACGGATTCCCAAAGATCGGACGGAATCATTCCCCTAGAGTATATTCTATTTGGAACACCATCAACATCGATTTCGACGGAAGATATACCAGGATTATAAAAATTTTCTGAATCCCTTGCTCCCGCAGCTTGAGGTAATAAAAACAAAAATAATACCCCAGTCATTGATCTTCTCGGTAAATTAATATGCTGATTAATAACACCATCTCCAGCAATTGAAAATGTAAAAGTTTTGTGCAAGGTAATATTTTCATAAAAGAATCCTTTACCAACTTGATAAGCCGCTTGTGCCTCGCGGGCTAAGTATTCACTTGAAATGGAAGAATATTCCAACTCTAAGTTTTTGATTGAATATGATGGCGCTTTAGTTGTATCAGAATAAATAAGAATATTAGCGATCGGGGCGAGTGTAATCTCAAATATTAGATAATTTTCCAACGCTTTCGGATAAAAAACTCCATGATCGTTTAAAATTGGGTGATTTATTGGTATTCTGTACTTTGAACCATGAACATTAGCGAGAGCAACTTCTTTTGCATCTTGTGTTTTTGCATCTCCAGCTTTTGTTCTAAGTTTTCTAATATTTAACGAAGAAATACCTTGTTTTAATCTATCTTCGCGCTCTTCTTCGGTTAAGAATAAATCATGATATGTTTGAAATAAATCATATCCTTGAGTATCTTGCAATGTTTCTCCTCCAAAAAGAACTTTTAGTCTGGTCACAAGATTACGCCCCAAATTATTTACAACCGTATTATTCACATGACCCTCAACATCTAAATCAAATAGAAGAGATACACTTCCGGGAACAATCACTAAATTCTCTGCGAGTTTTGGAATATTTATATATAATGTTTCTCCTGGACTGGCTGTGGATGGATTTAGAGTAATTCGATTCAATGTTGATTCTGCTTTCAAGCCAAAGGGTTCCTTGGGAATTCTATTTGGGTTAATTTTTTCAGACGTCATTGTAATTTATAAGATACTTTGGTTAACCTTTAAACCTGTGTTGCTCTATTTTCTAACTTGGAAATATGTTTTAATAAACCTTCTCTAGCCTTGGGAATTAAAATCATAATATTAAAAATTTGATCGCCGTCTTCCATATATAGAATTTTTTTTCTAATAATTTTTTTCATAATGTTGATTTGGTATTCGGTAAATTTTATTTCTTCTTCCTCCTCAACCATTTCAATTTATAAGATACTTGTTTATTTTTAAATGATGACAAAAATATATTATTCGGCCGAAGGGTATTGGAAAGGATATTCTGCAATTCCTAAATTAGCCGAGAAAGCGAAAGTAAGTGAAAATGATGCAAAACAATGGTTGCAAAAACAGGCAATATGGCAAATCTATCTACCTGCTCCTAAATATATACCTAGGCCTCACTGGACTGTGGATAAGCCCAATCAGATTCACCAAGCAGATTTATTATTTTTACCGCATGATAGAGTCGGAAGAAAAACATATAAATATGCGTTAGTTGTGGTTGATATCGCCTCGAGATATAAAGATGCTGAAGCATTAACCTCAAAAGAAAGTCGAGAGATATCAGAAGCTTTTAAGAAAATATATTCTAGAATATTGAAATACCCAAAAACTTTAATGGTTGATCCTGGAAAAGAATTTATGGGCGAAGTTAGTAAACTCATGAATTACCATAATGTGAGGATGCAAAGAAGTGAGGCTGGTAATCATAGAGCTCAAGCATTTGTGGAAAATGCAAATAGAATATTAGGAGAAAAATTATTTAGCCATCAATATGCGCAAGAAATGATTAGTGATGATCGTTCAAGGGTATGGGTGAAAAGATTGCCGGCTATTATAAAAACCTTGAATAATAAACTGATGAGAATAACCGGTAAAGAGCCTGATAAGGCTATAAAACTGAAAGAGGTTGATATTGGGTCAAAAAATTACCAACGCGCGGTGGGGCTTGATGAGGTTAGATTGCCGCCTATTGTTAAAGTTAGATATTTATTATCTCCCGGCGAACTTGAAGGCGGAGAAAGAAGAAGAGCCACAGATCCTATTTGGAGTATAAAAGTTTATGATATCTCCAGAAGTGTTATTTCATCCAATCAACCAGTTTTATATTATTTAATTGATGGTCCACGGAGAGGATTTGTAAGGGAAGAGTTACAAGTTATTCCTTATGATACTGTGTTACCTCCCAATTCTGTTTTAGCAAGATCCGTCCGATAATGGCCATATGGAAGAGTATGTATTCCATCTTTTTGAATGATTCTCTTATCGTCATAAGCAGATAGCGCTTTTTTATTAACGGTTTTTGTGTAAATATCGTGTAGTTTTGATCCGATTAAATTTTGCGATCTCATTTGTGGTTCTTTTGTATTCAAGCAATTTTTGAAATCACTAAAACTTATTGTTTTCTTAACAACTAATTTCTTTGTTCCTTTATTCTTCTTTATCTCTTTACCATTGTCCATTAATAATGCATATTGTTTAGCCCCCAAACCCACAAATTCCGTAGGTATACTTCCACCAAACTCATCTTTGAACTTGCCAATTACTTTTTTGTTTGTTTCATCCCAAATGCCAGATTTGTGGTTTTTTGGATAGTTGCTAGTGTCAAACTTTTCCCTAACATCTAGCCTTATATCTTCATAGAAATCCTCTGTTTCTATATTATATACGAGACTGTCAGTATCAGTCATAAGTAATTCGGCTTTTTCTCCATATTTCTCTTTGATATAATTATAGTGAAAGTCGTACATTATTTGTTTACTTAGATCCAAAATGGAAAACCCCACATAAACCGGCTTATTAAATCTTATTTCTGTTTTCTTCATATTTATGGCGGCTAGATCCTCAGAAAAGATGGTAAAATGATTAAAGTTCGGTTTTCTTATTAATTTTTTAGCCGATTCTATATTATTAACTAATCTAACGTCTATCCTTTTTCTCATATTTTCCATTGTTTTGCCAAATACGGAGTTATTCATAAGTTTGAAAAAATCTTTTTCAAAGTCGTTTTTCGCATGTTTTCTCAATTCAGTATTCCGATCGATGTAAGTTTGTAACCACTTTGACTCTTGAAATTTAATTCCCTTATGAATCTTTGTTATTTTTAATCCTTGTTTTTCATAAAATTTTAGAGTTTCATGATGAACTACATATCTTTTCTTATCAAATAGGTTTGGTATTAATTTCTTAACTTTATTAACAGCAAGTTTTTCTGGTGCTAAAGGTAGATCTTTATGGCTATCATGAAGATTTTTTGGGTATTCCAAATCAACCTCAACTATACAAGGTATATTCCTCCAATTTCCGAGCTCTTCATTTGGAATCCATTTAAATCCGCATTTGGGTAATTTCTTGCTCATTGCGGCTCCATATAAGTTATTTGCGTCAAGATAAATAATATAACTTATAAGTTTATTTATTTCAAAATCTGTCATATAGGGGTTATTAGCTTTAGCATATCTTTTTGATACTTGGGATGTACCTCCCCTAATCCCTTTCTCAATAAAAAGCAGCATATTAACGTCTGTAAACAACTCCAAATTAACTTTAGTTAATTTTAACATTGCGTCCCAAGATAATCCCGGCGATGTAAAATAGTGAGCAGGATCTAAACTATAATTACCAATACACACATCCCTAAAGTTCTCAAATACATCGGCAAGTTGTAATACATCTGTTTTTAGATATAAATCATGATAATCTCTCATTGTTTTAATGCCAAATGTTTCCCAAACCTTTTTAGCGTGTTCATAATCTTCATCCGAAATATCTTGATTATTAAGAATTGACTTAAATGCTTCCTTTGGCGGAATTTCTGTTTCATTAAGTTTATCAATTCGGTCAAAATAATCATAAGGAAACACACCCTTTCTCAACAATAGTTTTAACTTTTCTCCTGTGAAATGTTTTTTAGTTATCGCCATATTTTTATCTATTGGAGAAAAACACATACTCCCTAATAACTTACAATTCTTACATTGTTCGCAATTACCAACGCCATTAAAAGTAATAATCTTTCCGTCTTTTATGTATCTTTTCAAACATTTTCCTGGTTTGCATGACTCACATTTTTCGCATTTTGTAAGATTGTCAACCAAAGCACTAAGAGAGAATTGCATAAATTTATAAGAATCAATGAATCTTATTGTTCTAGTAATGGGCTTTTCGTTGTCATCTTCATCCGCATCGCAATCATTATCGCAATCGAGATCGCAATCATAGTTAATTAAAATTTTCTTTGAGAAACTAATATACTTTTCATCGGTGTTGGCTAAACAGCTCATTTCGCCCTTTGTTTTGCCAAGATTCTTAATGAACAGATGGGAATCATACCCCGACAGATTATGAATTACTACTGGAATGAATTTGGGAATCACATATTTTAAGTTGCAAATATTATGCGCTGCTCCTCTATATTTTCCAGTAAGATGGCAATGATCTATTACTTTTTTAAAATCTTCTTCTTCGCTTTCAGAAAATTTGCGCTCACATATATGGCACTGAGTTGCATTTTCATAATCTTTTTTATCCATTTCTGGCATATTCTTTTTATCATAAACTTTAAAAGTTTCCTTTTTTTCTTCTATTAGCTCAAAAATTTTCCTAACATCTCTTTCTAAATATTCTGTAAATATCTGCGCGACATCCTCATCGTCGGATTTTGCGGTATAATTCACACACACTTTAAAATCCTTTGGCAATATACTTTCATCGAAACATTTAATATAATAGCAGAACCCCGATGCTTTGTGCATTTGGTAATTTTTTGTAAAGCTTTTAATTTCGCTTGGCGAACAAGTATGTATTGGTATTAGTCGGCCTTCAAAATCTACATAAACAACAAAAGGCGCCCGCATTTTATTTTTAAAATTTTTAAAGTAAATAAATTTTGGGCTGCCATCTTCATTCTTTGGCATTTTTATTTTAACTTCACCATGCGAATCGCAGTATTCTTTGTGTTCTTGTAAAATCCTTTCATCATAAAATGAGTTGAAACATCTAAGGCAGAAATGTTTTTTGTTCTTATTTTTGTCAATTTCGGATGATAAAAGTCTGCTAACATTATTTACTAAAATGTAGTGAGATTTTTCGGCATTATTTATTAAAAGTAATGTTATAAATTTGCAATCGCATAACTTGCATTCATAATTATTGCAATCACATTTCTTGCATCCGCATTCTTCACATTCGTGTTTTTCGCAGTCTTTTTTCTCACATTTCTGTTTTTTCTTACACTCTTTTTTCATACAACCGCAATTCTTACATTTTTCTTCTTTCTTGCAATAACATTTATCGCTTAATCTCACGGCATATATTTTATCAGCTTCTTCGTCATATTTCAATACATTAACCGGATATGGGTTTTGTTTTTCAAACTTGGCAAAATCTTTTAATTTCATTGCGCCTTCTATACCAGAAAAGTTTAATTTTTTGCAATTTTCCAGCAATTCATTATTTACCCTCTCTCTATGATGTTTTCTTGGAAACACCGACTCTGTTAATGAAAGTTGTCCGCAATCTTCGCACTTATTTTGTATGTTAATGGTAGCTTTTTTTGCCGCTAATCTTTCTGGCGTTGGTATATATGAACTCCCAGAAATAACTGTGTAAGGCGCGATTCCGATGTCAAAACGCGTTACTGAATCAAATTGAAAAACTGCAGAATCTGTATTTTCTTGAAATCTTTCAACCTCAACAAGTATATTTTTAATTATGTCGTCATATTCTTTTGACAAATCGCTTGCCTCTGTAATTATTTTTGGTTTAGCGTGAAAGTATTTTTCAGCCTCTTCTACAATTTGATTATCTCGTAAAGAAGATTTTACAAACTTAGATGATAGTATAACCTTAACCTTTTTTGGTTTCTTATCCTTATTAATAATATCTATAACCTTTGGTTTTATTTTTTTCATGAATTCTTCAATAGTATATCCTTTTTTCCCATCTATAGTATGTTGCTTCAAATAGCCATTTTTGAATTTTCTCACATTTTCTTTGATAATTAATTCTTCTTCTTTCAGCCTTTTTGATTTTGGTCTTGCTCCCTCCTTTGCGTAATCTCTTTTTGATTTTGTTTGGTTTGACCGATTTTTAGGTTGGCTTATTCCATTCGCTTTTTTATATCTATCTATAAAATTTTTAGCTAGTTCCTCTGTTTTATTTTTTACTTTTTCTGGAATATATGGTTTTACAAAATCCCAAAACTTGTTTAATACATTTCCCAAAAAGGGGGTTTGTTCGGTATTTTTAACCGATTCATTTTTTATTACTTGTTTTTTAGGTTTTGTCGGAATGGGGGGCGGCGGTCTCGTTGGTTTAGGTGGAGATTGCCTTTTTGGTTTTGTTTTTGGTTTATTTGATGGGGGTGTGCCCGGCGGTGTCCCTGGTCTATATCTATCTGGCGAACCGGGTGGTGTTTCTGGTATATATCTATCTGGCGAACCTGGTGGTGTTTCTGGAATTTGAGTTGGTTGAGGAATATTAAGGGGTGGCAAATTTGGTCTGTTTCTTGGTATTGGAAGAGGTAAATTTGGTTGGTTCATTGGCCTCATTGGCATATTGTGCAGCTCATTAACAATCCCCGCAATATTATTAATTATTTCCAGAATATTATTAGCTATTTCGGGTATATTAACCAAAACATTAATAAGTTCTGCTTTTTTAAACCCAGATCGCCCCCTAATATTATACCACCTAGCTAAGGATTTTAGTTGTGGTACTTTCAATCTCTTCAATTGTTGATCCATAATTACTTTTGTAGAAAATATCAAATCTTTAAACCGCTTTTCAAATTTTTCTCCCTGTCCGAGAAATATTGCCCAATAAATCCCTGTGTCCCAAAACCTATCTCAAGCTTGGCATGAGGCTTTGCTGAAACTTTGCTGTGACTTAGCCAGACAGGGTTGGAATCACCCTCCGCTCGCGTTGCTCGCTCCACCTGTCGGCTCCTCTTGGCGAGTGGGCTTGGCTGAAACTTTGCAGAGACTTGGCCCGTCTAAATCTCTGATTAAATTTCTGTGTCCCAAAAACTATCTCAGGCTCGGCATGAGGCTTTGTCGAAACTTTGCTGAGACTTAGCCAGACAGGGTCGGAATCGCCCTCCGCTCGCGTTGCTCGCTCCGCCTGTCGGCCCCTCTTGACGTATAAGCTAGAAAATCCTTGTCAAAATTCCTGTGTCCTAAAACCGTAGTTTTCTCTCTCTCTCCATCAGTTTTCATTATTTAATAAATATAATTACATGTTAGGCCATTCCCACAAAATGTCTCCTTTGCCATCGCTCGACCGACTTATTCTAACAGAAAAACAAAAAAAACTACACTAAGCGACGAGAAACAGAGAAAATCTCAAGCGGCAGCAAATATGTAGCCATGCTGTCATACTTAGCATCCAGGCTTTTCCTTGACTCAGGGCACCTCGGCCAATTTTTTTTTGTGACCGAACGTAACGATTCACTTTCATGAAAGATAAGGTGACGAGAAACGAATTATATTACTGGGATGGCCTTGCCTGTGTTAGAGCCAATCAAGGGATTAGTCTTACAATATCGACTAACGCCCCCATGCTTTTAACACGAAACATGTGATTGGTATGGGAGCTAGCAACACCAGCAAGTTCCATAATTCCTGTAATGTAATCTCCCACGCCAATCACAAAAACCTGGACTCCAATGGCCTTCAGTGCGTCAGCTTGTGGTATGGTCTGTGGCTTATGAATATTTGATTGGCCGTCTGTGATGACCACTGCCACTCGTCTACTTCCTGGTCGAAGTCCTGAGCTGGTACTCTGAAACAGACTCGTTCTGGCTAGTTTAAGACCAGCCTGCGTGTTGGTACTATGGCCGTTTGAGTAGTGAACATTCATCAAATTCTGTTTAGCTTGGGACGACGAAACGAACTTAAACAGAACTTGAGCCTTTGTCGAGAACTTCACAGCACCATAGTTGTCGCCACTCGAGTGTTTATCGATTAACAGTCTCAATGCTTGTAATGCTTTCGGAAACTCAGCGTCGGTAATCGAACCCGAATCGTCAATGATGTACACTACATCGCTGTTTGGTCGTAAGCTAGAGCTTTTGAGGCCGACCGGTTTCCGACTGATTCCGTACGGGCGACCAAGCAGATTGATGGCTATCTGGTTTGCTGTTACGGTTTTTGGAGGAACCCTCTGCAATTCTGCGGAAGATACATTAAAAAAAAAAGAGTTTGAATCTATAGGTCAGACATTGGAGTCCTAATGAGTGTAAAAGGTTTAGTTTCAAAAGAAACTGGTGCTTCGTCTACGGGGAATAAATTCATATCGTCACTGTATATTCAAACAGATAGTCACCAGGCTTTGTTGCTAAAAGATCTACGCTTACCAGCTTCAGTTTTTTCTTCGACTTCCCACATAAATGGCAGTGATGGGAGCACGACGAATCCACATAACACAGCAACGAACAAAAGTTGCACCATCTTAGACTTGAGTTTTTATACCTAAAGCTGGAAAATTCTGAGACTCCTTTCACTTCGTTGTACCTTTTTCTCCTTTTGAAACTAAGAATTGCAGCGTTTCTTCCTTGGTTTTTATAATCAAGGACCGGATGTGAAATTTTGTACCACTCGCACATCGTACAACGTGAAACACGCTTCAAGTTAAATTGAACTCGTGACCCGGAAGACACAGACGCGCTTACACACCGCGGATGGTGCGAGCCACTCTCCACGACTTATATTGCTTTTGGTATGGTCGCGTTACACGTTCGTTCAACCCGAACGGAAAGCAGATAACGTAAATGGAAGGTTATAAGTTCGACGTCTTCTTAAAGGTCTCTATTGCGTATATCTTTGTAATGTTATTTTATTAATAGCATGTAGCGTGTTTTGATATGGGAATGGACAAATGAGTACCAAGATTGTACTCGATATTACTGTAAAATATTTATATTGTAGATATTAACATGTTAAATCTCAATATTGTTTTAAATTGATTGTTATTGTTAATTATTATTCATATTATTAACATCAAAAAATTGTTTATTACTTTAAGAATCTCCATGAATCGTTCCATTTTGGGGGAAATCACTGTTGAGTGAAATTTGGTAATTGTGGTGTCAGTGCTTGGAAATGATCCAATTTTGATTCGGTTCGTTCTGTTTACATGTTACTTACCTTCTAACCCTGAGGCGGGATCAGTAACTTGCAACGGTATAAAAAGTGCACAAAGACGGGCAGTTCTCTCTATTACGTGCGACTTGGAGACTACGTTTAAACAAGGAGAGGTCTTTTTAGATTCGTGAAGAATCTGACACGCCTGCGAAACCAAGTGATTTTTTTTTGTTTGCACAAATGAAAACGAAAATAGCACCTTGGTTTGGTGATATCCCCGGAGATTTCAAATCTTAGGGATACTTAAGTAAAAGAAGATTTTGAATCTGAAAACCTACAAATCCAGAATTGACTTTCTTCTTTCTTTATGGATCTGGAAATATTTTTGCCTGTGATGACGTTTTAATTAAACCAAACAGCAAACAAAATCGTCGCCTTATAATTAGTTCTGATGCTGAGTCAAGTCTCAACGTCTTGGGATCCGAAATGCCGTAAGTGTAAACCCCCATGAATTCGGTACGTTTTACAGAAGTAACCCGCTATTGTCCTCCAGTAAAAAGACGTCAGTCCGGAAACACTTGTCTAGTGTAAACCTGGCCGACTCCATTTGCAGCACCGAACATCTGCAGTGGACCATGTTCTTGTTCATAACTAAAATTACTTTAGGACATTTTGATTGATGAGCAGTAAGGTTAAAAAAAGTGTAATTTATGTTACGTGGAACTTAATTCATCTGTGCCGCTGTTTTGTAAGCTTGTCCCTCCCCCACGCCCACTGCTCATCTGAAAAAATGTCATTTTTAGTAAAACGCGGCGTGGGTGTCGACATGTCAATCTGGCAAGTACCCTAGGTGTGACACAGTGTGACCCCCCCCCCTTTGAAATCCCATCTACGCCCCTGTTACTCAAAAGAAAAGTATTTATATCTCTGAGCGCAGTCTAGTTAAAGAGCTAGCTAAAACCATGGATGCATTGGAAACTCTTTCTAAATTGTTTCACTCTCATCAGCGAGTCCTGCGATCGATGACTGTACCATAAATATGCAGAGAACTGCGATTAAAACTTTGCGAGCCATCTTCAAAGAGGCCTGGTGGTTCCCGATAACGTTGCTTTGTCAATCACTGCAAATTCGATTGAGACTTAAATGAAGAACAGTGCTGGGAAACTTCTTTTATAGCAAAGTTCCACACCGGGCGCAAGAAAATGCACGGAAGCAGTTCATTATTGGCTTTGCTTTTATATCTGATCGACTGAGAAAGTAAGAGAAACGATGCGATGACCTATCGCATCAATGCACAAATGTAGAAGTTCATAGCCAATTACGAAAAAGTTTTTTACCTTGATTAAACACACTTTATTGATCTTAAAAAAATCATCTTCGGTTCAAAACCAGGGGAAAATTCAATAAAACTTAGCAAGTATACCCAATGTTTTCGAGTTAAAATAAAAACAATATCTACACTTTTGAATTACGCTTGTAAAAATTTTATTGAATTGACCCGAGACTTGCTTAAAAAAAACATTGCATGTTAACTGTAGATGCATTGGCATGTTAACTGTAGATACGGCATTGGCATGCTAACTGTAGATACGGCATTGGCATGCTAACTGTAGATACGGCATTGGCATGCTAACTGTAGATGCATTGGCATGCTAACTGTACATTTCAACAGTCACCAACAAATGAGTGAGGATCCGTTACTTTGAGACGCCTAATTCATATTATCGTAGAGTGGAAAAATCTCTGATAAATATATTGTGCTTTACTCGGTAGCAATCAACTCTAACAGCCTCTTGCTGCCGACAGCAATTGATTCCGAAAAACGCGAGTGATTCAATCGACTTACAAAACCGCTCTAAAATAGTTCAAAAGTAACCTTAAGTTAAAATTTTCATTCCCAAGATAATCCCCATACATTTCACTTTTAGCTAATTTGGACAATTTGGTGTTAATTGGATCAAACCATTCAGTATGACTATTCTACAGAAACATACTGAAAAGTACTGTACGGTTCTGTACTGTGGTACTGCTTGTTTTACTATACAGTGTGGTTCTAACTTTTTCATCTGTGGATCATACAGTGTGACCATTCTTTGTAAAGTTACTGAACAGTACTGTTCTTTGGTACTGCTTGTTTTTTTTGCTATACAATGTGGCTCTAACTTTTTCATCCGTGGATTAAACCATGCAGTGTGACCATTCTTTGTAAAGCTACTGAACAGTACTGTACTGTGGCACTGTTTGTTTTACTATACAGTGTGGTTCTATCTTTTTCATCAGTGGATCAAACCATGCAGTGTAATCATTCTTCAGAAAGCTACTGAACACTGAGTAAAAAAAAGATGCTGATGTTTCGAGCATTAGGGACGGACCATTAGAAAAGTGATAAGGGGGGGGGGGGGGTGGGGAATTTTCAGCTTGCACGAATTTTTTTTTTCGCTCACTGCTTTTGCAGGAATTTTTTTTTCAGGTGAACCTCTCTGCACGAATTTTTTTTACTACGTGTGAAAAAGTCACAATTGGACCTTCCTTCTGCATGAATTTTTTTTTTTTACCTTCTTCTTTGCATGAATTTTTTTTTGGCATTTTGCCTTGCATGAATTTTTTTTTGGTTTTTTCCCCACCCTCCCCCCCATCACTTTTCTAATGGTCCGTCCCTTAGACCCTCGTTAGCAGACGAAGGGATATTTTTGACAATCCCAATGTCTCATATCACAGCAAATATACTTTCATCTACACCGAGCTCGTCGATTGCCATTTTATAGTGTTGCCTAAAAAGTCGTAAAAATACGAGATACTCATTCTGCGAGCCTGTTACGCTAGCACTGATTTAAGGGAAGACAGTCTTGCTTTCTGGCAGACTTTGATGCGCAAAACATAAGACTTTTTTGTTACCAAACCACAGTGGGAGGTATCGCACCCGAAAACGTTAACGTCCTGAAACGTTTCAAGTGACTCGACAAATGCGCGCCTTGTCTGGTTTGTGAGTTTTTGATTACTTAGGTATGTAGCTAACAACATTTCTGAGTGATGTGATATCTTGAACACGGTAGAAATGCAGCTGATAAGGAAAGCTGCAGATGCCGATCATTTCCTGAAGACCCGCATCAGTGTAAGAGCCAACAGCAACTACAAAGACTTCTACTCCTGCTGCCTTCAGCGCGTTGGCCTGCCGTATGGTTTGATGTTTGTGTACATTGGACATACCTGAAATTGAGTTATACACGAAAAAAAAATCAACTGTTGGACGAAAAATATTCTACACTGTTTCACCACGTCAGCAAATTCCGTGTGTGCAAGATCGCTTTATCTTGTCCCTTGGATATCAAATCGGAGTGAAGCATTTGGCCGGTTTAATCACCTTACACAATAGTATCCCTAATCCAATATTATTAAGAATCGCAAACGTCAAACAAAACTCGCATTCTCATTGGCCAATGAAGCGAAAGTACATATAATTGGCGTGGAATTGCACTATTGATTTTTGTCGCGCGGAAGAAAATGATTTACAGGAAAACAAAACACAACAAGTACTTTGATATTCTTTGACATGCGATTCAGGCAATGAATTTAACTTGTTAACAACATTAATTGAACATACCGTCAGTCAAAACCACCGCGACCTTCTTTGTGTTCGGACACTGTCCTGCATTGGGGTTCAAAAACAGGTCAGTTCTCGCCATGCTCAATGCTTCTTGGGTATTGGTCGCACCGCCAGTAAAGGTCACCCCCTGCAAAAGCAGCTTGGCTTCACGTGGTGGAACGAACTGGAATAACAGGCTTGCGCTGTTGGAAAACTTGATTGCAGCATACTTGGTAGTTGCTAAGGCCTTGTCAATCATTTGACCCAATGTTGCTAGAGATGTTTGGAAGCCTTGTGACGTAATTGAGCCGGAATCATCAACGATGAACACCACATCGTTTTTGAGATTCCGGGGGGGACTGGGAGGAACTGGTACACCAGGGTGGACTTTCGATTTAAGAAAAGGCAAGTTTTCACTCATTTTTGTGGCGGTTTCCCGTTCCGAAGGAATTCCCTTTAAAACTGAAAAATGATAAAACATACATTAATTAAAGCCTTTACAACTTTACCACTGGAACTGACTGAATAAACTCCGAGTCGGACATTTTAGTGCCAGAAATCACTACTAAACTTTACACGAAGCATTTGCCCTAGATTTGAAAATAAGAAAAAACCACTTCTTGGTGGTTGTCTGTCTAGTAAAAAATGGTCACACTGCATGGTTTGATCACAGATGAAAAAATATAACCACACTGTATGGTAAAACAAACAGTACCACAGTACAGTACTGTTCAGCAGCTTTACCAAGAATGGTCGGTCACTCTGCATGGTTTGATCCACAGGTGAAAAAAGTAAGAAACACACTTTATAAAAAAGCAAATAGAATCGTGGCACAATATTTTCTGGGCTGTATACTCACCGTCAGAATTAATGGATATTCTTTGGTCGGGCTGTAGGCCTGGAAGCCTGGGTCTCCCTTTAGAACCTAAGCCATGAAACCAAGATTCGCGTTTAATTTTAGTTTTGTATCATAGTACACCGTGTTCAATACAAATTTAATGAAGCCGAAAACCACGCTGATAAAGGGAAGATCATTTAAAAATTTCAACGAGGACGAGTTTAACAATGACCTCCGATTTGTGCCATTTAACGTCGCTCACGTGTTTGACGATATCGACGACATATGCTGGGCATGGGAGAAACTGTATTCAAATGTGCTGGACGACCACGCCCCCGTGAAAACACGCAAGCATAAAACCGCATCTGGACAATCGAAATTTATCACGCCCGTAATCAGGAAAGCCATTCGCGCTAGGAATGCGCTGAAGCGCAAATACAACAAAACAAGGACAATGGAGGACTGGGAAGCTTACAGGTCAATGAGAAATCGCGTTGTTACGATGCGACGCAAATCAGTCATGCGCCATTTTGAACAACTTTGCATAAATCGCTCTGGAAACCCTAAGAAATTTTGGAAGGCAATTCGACCGTTTATGCATTCAAAAAATCGCACACCTAATAATCAGGTGACGCTGAAAGAGGGAAATACAGTCATCAGAGATCAAGAGCAGGTGGCAGAGACGTTAAATGACTATTTTATTAACGTGGCAAATGATCTGGATACCCAGGGGCACACTGCCATTAGTGCACAGTCGCATGCCTCGAATATTCCAGTCGACTGCGTGCACTCTTTCGGTTTCCGTTTGACAAATCGTCATGAAGTTAAAGCAGTGCTCGACAGGGTAAAAACAAACAAAGCCACAGGGCATGACACGATTCCACCGCGGGCAGTCAAAGCATCAGCCTCTTCCATATCAGAGCCTCTAAGTGATCTTGTCAATTCCATCATTTTAAGATCCGAGGTCCCAGACACTTGGAAGCGCGGAGAGATAGTGCCACATCACAAAAAGGACTCTCTGCTGGACAAAGCAAATTTTAGGCCTGTAACTGTCCTTCCAGTTTTCTCTAAAGTATTTGAACGGATCTTGCAAACACAAATAACTGAACGTTTTGAATCAATTTTCCATGACTTTATGTTTGCTTATCGCAAGTTCCATGGTTGTCCTGCGGCGTTGCTGACCCTCACAGAGCAGTGGAAGGAACAATTAGATAAACGCGAGGTAATTGGAGCAGCGGCAATCGATCTCAGTAAGGCGTTTGATTGCCTGCCCCACGACCTGATTCTGGATAAACTAAAGTTTTATGGAATGGATGATACAACATTGGAGCTTTTGCGCAGTTATTTAACATCACGCTTTCAAAGGGTAAAATTGAGCGGTACTTATTCAGCATGGAAAGAGGTTTCTAGAGGCGTGCCACAAGGATCCATTCTTGGGCCATTGCTGTTCAACATATTTATGAACGATATGATATATGCGATAAGGGAGTGTAAGCTGTTAAGTTATGCCGATGACACCAAGATCTACCATTCCCACGCTAGCCCTGGGGCTGTCGAATTAGCTGTTAACCAAGACCTAGACAATGCAGCTACGTGGTTCAAAGAAAATGGTATGAAAGCAAACCCGGACAAGTATCAAGCCATAGTTCTCGGAAACAACTCTCAAGAAATCAGCCTTAAATCCGGCGATATTAACATTCCCATTAAGGACCAGATTAGCCTATTAGGGGTGACATTGGATAGTAAATTAAAGTTCGACGCCCATGTTGCTATCGTATGTCGAAAAGTCAGCAGTCAAGTTAATGCTCTTAATAGACTGAAGAACATTTTACCGTTAAAAACAAAACAGTCGCTGTATCGTTCTTTCATTTTACCACATTTTTATTACTGTTCTCAAGTCTGGCACCACTGCGGGAAAAGAAACACCAGAAAACTGGAAAAAGTCAATGAACGGGCATTACGTTATGTTTTTAAAGATAAGATATCGTCATACGAACAACTGTTGAAACGAATGAGTTCCCAGACACTGCAAAATAGGCGAATTCAAGACATGTTATGTACTATAAATAACTGCCTAAGTAACAAAGCCCCACCCAGCATTAAGAACCTAGTCTCGTTAAGAAGTTGTAGTTACAATCTTAGGGGTGAAAATATGCTGGCCTTGCCAAAAGTAAATACCACCAAGTACGGACTAAAGTCATGGCGCTACTTTGCTACAAAAATATGGAACGACCTACCAAATGAAATCAGGGCCACGGCTGGTAAAAATGAATTTGTCCGAAGGATACGTACTGTAAATTTTTAAACTTTTTAGCCGAGTAGATGTAAATTGTTTTTTTTTTTTATATATATAACATTCTTAACATAGTAGACATTTTAGATTTAGATTATATATTTTTACATTCTCATAGTTTCTATTTTAGTTTTCTTTTATCTGTTATTTTAGTGGAACATCTGTAAACTAGCTATTCCAGCTAAGCATGTTTCCCACTTTAAATAAAGTATTGTATTGTATTGTATAGTATAACTTCCATTATGCAACTACCGATCAAGCGGTCACCCTATTTTGAGTGGCCAGTGATTAAAATGCCGAATTTGTCGAATAATATTGTGAGTTAAACCTTTATTAAAGTGTCTGTATCGTCTTCGGTGTTTATGTGGTTCTGGTATGTACATTAAGAGTAGATACTGTAGCTGTTAAAAATGGTTTTTTGAATTTCACTGTGTTTTTGCCCGAAGACGATATAGGCAAGAGTCTCATGCACTTATCTTGGCTCAGTACAATTGTTCCTATTTCAGAAATAAAACAAGTCTGGTTGACTACCGAAGTTATGATGAGGGAAGTTTTGCCCAAACTTAATACAGTGATTCAAAAAGCGACACGGCAGGAAGATTTTGTTGTTCATAGACAATTTACCTTGTTACCCTGCAAGATCTTGTTAGTTTCCGATAAGCCTCTATTAACTGGTAAATCTTCATTAACTTGCCGTTACCCTAAGTGACCTAAGTGCATGGCTAAATGGAGTTTCCACTGCATATTCCATTATGCTTTTTTAGCATATTTCTATGCGCTGACTGAAAGTAGTTCATCAATCTATATTACATCAAATAATGGTTAAACACCCATTGATCTATATGATATCGAATAACCTCGCGTGGTAACGATTCTTATAGGTATTGCCGGAGTGTCATTGCAAAGTAACGTAAAGTGGAGAACTCAGTGATCTATAGAGCGTGGTTGGGGTAGAGTGGATTTCAAACTCTTATTCTTACACTCTTACCAGCGGGTCCTGCGATCGATGGCTGTACCATAAATATGCAGAGAACTGCGATTAAAACTTTGCGAGCCATCTTCAAAGAGGCCTGGCCGGATTACGTTGCTTTGTCAATCACTGCAAATTCGATTGAGACTTAAATGAAGAACAGTGCTGGGAAACTTCTTTTATAGCAAAGTTCAGCGGAAGTGTAAGTTCAAGACGTTGAGTGTGATTAATATGCATCTAGCTACAAACACGTACGGTTAGTTTTATTGCATGAAAAACGGAACTGACAGTAATTTAAACCCTGACGTGACCAATGTCAGGTTCAAACTACATTGGTAAATCTTAAGTGACCCCCGTGAAAAAATTAATGTATCGCTTAAGGAAGTTACCCAATGATTTAAACCCTTAACCATGACCAATGACAAGCTTTACCTACTACCTTGACACAAGTACATACTTGCTTAAAAAACAATCGTATTGGGTGCAAGGTCACATGTCCAGAGTAAATTTGTGTTAACATGAAGGATAAGTACATTATTATTCGGCAGAGATGGAGAAAATTACGCCTTGCAAAACAAAATTTAACTATAGCAAAACTGAAACTCGCTCAAGAGCGTGAATGAAGGCCACGTTTTGCAACAACATTTTAAAACAAAAACTCGCTGAAACGAAACTTGGATGGAAGAAAATGTTTAAGTGCACTTATGATAAAAATATATGGGAGGCGTGAATTAAAATCTGCACGAACTGCCCAGATCTCAGTTGGGAAACACTGAAATAAATATTTGGTTGCGTCCAGAGAAACTGCTAGGAAAAATACCCAGCAATTTCCTGGCTTTATTGGAGTAAATACTCGGTTGCCAAACCGTATTTTGCAGCATGACAAATGCATGTAAATGTGTGGCACTGCTACTGTAACTCATCACAGGCAATGAGTGTTTGTTTTGACCGTGAATGCGTTTTACTATTTGGACTTAACTGATAAAAGCTCAACGTACCGGAACTTCAACCGGAAATTCAGTGAGTTTTGGGGTCGAGGGGTGCTGTCTAGAACACCGCACGCGCGTGCAGGTTTACCATGACACAGACATTGGGCACGAATAGTGATAAGAAAAAAGTAAGCTTTTTACTGAGAAACTGGTGCTGCTTAGCTGGGAAATTGAAAGGCACAAAGTTAAACGGGTTGATATCATAAATAGAAATTATACCACCGAATGATAAAAGAAAATCTTACATTTTAAGCGTTAGCCCCTTGCCAGTCCTATTATAGAGCCAATTAAGGCTCGGGATATTAGCCTCCTTTTAATCTGACGGTGGCACAACTCGTTTTAGAAACTTATTTTTGCACGAACAATGATAGATTGCATGCATATATGCATAAACAAAAAGGCCTTGGATCTTATCATAAGTGTGAGGCATTTCCCCGGGCGTTTCCTGGACAAAAGGAACTCCTTGCATAGTGGTGCGGGTTGAAGCTCGTAGAGAGGGAGAAAACTGCGGCTCTGGAACACAGGAAATTTGACAAGGATTTTCTAGCTTATAAGCTAAATTGGTTTCCAAAATTTGATCAGGAATTTAGCCAGCAGCATAAAAGACAAAAAAATACTTGTCGAATTCCTAAGACCCAGAAGACCTAGTCAAACCCTCAAGTCTTCACAAAGCACTAGCCAAGCTGTCGCTAGGTATTGTTGAAGCCTCTGCAAAGTTTTGGCGAACCTGATACCAAGCCGGGAATTCTGGAACACAGGAAATTTGACAAGGATTTTCTAGCTTATAAGCTAAATTGGTTTCCAAAATTTGATCAGGAATTTAACCAGCAGCATAAAAGCCAATAAATACTTGTCGAAATCCCTAAGACCCAAAAGACCTAGTCAAGCCCTCAAGCCTTCACAAAGCACTAGCCAAGCCGCCGCTAGGTATTGTTGAAGCCCTCAAGCCTTCTCAAAGCATTAGCCAAGCCGCCGCTAGGTATTGTTGAAGCCTCCGCAAAGTTTTGATGAACCCGGCACCAAGCGGGGACACGTGAATTTTGATCAGCAGCATAAAAGCCGGGAATTTTGGCAAGGATTTCTGGAACAGGCGGATTAAAAATTTGAAAAGCGGCTTAAAGATTTGATATTTCTTACAAAAGTAATTATGGATCAGCTAAGAAAATTATATATTTACGAAATAAGAATAATAGCGAAAGACTTTGAAATAAAAGGAAGAGCAAAAATGAATAAGCAAGAACTAATTGATGAAATTACAAAACACAAAGATGAGGAAATTGCTGATTTAATTGAAAAAGTTGCCCTTACTAGTAGAATTATTTGTGATCATGGAAAAATAAAAAAATTTTGCAGCGAATGTAATGGGTATAATTGCTTGATACATAATAAATATAAATATCACTGTAAGGAATGTGGAGGATCGCAAATATGCGTACATAATAAACAAAAACAACATTGTAAGGAATGTGGAGGTTCGCATATTTGCAGACATAATAAACAAAAACAACAATGTGTAGAATGTGTTGGATCTCAAATATGCGAACATGATAAGCAAAAATCCTCTTGCAAGGATTGCAGAATGAAATTATTTTATGATTTAAAATAAAAGCGAAGAATGGGTAATTGTGTTATGAAACCCTTATTTTGGTTTAATAACAAAATTGATATTTAAAAAGAAAAATCATAAAATAAAAAAAGATGGAAAATAAATTTTATGAAAAAAACTCTTATTATGAATATGATGATGATGAAGATGAAATCGATTCTTTTATTCTTATTTATCATAATACGGAAAAACTAAGAATAAAAGATTTTATGGAAGCAATTAATGGCGATTTTGAAAAAACTATAGCAAAAAATCGGTTTAGTTTTAAAAAGGAGTATATACGTTGTTCTGTTAGAGTTAATTATATGAAAAGGGGAACTAATAATGATATTGAATCATTTAATAATTATACCTTTGATGAAATAAAAAACACTAATAAATTTGTGAAAGGTATTTTAAAATATATGAATTACACATATATTCATAAAATACGAATGAAAAAAATTTGTGATAATTTTATTTTTCCTTTTTGTAAGGATGATGAAGAGTTTTATTTTTCAGACGAAGTTTGTGGGTATAGGGATAAAAATATTAGTATTAAAAAATTTGATGAGAATTATTTAATTAGGTTATTAAAATTTAATATAAGAATAGATCGTTATGTTATCGAACATAAAAAGAAATTCCACAAAGATTTACATGATGATTTAATGAAAGCAATACATAAACGCAAATTCTATAAAGACTTACACGATGAATTAATGGTTGTAACATGGCATCCATCTTGATATTTAGATTGGTGTATTGATTTTGAAGAGCTAAAGTTTTTGAAAGAAGAGGTATGGGGGCGAAGAAGATTAATGTTATATAACCTAAGTACTGGTTACATAACAAAAAAAATTATCTAAATCTTAAACTGAAAGTTATGGGTGAACCCTTCAGATCAAGTTTTTTCCATTCGTTGTCTAAGATACTTAAATCAAAGTGGTTTATGGGATTCTCATATTTTTGAACCGGAATTGTTGGGTAATCCTTTGATGGTATGTTTGCGAGTAGGTGCGAGGGCGCGAGTTTCACAAGTTCTTCATATTTGGTGTTATTCATATATGATGACTTATTATCCACTATACTGCACATAAGTCTCAAAGGCTCTCTAATTTGTATATTTATTGGATATAATTTACCAGGATTTATAACTTCGGGCACACCTAAACCAAAAGCCAATCCTCTCGTAAGTTTTATTTTGAAGTTTTTATTGGAATAAAGATAGTCAACAGTGTCTGTCTCAATTATTGTTATCTTTTCCCTATCAGGATCATTAAGAAAGATTGATTGAATATTACGCAGAGAATATGTGCCGGGCTGTATTATTATGAGAGGCTGATTATTATCTTTGAATAATATCTGTTGATCCCTGAAATTAATCAATCTTTTGGTTTTTATATTGCAATCAAGGAGTTGTATCTCCCGAAGATTTTTCAGCGGCGGATCTAAATAAACCCGGGTTTCAGAATCATATATTGTAATACTCAACATTTTTTGTTTTGATTACATCACGTTCATCTTTAGATTTATATAATCAAAACATTAGCGAAACAAAAACCAGGATAATAATGCCCCGCCAATCCCTAAAACAATAAGATTATTTTGGTGAAAAGATGTTTCTATATTCTTAACTTCATCCTCCCCATTATCCGTTTCCTGTTTTTCACTTACTTTGCTCGCTATTGGTTTAGGTTTGGTATTTAATATAACTTTTGTTGTGCCTAGACTATTAGGTATTCCAACAGATTTTGTTTCTACATTTATAGAATTATTTACACCAAATTTCATATCTTTTGTAGCCATTTTCAGATTATTATTGTATCCGATCACACTTTCTGTATTTATAATTAAATTACTAGGCATCAACCAAACTCCTGGAGCTACCGCCAAATCAAGACGCAACTTTGTTTCCTGAACAGATTTTTGGTAATTTTGAATGGAGTTGGAAATCTTATTTTCTTTTACACTACTTTCAAATAATGCTTTGAATTCCTCTTGCGTTTCTGTTGCTCCTCCACCATTTCCCACAATGGAATTTCTTGTATTAACTTGCGCTCCCAATATGCAATAAACAAAAGCTTCAACTGATCTATTTATTCTACCCAATCCTGCTTGTGTTAATCCATGCCCCGATTCTGCGATAAACCAAGAATACTGGAAATCAACAAAATGATCATTTCTCATCATTGAGATTAAATCTCCATTACCTTTTCTTCCACCATCATCGTAAAATTTATGTTCTCTGCTTGGCCAAATATTTGCTTCTGTATCATAATTTCTAACAATTCTAACATTTTGTAAACCACCACCTGAATATTGTGATTCTGCACTTCCTGGCACACTACCAGGTTCTGCATATCCTTTTCCATAATCAATGAATATATCACCAACTCCATTATTTGCTCCTCCTTTGAATCTAAAATCAGCCAGGGGGTTTTTCCATCCTTTGGAATCTTGATTGTTACTTAACCCAAACTCTGCGCATAATGTGTTATAAGCACTTTTGTTATATTGATTATCTTTTAAGGAAAAAGTTTCTTCGTCGGGAAATGGCACTTTTAATTCTTCTAATATTCTTCTTATTGTAAAGTAAATGTGAAAAACAAAGAAACTTCTGATAACTTTAGGGTAATTAAAAATATCACTTAAACTAACACCACATCCAGATGTTGCACACCAAACAGCCATGTTTAATTGTTGAGGCCATTGACTAATATTTGGTTTTCCCAACCATGCTCTAGCTTCTTTTCCACTGGTAAATCCTACAGTTTGGTTTTTGAAAATATTCTTCATTTCTTTCGTGAAACTATCTTTTTCTGAAACATATACATTCAGATTGGTTAGTAATTGTGTGACATCAAGAGCAAACGAATTGAATTTAATCCCGGGTATTGGATATATTTGTTTTGTTAATCTTAAACTTGCGGGAAAGGAACTTGTTTTTTCTTTGTCTGAAACTCCCAAATCTTCCTGCAATAACTTTTTCAAATTATCGGGGAGAGAATCAGTCCATGTTTTTCCAGAAGGATCATCATCAGACATAACCGTTACTCCATTAACATTCCATTTAACATATCCTCCGAATGAGTCATTGACGAATGTGAATTTTCCCAAGTTTGCTTTTGGGTATTTTGATTTGAAATCGCTAAATAACATCTTATTCTTTTGTTTCACAATTTTGAGCTTTAAATCAGCGAAGAATAAGATGTAAATTTAATGTGCCTCTCTATTAACTCCAGCGAAACAATTGCACCCCACTTCAGTTTTCTCAAAAGAAATCTTTAACCAGCTGGATTGGTTAATTCTTTTAATAGATCTTCTCGTACTTTCTTCCTTATTATACTCATGTCGAAGTTTTTTTCTGAATCTTTTCTGAATTTTTGTCGTATTTCTTGTTTCAGTTTTTGAAACTTTTCCAATTCCGCCAGAATTATGGAGAATTCTTGATCGGATATTTCATTATCTTTCAGAGCTTTTGAGACTAAATCGTTAATGGTGTTTAATTTTGATTTTGCAATGGCAACTGTTTGCTCATGTTTACTAACTTTCCCAGAAAGATTCTTGGATGCAAAACCAAATACGATTGAGAAAACCCCAAAAACACCACCAACCACTCCCAAAGGAACTCCAACTATAGCACCAAAACCAGTGAGAGAAGTTCCTAATCCACTAGCTGATAGAAGAACTGAAACAAATCCTCCAGAAACACTAATTTTTGTGCATATTCCTCTTGCTCTATTATATTTTTTCCTCACTTCTTCGTAATGTCTAATTTCCTTCTCGAGATTTTGCAATACCTCGCTTGATTTCTGCAATCTGAAATTGATTGTGCTTTCCCCTTTTTGTGTTTGGGCATTATTATTAGGTAATTGTGGATAAAGATTTCCATTGTAGTCAGCCATATTGTGTTTTTACTGAACATCACGATATCTTTAGATTGGTTACTTTCTCTTCTTCTTTATTTGTTCCACAAAATACAGAACCACAGCCATTATCAAAAGCCAAGCATTCTCACCTAAAAATCCAATAACCTGCCCCGCGGTTTTGAATAGAAAGCTAACTATTGCGCCAACCATTCCGGGTAATATTTCACCTAGTTTTTTACCTAAAGTTTTTAATCCATTTCCAACTCCTTTTCCTAAAGTAGATAAACCTTTTGAAAGATTAGAAACTATAACCCCAATTACAGTTCCTGCGGCAATTACAAGAGCAGTTACTGTAAAACCATACTTTTTGAATATATATTTAATTCGCTCTCGTAATGGCATTCTTTCGAGTATTTGCTCGGACTCTCGTTCCCGTCTTGCTATTTCATTTTGCCCCTCTTCATTTTCTCTTTGTAAAGTCTCTATTCGTGTTATATTCTCCGGAGTCCTATTCTCCTCAAGAAGTTCTATTTCTGCCGTATTTTGATTTTCTGATTCTCTTATATTTTCATTTACGATGGTATTTTCTCTTAAAATTTCTTCTGTTCTAGACCCCAAAAGATTTTTTAATTGACCATCAGTAAGTTTGGCTTTGGTTTTTAAATTTCTAAATTCACCGTCCATAAGAACATATTTAGCTGCATTACTTCTTTTTAAACGAATGACTGGTAATTTTATTCCCCCGCCTATATCTTTTAGTTTTGAAACAAATTCCTTAAATTTTGCTTTTGGATAAAACATTTTTATACGGTCTTCAATTTCTTCTCTTTCTTTTTCTTCTAAAAGAGGTTGATTTTCATTAACGCTGTCAAATGAAGTTTCTTCTTCATCTCCTTCATAAACAGGATTTTGGTAACTTGTGGATGTTATTCGAACAGGTGTTTCTGATGGTTTTCTACCAAGCCGTAAATCTGTATCATCATCAAAATCATCAGGATTATCTTCTTTCCCCAATGAAAAGGGATCATATTCCGGTACTTCTGCCATAATTTTTTTACTCATCAGTATGAAATCTTTAGACCCCTTCGAACTGAAGAAAAATCAAAATTGATATTTAAAAAGAAAAAATATAAAAGAAAAATATAAAATGAGTAAAGAAGGACAAAAATATTATACTAATACAATTAGTAATAAGGATTTAGTAAATTACGCTAAAAAAATAGGATTAAATATGTCTCTCCACGATGCTTGTAAAATATTAAGTCAAATGCAAAAAGAACACGATCCAGATAGAGACCCAGCAGAATATAAAAGAGAAATGAGAGCAAAAGTAACTGAAAAATATGGAATAGAAAATGATAATAGAATTAGTGACGAAGAAATGTTGAAAAAAATAGCCTCGAAAATAACTAAAAAATAAATCATTTATGTTATATAACTTATTTTGAACGATGTATTTCAAGTTATATAATAATTTATAATAATTTACTTACCGCATACCCCAAACCTAACATTCCCGCTCCGACATATACCATTTCCCCAGTCTTTTGATCATTGCTTGGTTTGTAATAATCGGAGAATTTTGGTTCTGTCATTTGCCCGTATAATTCAAAAGCCTGATTTGTAGTAGAAATATTTTTTGCTGCTTGGTATTTTTCATCTTTTCTTTTCATTCTCCAGTCAAGCATTTTTTGTCTTTTTTCTTGATATTCTTGGTAATCTTTTTCGTATTTTTCCATTGCCTTATCATGTCGTATTTTTTCTGTATCAACATTCTTTCCTGATAAATATTTTGCAAGATAATTTCCACCAGTAAATGCCGTTGCATTCAATATAGCCCCACCAATCATCATTGCTATTGCTGCCATTTTATTTTGGTAAAATCTTTTGATCCTCTAAATATGTTTTAAGATACATGCTTCCGGATAATACCACAACCCACTTTGCATAATTTGTAATACTTGAGGATGGGTCACTCAAAAATGATTCTTTCATTACCTTTTTGGCTACATACCCAACCCCAGCTCCCAATCCAATAAGCACAGCTGAATCAGTTACAGTTTTCACAAGTTTGTTTTCTGCCGACATAATTTTTTTACTGTACCATTGAGAAACTTTTAAATAACTTTATTCAGTTATTCCATTCCCAAAGATTTTGGGGTTGCAGAAAATGGTATCTTTTTTGGTTGCGGTGTTTGTGGTACTTGTGATAAATCAGCTATCCTATTTGAATATTCAGTCCGAGCTTTTTCCTTATACCTCATAAAAAGATCAATTGCTGTAAATCCAAGTCCGACAACGGATAAAACAGTAGTAAAAGATAGCTCTGGAAGCCACGATTTTGCTTCACTATATGTATTTTCATTTGGCTCTTCTTCCTGTTTTATTTTTTCCTCTCTTTTCATCTCCCTAGCCAATGCTTCTTTTGCTTTTTTATTATATTCCGCTAATTTCTTTCCCGCTGCGACCTTTTTAGGATCCTTATCCTTCTTTTTAGTATCAGTATTCTCAGGTACTGGATCAGCAGTAATTCGCTCAGAGTTTTGCTCATTTTGTTCAGACATTGTTATTTAGATGCTTAGAATAAGTTTTTAGATCTGTTTAATACACTGTATCAACACCTTCAGCAAATTGCTTAGTTTCCTGACCAGTTGTGCTGCCATTTGCTGGTTCTTCTCTTGAAAATTGTTGATTTTTGTTGAATTTAACGTGTTTAGCAACCTGGAATATCCCGCTAGCAAGTGCTGTCAGTCTTCCTCCTTTTAATGCCAAGAGACCTACAAAGCTTGTTAATTCTCGATTAACCAAATTATCTTTCTTCAAATCATCGCAAAGAGCATCTATGTCATCTACCGGAACTAAATACGAAATAAGTTTGGAAACTAATTCTAGGGAAGAATCTACCAATCCTCCGTTAATTTTCTTACCCATTACCGATTGATAACGATTAAAATATTTTTCTACATCTTTTGCAGATAATTTTTTTACATCACCCAGGCTCATATCAGCCCCTAAATATTCTTTTGTTGTCCCGAGAACGGCGAGAATTGCGAGAGATTCTTGTTTTATTTCAAGATCCTCACTTTGATTAGTATCATTTTTCACCTCAGTTTTTTCTGTCGGTTGGTCAATGTAATCTTCCGGCTTTGTCATCTTTTTGTTAAATCATTTCGGGTATCTCTAAATAGCAATTAAATGGGTAACGCAAAGATAAACATAATCTAGAATATTTTTCGGTTTTCAGGAGTTGTACAAACTTTTTCCCCAATTCATAATCCAAATCACCGCCGTAATCTTCGAAAAACATTTTCATGCCTTTCTGCGACGGATTATGAAAAGTAACAACGCAGGCTACATTTTCTCGAAATGGTTTTGCTATTGATGTTAATTGCTGGGTTAGAACCCAAACCGATAAACCATGATGCCTTCCTGAGAATGCTAAATCTATAAACTTATTTGATCGCTTTTTCAGATCATTAGAAACGGCGCAATCATCTAAAATTATTAGAGTATTTGTGCCGGAGAATAAAGTTTGACAATCAGTTAGTAACTCATTAATCTCCTCTACGTTACTTGCGTCCGGAGATAATACAAAAAAACGCTCATCCTTATTAGCAAAATTATGATAAGTTTTATTTTTAGAATAAGTCGGACAAATTAAAACAATATATTCAAAAACTTTCCGGAAAGGACCTCGGAGTTGTTCAATTAAGTACTTTGTTTTTCCACAATTTGTCGGTCCAGTTATAATACAATGAAATGGTATTTTATCACGCAAATCTTCCATGATTTTTGTATCATAACTAAATGTTTTTTTAAATTTAGGTCAGGTTCTTCCCTTCAGTCAGTACTTAATTGATCTCAAACTTGAATTCATAATCTCCAGCATTGCGTCAGCCACGACAAACATATGACAAGTTATGGTTCCAGTTCCACCTTGTTTCCTTTTAATTTCTATTTTTACACCGTCATGAGTATTATTTAGAGCAAGTCCGCCGCCGTGAATACCATTATCTGGATGAGTTCTAGTATCAACCCAAAGAGCAAACTTATCCGCGTAAAATTCTTTTTCTTTCAAAGAAATTTGTAAACCATCATCCCGGCGAAATCTTTTCTTCACGGATTCCCAAAGATCGGAAGGAATCATTCCTCTAGAGTATATTCTATTCGGAACACCATCAACATCAATTTCAACGGAAGATATGCCCGGATTATAAAAATTTTCAGAATCTCTTGCTCCTGGGGTTTGAGGTGA
Organism: Ricordea florida; assembly: GCA_949710005.1. Taxonomy (NCBI): domain Eukaryota; kingdom Metazoa; phylum Cnidaria; class Anthozoa; order Corallimorpharia; family Ricordeidae; genus Ricordea; species Ricordea florida. The sequence goes on along the minus strand of OX453280.1, from coordinate 28,535,305 downwards.
TAAAAACAAAAACAATATTCCTGTCATTGATCTTCTCGGTAAATTAATATGCTGATTAATAACGCCATCTCCAGCAATGGAAAATGTAAAAGTTTTGTGCAAAGTAACATTTTCATAAAAAAATCCTTTGCCGACTTGATAAGCCGCCTGAGCCTCGCGGGCTAAGTATTCACTAGAAATTGAAGAATATTCTAACTCTAAGTTTTTGATTGAATATGATGGTGCTTTAGTTGTGTCAGAATAAATAAGAATATTAGCGATTGGGGCAAGTGTAATCTCAAATATAAGATGATTTTCCAGCGCTTTCGGATAAAAAACACCGTGATCGTTTAGAATAGGATGATTTATTGGTATTCTATACTTTGAACCATGAACATTTGCGAGAGCAGCTTCTTTTACATCTTGTGTTTTTGCGTCTCCAGATTTTGTTCTAAGTTTTCTAATATTTAGAGAAGAAATACCTTGTTTTAATCTATCTTCTCGCTCTTCTTCGGTTAAGAATAAATCGTGATAGGTTTGAAATAAATCATATCCTTGAGTATCTTGCAATGTTTCTCCCCCAAAAAGAACTTTCATTCTGGTTACAAGATTGCGGCCCAAATTATTTACAACCGTATTATTCGCATGACCCTCAACATCTAAGTCAAATAGAAGAGATACACTTCCGGGCACAATCACTAAATTCTCTGCGAGTTTGGGAATATTTATGTATAATGTTTCTCCCGGGCTGGCTGAGGATGGATTTAGAGTAATTCTATTCAGAGTTGATTCTGCTTTCAAGCCAAAGGGTTCTTTTGGAATTCTGTTTGGATTAATTTTTTCAGACGTCATTGTAAATTTATAAGATACTTTGGTTAACCTTTAAACCTTTTCTCTAACTTGGAAATATGTTTTAATAAACCTTCTCTCGCGCTGGGAATTAAAATTAAAATATTAAAAATTTGATCGCCGTCTTCCATATATAGAATTTTTTTCCTAATAATTTTTTTCATAATGTTGATTTGGTATTCAGTAAATTTTATTTCTTCTTCTTCCTCCTCAACCATTTCAATTTATAAGATACTTGTTTATTTTTAAATGAGCAACGAAAATATTCTCTCAAAAATATATTATTCAACTGAAGGATATTGGAAAGGATATTCTGCAATTCCTAAATTGGCTGAGAAGGCTAGAGTAAGTGAAAATGAAGCAAAACAATGGTTGCAAAAACAAGCAATATGGCAAATCTATCTACCCGCTCCTAAATATATACCTAGACCGCACTGGACTGTGGATAAACCCAATCAGATTCATCAAGCAGATTTATTATTTTTACCGTATGATAAAGTCGGAAGAAAAACTTATAAATATGCGTTAGTTGTGGTTGATATCGCCTCGAGATATAAAGATGCTGAAGCATTAACCTCAAAAGAAAGTCGAGAGATATCAGAAGCTTTTAAGAAAATATATTCTAGAAGATTGAAATACCCAAAAACTTTAATGGTTGATCCCGGGAAAGAATTTATGGGAGAAGTTAGTAAACTCATGAATTACCATAATGTTAGGATACAAAGAAGTGAAGCTGGTAATCACAGAGCTCAAGCATTTGTTGAAAACGCAAATAGAATATTAGGAGAAAGATTATTTAGTCATCAATATGCGCAAGAAATGATTGGCGATGATCGGTCGCGTGTATGGGTGAAAAGATTACCAGATATTCTAAAAACCTTGAATAATACGAAAAAGAGAATAACCGGTAAAGAGCCCGATGAGGCTATAAAACTGAAAGAGGTTGATATTGAACCCAAAAATTATCAGCGGGTGGTAGGGGTTGATGAGGTTAGATTGCCGCCTATTGTTAAAGTTAGATATTTATTATCGCCGGGCGAACTTGAGGGTGGAGAAAGAAGGCGGGCTACTGATCCTATTTGGAGTATCAAAGTTTATTATATTTCTAAAAGTATAATTTCGCCCAATCAACCGGTTTTATATTATTTAATTGACGGACCGCGGCGAGGATTTGTGCGGGAAGAATTACAAGTTATTCCTTATGATACTGAGTTGCCACCCAATTCTGTTTTAGTACGATAATGTCCATAAGGAAGAGTATGTATTCCGTCTTTTTGAATGATTCTCTTATCATCATAAGCGGATAGCGCTTTCTTATTAACTGTTTTTGTGTAAATATTGTGTAGTTTTGAGCTGATTAAATTTTGCGATCTCATTTGCGGTTCTTTAGTAACCAGGCAATTTTTGAAATCATTAAAACTTATTGTTTTCTTGACAACTAATTTCTTCGTTCCTTTATTCTTCTTTATCTCTTTACCGTTGTCCATTAATAAGGCATATTGTTTTGCCCCCAAACCCACAAATTCCGTAGGTATACTTCCACCAAACTCATCCTTAAACTTGCCAATTACTTTTTTGTTTGCATCATCCCAAATACCAGATTTGTGATTTTTAGGATAGTTGCTAGTGTCGAACTTTTCCCGAACATCTTGACTTATATCTTCATAGAAATCTTCCGTTTCTATATTATATACGAGGCTATCAGTATCAGTCATAAGTAATTCGGCTTTTTCTCCATATTTCTCTTTGATATAATTATAATGAAAGTCGTACATTATTTGTTTACTTAGATCTAAAATGGAAAACCCCACATAAACCGGTTTATTGAATCTTATTTCTGTTTTCTTCATATTTATGGCGGCTAGATCCTCAGAAAAGATAGTAAAATGATTAAAGTTCGGTTTTCTTATTAATTTTTTGGCTGATTCTATATTATTAACCAATCTAACGTCTATCCTTTTTCTCATATTTTCCATTGTTTTTCCGAATACGGAGTTATTCATTAGTTTGAAGAAATCCTTTTCAAAGTCATTCTTCGCGTGTTTTCTCAATTCAGTATTCCTATCGATATAAGTCTGTAACCACTTTGACTCTTGAAATTTGATTCCCTTATGAATCTTTGTTATTTTTAATCCTTGTTTTTCATAAAATTTCAGGGTTTCGTGATGAACTACATATCTTTTCTTATCTAATAGGTTCGGTATTAATTTCTTAACCTTATTAGCGGTAAGTTTTTCTGGCGCTAAAGGCAGATCTTTATGACTATCATGAAGATTTTTTGGGTATTCCAAATCAACCTCAACTATACAAGACATGTCTCTCCAATTTACGAGCTCTTCATTTGGAATCCATCTAAATCCGCGTTTTGGTAATTTCTTGCTCATTGCGGCTCCGTATAAGTTATTCGCGTCAAGATAAATAATATAACTTATAAGTTTATTTATTTCAAAATCTGTCATATAGGGGTTATTAGCTTTTGCATATCTTTTTGATATTTGGGATGTTCCGCCTCTAATCCCTTTCTCAATAAAAAGCAACATATTAACGTCTGTAAACAATTCCAAACTAACTTTAGTTAATTTTAACATTGCATCCCAAGATAATCCCGGGGATGTAAAATAGTGGGCGGGATCTAAACTATAATTATTAATACACACATCCCTAAAGTTCTCGAATACGTCGGCTAGCTGCAGCACATCTGTTTTTAGATATAAATCGTGATAATCTCTAATTGTTTTCATTCCGAATGTTTCCCACACCTTTTTAGCATGTTCATAATCTTCGTCTGAAATACCGTGATTATTTAGTTTTGAGAAAAACTCTTCCTTTGGTGGGAGTTGGGTTTCATTAAGTTTTTCAATTCGATCAAAATAATCATAAGGGAACACACCCTTTCTCAACAATAGTTTTAACTTTTCTCCTGTGAAATGTTTTTTAGTTATCGCCATATTTTTATCTATTGGAGAAAAACACATACTTCCTAATAACTTGCAATTCTTGCATTGTTCGCAATTACCAACGCCATTAAAAGTAATAATCTTTCCATCTTTTACGTATCTTTTCAAGCATTCTCCTGGTTTGCACGACTCACATTTTCCGCATTTTGTAAGATTGTCAACCAATCCACTAAGGGAGAATTGCATAAATTTATAAGAATCAATGAATCTTATTGTTCTAGTAATGGGCTTTTCTTTTTCATCCTCATCTTCGCAATCACAATCGTGCTCAAAATCATGATCGCAATCGTGATCGCAATCATAGTTAATTAAAATTTTCTTCGAGAAACTAATATACTTTTCATCGGTGTTGGCCAAACAGCTCATTCCACCCTTTGTTTTCCCAAGATTCTTAATGAACAGATGAGAATCATACCCCGATAGATTATGAATTACTACTGGAACAAATTTGGGGATCACATATTTTAAGTTGCAAATTTTATGCGCTGCGCCACGATATTTTCCGGTAAGATGACAATGATCTATTACTTTTCCAAAATCCTCTTCTTCAGAAAATTCGCGCTCGCATATATGGCAGTGAGTTGCATTTTCATATTCTTTTTTATCTGTTTTTGACATATTCTTTTTATCATAAACTTTAAAAGTTTCCTTTTTTTCTTCTATTAACTGGAAAATTTTCCTGACATCTCTTTCTAAATATTCTGTGAATATCTGCGCAACATCCTCGTCATCAGATTTTGCGGTGTAGTTCACGCAGATATTAAAATCCTTTGGCAATATACTTTCATCAAAACACTTAATATAATAGCAGAAACCTGATGCTTTGTGCATTTGGTAATTTTTTGTAAAGCTTTTAATTTCGCTTGGTGAACAAGTATGTATTGGTATTAGCTGGCCCTCAAAATCAACATAGATACCAAAAGGCGCACGCATTTTATTTTTAAAATTTTTAAAGTAAATAAATTTCGGGCTGCCATCCTCGTTCTTTGGCATTTTAATTTTAACTTCGCCGTGTGAATCGCAATATTCTTTGTGTTCTTGCAAAATCCTTTCATCGTAAAATGAGTTGAAGCACCTAAAACAGAAATGTTTTTTGTGTTTATTATCATCAATTTCAGATGACAAAAGTCTGCTTGCGTTATTTACCAAAATATAGTGGGTTTTTTCACCATTAGTTATTAAAAGTAAATTTATAAATTTACAATCACACAACTTGCATTCGTAATTATTGCAATCGCATTTCTTGCACCCGCATTCTTCACATTCGTGTTTTTTGCAGTCTTTTTTCTTGCATTTCTGTTTTTTCTTGCACTCTTTTTTCATGCAACCGCAATTCTTGCATTTTTCTTCTTTCTTGCAATAACATTTGTCGCTCAATCTCGCGGTATATATTTTATCAGCTTCTTCGTCATATTTCAGCACATTGACTGGATAGGGATTTTGTTTTTCAAACTTGGCAAAATCTCTTAATTTCATTGCACCCTCTATACCAGAAAAGTTTAATTTTTTACGATTTTCCAACAATTCATTATTTGCTCTCTCTCTATTATGTTTTCTTGGGAACACAGCCTCCGTTAATGAAAGTTGCCCGCAATCTTCGCACTTATTTTGAATGTTAATAGTAGCTTTTTTTGCCGCTAATCTTTCTGGCGTTGGTATATATGAACTCCCAGAAGTAACTGTGTAAGGCGCTATCCCAATGTCAAATCGCGCTACTGAATCAAATTGAAAAACACCAGAATCTGTATTTTCTTGAAATCTTTCGACCTCAAAGAATATATCTTTAATTATATCATCATATTCTTTTGTCAAATCGCTTGCCTCTGTAATTATTTTTGGTCTGGCGCCAAAGTATTTTTCAACCTCTTCCTTAATTTGGTTATTTTGCAAAGGAGATTTCACAAACTTGGATGATAATATAACCTTAACCTTTTTTGGTTTCTTATCCTTATTAATAATATCCATAACCTTTGGTTTTATTTTCCTCATGAATTCTCCAATAGTATATCCTTTTTTCCCATCTATTACGTGTTGCTTCAAATAGCCATTTTTGAATTTTCTCGTAGTTTCTTTAATAATTAATTCTTCTTCTTTCAACCTTTTTGTTTTTGGTCTTGCCCCCTCCTTCTCGTAATCTCTTTTTGATTTTGTTCTTTTTGGCTGATTTTTCGGTTCATTCGCTTTTTTGTATCTATCTATAAAATTTTTAGCTAACTCCTCTGTTTTATTTTTTACTTTTTCTGGAATATATGGTTTCACAAAATCCCAAAACTTGTTTAATACATTTCCCAAAAAGGGAGCATTTTTAGCCGATTCATTTTTTATTACTTGTTTTTTGGTTTTTGTTGGAATTGGTGGCGGCGGGTGCGTTGGTTTGGGTGGAGAAGGTCTTTTTGGTTTATTTTTATTAATATTTATTCTAGGTTGGTTTGGCGGCGACGTTCCGGGAGGCGTTGATGGTATAAATATATCCGGTGAACCTGGCGGCGTTCCTGGAATTTGAATTGGTTGAGGAATATTTATAGGCGGTAAATTTGGCCTGTTTCTTGTTCTTATTTGCGGTATTGGAAGAGGTGGTTGTGGTTGATTCGCTCTTCTCCTCGGCATATTATCTATTGCTTCAAAAATTTCTCTTCTATTATCAAGGATTTGTTGAACATTATTAATTACTTCTGGTATAATGCCCAACGCTATCGCTTTATCCTCTTTAGTAGTCATTTCTGATCTACCTGGAATTTTATAAAATGTGAGCAATTTGGTTAATTGCTTAAAATTCAATTCTCTTCTTAGCTGATCCATAATTACTTTTGTAAGAAATATCAAATCTTTAAGCCGCTTTTCAAATTTTTAATCCGCCTGTTCCAGAAATCCTTGCCAAAATTCCCGGCTTTTATGCTGCTGATCAAAATTCACGTGTCCCCGCTTGGTGCCGGGTTCATCAAAACTTTGCGGAGGCTTCAACAATACCTAGCGGCGGCTTGGCTAATGCTTTGAGAAGGCTTGAGGGCTTCAACAATACCTAGCGGCGGCTTGGCTAGTGCTTTGTGAAGGCTTGAGGGCTTGACTAGGTCTTTTGGGTCTTAGGGATTTCGACAAGTATTTATTGGCTTTTATGCTGCTGGTTAAATTCCTGATCAAATTTTGGAAACCAATTTAGCTTATAAGCTAGAAAATCCTTGTCAAATTTCCTGTGTTCCAGAATTCCCGGCTTGGTATCAGGTTCGCCAAAACTTTGCAGAGGCTTCAACAATACCTAGCGACAGCTTGGCTAGTGCTTTGTGAAGACTTGAGGGTTTGACTAGGTCTTCTGGGTCTTAGGAATTCGACAAGTATTTTTTTGTCTTTTATGCTGCTGGCTAAATTCCTGATCAAATTTTGGAAACCAATTTAGCTTATAAGCTAGAAAATCCTTGTCAAATTTCCTGTGTTCCAGAGCCGCAGTTTTCTCCCTCTCTCTCGTTGTTTTGTGAAGAAAATAATTTCATTGCTAAGTAGAGATTTTTGAGCTGTAGCGACTTCAACGAACCGAAATTAAAAATGACTGCTGAGAGGGAGAGACGGAGGAGTGGAGGAAATTAAAGAAGGTAGCGCTTGTTTCTTAGGTAACTCAAGAGGTTTATTATCATGCAAACAATTGTTGTCATAGAACCACAATTGGAATCCAAGAAGAAACAGTGTATGGGCCAATTTCACAACATCAATGACTGCAACCATTCGTTAGAACTTTCACAATTTCGTAGTGCCGTTGACGAAAACCAATCAACAGATACTTATTATGTCGACGTCCCAGTGAAACATGACATATTTATTTTACTTTTTAAATAGCGTCCTACGCACAGTTCTTTGCTATTTGTCACACATTCCTTCCCGTGAGGCAGGAACGCGTGACGAAACCCATTACGAACACTTTTTGTTTGAAGGGAGAAAAAAGGTCAACAGATAGGCGTACTGCTGAAAAAGAACTTAGAAAACTGGGATCCGCTCCAAAGGGTCGAAAGGGGATGGAAAGTCGAGTTCCTATAAGCCTCTTGGCACGAAGACTGGTTACAGCTCACTTTTGCAGGTATATGATTAATCGTAATTAACGTTCATCAATAATTAATAAACTAGAAATACGACTCCCGCAAAACCTCGCGAAGCTAGTTTTTAAAGAACTCGTGATGAGGGATAGAACCCCAATTTATGTATTTACTTATTGTTATATCATTATCACTTTTTTTACTTTCTCATTTCTTGTAATTATTATCATGATTATTATTGTATTATTACCATTATTATTATTATTATTATTGCTGGTATTGATATTATTATTATTGTTATTTTTTTATGTTTAACATAATATACTGTTATGGGGTGGGGGTGTATCTCCTAATCTGGATAAAGGTATTGTTCCTCTACTACTACAAGCAATTCAGTTTTCTTCTGAATAGGGTTTGTATCAGTTGTGGTAAAAATTACTCATCTCTGAACAATACCATTTCTTCTTTTTGGCTTAGAATCTAGTCATGGTTGCCACAGCCACTGGATCTTGAAATTCCCTTACTTTTCCCTGACAAATGTAAAATTTCCCTTACCAACTAAATAAGAAAACTCACAAATTAGTCCTGGTAATGGCCTCCAACCTCACCTCACAGCCAACCTCTCCACCCGTTTATTTAATATGCTTTCAGAAAGTCACATACAGTGCATATGGATTGATAGTTTCTTAAGGTAACAAAGACATGGAAAAAGGATTGATTTTCTAGGCAATCCAAAATCAGCTTGTCATTTAACTCTACCACTCCAACACATTTCATGTCAAATTCTTAATTGCACTGATGTAATCCTCCTATTGTTTTATTCAAATGGTTGTCATGTGGTGTGTGAGCCCGCAGTATGTTTGGCAGTACTAAAGTAGGAACGTTGTGTGGCAGCCATCTTGTTGTAATCTAGTTTGGTTGTAAGTTGAATAAAGCCATTTCATTATGGTTACAACATGCACCAAACCATAGCTGAATTAGCAATAAATAAATTAGAACTCTTAAATGTCACTTTTCTCTGACTTCTCTCAAAGACTTAAAATTTCCCTTACTCGAAATGAAATTCCCTGACTTTTCCCTTGCTTGAAGAATTTTTTCCCTAACCATTTCCTGACCTGTAGCAATCACGCTAGTGCAGTCATTTCCATACAGTTTGTGTGGAAAATCATGATTGAAAGCATAGGGCATTTAGGAAACTTCAAAGACTTGTTATTACATACAGCAACCTTGGAATGAATACATAAGAAAGATCATAAAAAGTTTGGCATTACAAACTTTAGTTTCTCCTTTGTAGAGTTTTTTTAATGTAAAAAGTCAACTGTATATTGTGGTTGTTATTAAATATTTGTATTTGACATCATAAAAATGAATTAGTCCATACAGTTATTTGTCCATACAGTTAGTGTGGAAAATCATGATTGAAAGCACAGGGCTTTTAGGAAACTTTAAAGACTTGTTATTACATACAGCACCCTTGCAATGAATATATAAGAAAGATTGCAAAAATTTTGGCATTACAAACTTTAGTCTTCCCAATGTAAAAGGTCAACTGTATATTGCAGTTGTTGTTAAATATTTGTATTTGACAACATAAAAATGAATTAAACAGCATTAAGGAAAAGGTTAAGATGTTATGCCTAATTTTGCAAAGTAGGGCTTAAATGAATTTTTCATTTGTGGGAAAAGTGTGGTGGCTTTGAGAGTAATTCCCAGGGATACCTGGAACTCAAAGGTAAAAATCCATTTACAAAAGGCTATGGAACTTGTCAGTCCCAACGAAACCTTTTAATTACTTAATACATATATGTAGCAAAGATATACAGCAAAGAGAAATACTACTCAGAAGTCAGTAATAAATACCATCTGCTTTATTTTCAAAGAATTGCATTGATCACTGATAATATTGCAGAATCAGTCACTAATTGTTAAGTATCTTTTCTGTTGAAAATGCTGAACATAACTGCTACAAGAGACAAATCTACAATATATTTTCACTGTTGCAATGATATCAGATCACATAATTATAAATAATTGCTATCACAACTGCAGTCTCTGTATTGGGAATTCCTTCAAAATGGATAGCTATCGTTTTAGTACGAAAAATACCTACTTGCATTCTCATTGCTGTATCAAGACTACGTGACTGTAATCTTTCATTTGTTTGCGGTTGGTTTCTGTTTCCCCTTTCCTGGCACTTTTTTCACGACGATATGGCAATCTGTTTTGTCGTTCGGAGTCGTCTTCTGATTCTGTCTGTATGCTGTTGCCATAATTTTCCTTAAATTCTGAATGCTGTATAGCTAAAACGAGTCTTTGTTTCTATCGATAACAAATTCAATTTCCAATCTAACTTTTTTGAGCGAGCAGTTGTTGTCTTTGCTGCGATGCCTCTTATTAAAATTATCGTTCCTTAACCGTCGTTTCTCATTCTCTGCTTTGAGTCGCCGCTTACCGTGTGCTGATTTTTGCGGCATTCAAACTTACTCGTCGACGATCTCTCGCCACTCTTACTTGTGCATCTCGGAGATCTTCTTGCTAGGATGTACTTCCAGGATTAGAAAAATCGGTTTCCACAAAATTAACCTTGTTTTCAAAACATCATTCACGGAATTCGTAATGGAGGAAATTCATATGAAGTAATGTTGCCAGGTAACCTGGCCTGCGAACAGACACCTTTAAAATATAGATATATATATAGAGGATATTACACGGTGGCGAGAAGATATGAATTTTATGTTCGAGTGGCAAGAACAATATCTCACGAGTGAGCGAAGCGAACGAGTGAGATATTGTTCTTGCCACGAGAACACTAGAAATACGACTCCCGCAAAAACCTCGCGAAGCTAGTTTTTGAAGAAGTCACAATGCTTTTATATTTTATTCTTTATTTTATTTTGTATTTTATTTTTTTATCAGCGTAATCCCCATTATTTTATTTGTTATGCTGTGTTTGACCAATTAGTGACACCTGGTGCAAATTACGTGATCAGTATACCGCTCAACACAGCACTTAAAAACTGACCTTCATTTAGCTCTTTCACTGCCACTGAGATTGCACCAGAGGGAATAGAAGTAACATTATTTATTATCTTGATTATCATAATAATATTCACTTAACACAAATTGAAAATGATTGTAAATCTTTTGCAGGTGAAATCTTGAAGAGTTGATATGAATGCTTGTGTTTACCACGATGTAAAAAGCTGTGTTTTTTTTTCTTTAGTTTTATTTTCTTAGTCTCTACTGCTTTGTCTTCTTTGTTGTACATCACTTTTAAACACAATATTTTCTTACACTGAGGATGAGTTGAATGCTCCAATTATTTTTTGTTTATATTTTTTGGTTATAATTGCATGAGATTCATTGTAAGAAGAATCTTTTGATTAGATATTTTATTGTCTACTGCAGTCATTATTTCATTCCCGGGTAACCACAATTGAGAGCATTATGAATATTGCATGTTTTAATTTGTGTACTCTTTTCAGTTGCAATAGTACCCCCAGTGGTAGATAGAAAAATTCCTCTTCCCTCAAAAGAGATGCCATATCAACAGAAGTGTGAGATACAATGTCATTACATAACAAAATTGGGGGTAAAACAATTGGACTCTACAAAAACTTTGAATAAAGGTTTGATAATAGTGAGTGCCGACTGTATAGTATGTGGTTGTGCTATTTTTAGGTCATATCATAAAAACAATACATGTAAGAAAGAGTTATTGAAATCTTAATATGTTCAAAAAGATTGCTGCACTACATACTCCTGTAAAAAAATAATGTGAAATCAACATCAATCAGTCAAAAGTATATACCACATGAAAGTTTAATTGTGCTGTTACAGAAACAGGCAAAATATCCATACCCAACCAGAGAAGATTATATTATTTTGAATATATGAAAATTTCTATTATAAAAACTGCAGAAGAGAGATTTAATGTAAGGATGGTATTTCATCGAAAAAGTCATGGCAGCCAGAGGTATTGAATTGTAACCAATGACATATAGTAACGAGAAGCACTATCATTATATTATTATCTATATTATTATCATTATTATTATCATTACTATTATGATTACTGGTATTGATATTATTATTATTATTATTGTTATATTTTTATGTTAAACATAATATAGTTTTATAGGGTGGGATGCATGTCCTAATCTTGGTAAAGGTATTGTTACTCTACTACTATATATATAAGCAATACAAAAATCTGCTTAATAGGCTTTCCATCAGAGGTGGTAGTAATCAAAACAGCTCCAAACAATACCATTTCTTCTTTAATGCTTAGAATCTAGTGCAGTCATTTGTCTATTTGTGTGGAAAATCATTATTGAAAGCATACTTTAGGGCATTTAGGAAACTTGAAACACTTGTTACTACATACAGCACACTTGCAATGAATATATGAGAAAGATTATAAACATTTTGGCATTACAAAATTTATTTTCTTCTTTATAAAGTTTTTCCAATCTAACAGGTTAACTGCATCTTGTGGTTGTTATTAAATATTGATATTTGACATCATAAAAATGAAGTAAACAGCAGAAACTAACAAAGTTAATATGTTATGTCTAACTTTGCAAATTAAGGCTTGAATTAACATTTCATTTGTGGAAAAAGGGCAGGGGTTCTAGATAGCAATATTATCATTGGGGGGGGGGGGGGTCTTTGAACTCTAAGGTAAAACTGACCCATTGTGAAAAGGCTATGAAACTTGTTGTCTCTACGCAATATTATTGAAACCTTTCAATCAGAGAATACATACATATATATATATATATATAGCAACGAGAAATACTACTCAGAATTCAGTAATCACGTTTGCTTTATTTTGAAATGATCGTATTGATCACTGATAATATTTCAGAACCAGTACTTTATAGTGACACTGGGTATATATTCTGTTGAAAATATTAAACATAACTGCTAGATCAAGAAAATTTATAATATTTTCACTGTTGCAATGATATCAGATCACATCGTTATAAATGATTGCTATAACAACTGCAACTCTCTGTGTTGGGAATTTCCTCAAAATGGAAACGCTATCGTTTTATTATGAAAAATACCTACTTACATTCTCTTGTAATCTGTTGGTCGTCTTCCGATTCCGTTTTTAGACTAACAGAATTATTTTCCAGAGACATCTACAATCGTTGAAGTCGTTCTTACTCGGTGTCCGTTCTAAGTCGTTTCGCTAAATGTAGTACGCCAATATATTTCGTTATGTAAATGTTCACTCATGTCCTGTATTTCTATCAATAACACATTTAAATTCAAAACTAACTTGGTTGAATTCCTGATCCTTTTCTCTGCTGTTTCGTTTGCCTTTATCTGGAGCGAGCAGTTGTTGTCTTTCCTGCGATGTCTGTCGTTATTCTCCCTGCTGTCGTTTCTCTATCCCTGCTTTGAGTCGTGCTTTCCTTGTATTGATTTTCACGGTATTCGAATTTACAAACAATTCTTTCAATAATTTTTACTCGGCGACGATCTCGAGCTAATCTTTCTTGAATATCTTGGAGATCATCTTGCTGGGATGTACTTCCAGGACGAGTGAAATCGGTTTCCACAAAATTTACATTACTTTCAAAAAGGCATCACCGAAATCCCGGCGGAAATTCAGCAGTTCTCAAGTGTGGTACATTGCCAGGTAACCTGGCCTGCGAACGGACACCTTTAAAATATAGATATATATAAACATATATATAAATATATATATATACATATATAAAAACTCTCGGCTCGATTTACTCGGGCTTGCGAGCCACGTGGTCTGACCGAACGCGACACGATTAGTAACCTCGCTTCGCGAGGAAATAAAATTCATATCTTCTCGCCACCGTGTAATGTTCTTTTTATTATATGGAGACTAAAGCAAAAGGCGGGAATCGTGACGTCATTGAACGATACGACACTCACAAAGGTGACATACGGAAAATACGCCACTCGGGTCCCGGATGAAGTGGCGTATGGAATCTACGAGTGGTTTAGTTCCCAGTAAAACACTCTTCTCCATACAATAAATAAATATATATATATATATATATATATACATATATAAAAACTCTCGGCTCGATTTACTCGGGCTTGCGAGCCACGTGGTCTGACCGAAGGCGACACGATTAGTAACCTCGCTTCGCGAGGAAATGATCAATGGTTAATTAATAATTGATGATACATTGAAACTGATACTTGATTAAAGATTAATTGATTTATGATTAATTGATGATTAATGGATACTAAGTAACAGATTGTCATTTACCAAATTTAAATCATGTGATTAGTGCGACCAGATAGACAGTGCGCTGTGGAATATAGCAAGCACTTGTTGTCTTATCTCTCTGATTTTCCAGCAATAAAGAATTGGATTTAGTGTCGAGTTAAGTTGAATAAAGATAATGGCTAAGTGGCTGGCAAAAAAAGAAGGTCCATTCACTCGCGAAATCATCATGACAATTAAACAAAGGAAATAAGGAACGTAACAAACAAGAAGTGTGCAGAAAATACAGAAAAAATACTTCACAGTTTTTTTATAGCGCTGTACATTGAAGGAGTTCTGCTGGGGTGCTCCGGGCTGGTTATTGTTAAAACTCTGTCCGTGTATCTGTGTTCCCTGTTTAAGAAGCCCAATGTAAATCCTTAGATAACAGATTAGGTTAGTTGTAAGAAGAACCACAGTGAAAATAGCCGTAGTTGTCCAACCAAGAGATCGGCTCCAACTCCAGGAAATAACCCATAGAAATACTGCCAACCACTCGGCGATAATAACGAGCACGACTCGTCTAAGTTTGACGATCTGGTGGTATCTTGTACGGAGGCGAAACGCAAGGTATCTGTCTATGGCGACTGACGTGGTGGTGAACAGCGACACCGCCCCACCGATACCGCAAGCTGCCTGAAACTGCCACATCATAAGACAGAAATAGAACGAACTACGAAGATACACTGCAAGGTTGACAGTGAAGTACAGCGGAATACCAAACAGTCCCGCGCAAAAGTCACAAAGTGCCAAGCTGCACAGTAGCGCTTTTGATGGGAGATGAATCGCCTGGCTTTTTCGCAAAGCGTGTAAAATGACGAGGTTACCAAAGACTGAGGTGATGAAGTTGGCGACATTTACGGTGCAGACAGCAACGAAAGCAGACTTAGTGCTTAAAAATGGGCTTAAATGGTTGTAATACTTTAAAAAGTTTGGAAAACATCCTGTCTTATTATCGTCCATACTGGATTTGTTAACTGTGGGATCGAGTTGAAAATGTCAGCTGTACATTGGTGCTCATATTTTACTTATGATCAAATCACGATCACTCTTTAGTTTGCGCCCAGAGAAAATGCGAATTGACTTTTATACTTTTTTGTAAGTCCAATTAAAAACATAACCACAAAAGGATTTCTTCTATTTTAGTTCACCAATATTCAAGCCAAATAGTTTATTGTTTTTCGTCGCCGTAAAGACCCATTCGCACTATAAACATAAGCATTGTATTTTCAAACAAAATGAGTACAAGGCAAAAGAAATTAAAAAAAAACTTTGAAATCACAAATGCTTTGTTTGTGAAACTGTGAGCGTTAATTGCTAACTGCGTTTCGCAGACGAGGTTGTTGAATGCACTTTGTGAAAAACAGCGGCATGCTTTGATCACTTTAATCTGTAAATGCAGGAGGCAATAAGCTCCTGGTTTCTAATATTTACACTTCAATTCTAATCTAAGTGGGCTCTTGAATTTAACCTTGTTATGAACAGTATTTGTGAAATGTTATAAAACTGGGGCAAAATTGTTTAATTTCTCAGTGAAGATAATAATCGTTTTGAGGTTCCATTGCTTATGCGATACGACGTTTGCAAAGGCGTAAACCGCGTTTTTGTGATAAATACCGTACTTGCCGCCTCCTAGAACGCTACACGTTTCCGTGCCTCCGAAATTTCGAACAACGCCGATGCTTTGTTTTAATGAAAAAAAAAAACTAAAGGGACGAGTAACCGTCGGAGATCGAAGCTAGGCTAACGTTAATTAGTTCGGCTTCTGTGTTGGTTATGACGCGCGGTGAGAGCAAAGTCTCTCTACAAGACACCTGCGTCAAAAGAACTGAAGAGCGCGGAAAAAATGGCGTATGAATTTATCAGACCTTGGCTTTTCTTTCTCTTTGAGTTCACGGCGACGATTTTTTCAGGTCGAAAGATTCTTTACCAAAATAGGATTTCTCTTGGGAAGCAGATAATTTTTCGATGGAAATTTCATCAAATGATGTTTATGTGATCACAACCATTGTGTCAAAAGCAGTACCAACTGAACAGCACTGTATTGGGGTACTGTTTGTTTTACTATACAGTGTGGTTCCAACGTTCTCATCTGTGGATCAAACCATGCAGTGTGACCATTTTTTTGTAAAGCTACTGAACAGTACTGTACTGTGGTACTGTTTGTTTTACCATACAGCGTGGCTCTAACTTTTTCATCTGTGGATCAAACCATGCAGTGTAACCATTTTTCTGTAAGGCTTCTGAACAGTACTGTACCGTGTGGCTCTGTTTGTGTTACTATGTAGTGCGGTTCTAACGTTCTCCGGCAGCTGTGGATTAAACCATGCAGTGTGGCCATTCTTTGTAAAGCCACTAAACAGTACTAGAAAGTTATACAAACCATATCACAATGCAGTAGTGTTCTGCCGCCTTTCCGAAACTTTTCAGCAAATGATTTGAACACATGGTTTTATCCGGATAGAGCCAATTGCTGAAACCATGTAGTACTGTTAATCAATTATTGTTTATTGCTGATTGAATGCACAGTGTGGTTTAACGTTCACTGCAATGAGAATATTTCGCGGTGTTGCCCACTCTTTTCTTTTGAAAAGAAGATGTTGTTGTTCACACGAAGCTCTTTTAAACCGGCGATTTAATCAATCTCGTATCAAAGTGCTTGAAACTTATAGCGTAAGGCCAATTGATTTCGGAAAAAACGCGATTAAAACATATCCGTTGTGCTGTTTGCATATGATTATGAAAGTGTTAGACCTTTTAGATTGAGATTTTGTTCTTTAGGGTGACTTTAGCCGGCTTCTGTTTTTAAAGAAAAGTGCACGTTGAAACCTGGTGGACGATCAGACATCAGTACTTGATACTATGCTGGTTTAAAATAATGAATGTTACTTTAAAGTTACAATTCACCGACCGAATTTCGTCCGAAAAGAGTACAATAATACTGACTTGTCCTGTGTATTGATTTAACGCCTGAATAAAATCGAAACGACGCTGACGGAAAAGGCAAACTGAACTGAGCAGTACTACAAAGATCTCTTTTTCTGGATGTAAGGAAAACAACTACGAAATCTGAACTCAACCGGTGGTAATTTCAACTAAGATCACTTGATTGCCTTACTTATGGTTGTCTCGAAATTTCAATATCGTAGTTACACCATTTTAGCCTCATATTCCAGCTTCATTTTTTTTGCTCTTTGCTTCGTAGAAGTCTTGATTTCTATTAGTTCAGTTGCAGGGAACATTGCAGTTTTGCTTGCTTTACAGAAATCCACATCTATACATCTGTCATCTAAACCTCTTCGGTACAGTTTATCATGGGTCGATCGGTTAACTGGACTCGGTCTAGTGTTCCTCTACGCTTTATTATGAACGTTGCAGTTTTGTTGCAAAATCAGTCTTTGTTTACAGCAGCATTATCACCGTACTACTCAGCCACAATTTTAGTTGGTACAGTCTCCTTTCTGACAACAACATCGATTGCCATTGACAGATATCTGGCGTTTCGTCTTCGTTAACGATACCGCCATATCGTGAAAGTCAACCGAGATATTGCTGTCATCGTCGTTATATGGATAATGGCTAGCGTGCGGTTTCTCGTCTTTTCGTTTAACAAATTTTGGGGTTGTATTTGTGGTGCCGTTGTAGCAGTTGCTTGCATGATGATAAACTTTTTGTGTTATCTAAAAATTTACACTGGCCTTCGCCACCAAGAAGCACAAATTCATGGACAGGGCCAGCGTGGACCCGAAGCCATCCAGCAAAACGGCTTTAATATAGGACACTTTAAGAAATCTGTCAACAAGAGGGTTTGGATTTTTTCTATTCTTCTTATTTGCTACATCCCTTTCCCTGTCAGTTAAGTTCTTTTTGTGAGCTGGGGGTTTTATGACTCAACTTTGTTAGTTATATTTCATTTTTCGATTCTATTTGTTTCGTTTAACTCGTCACTGAATCCTGTTATTTATTGTTGGAAGATAAGACAAGAGGTACTTGTCTTAGTTCAAAGAGTAATTTCGCTTTGTGCGCACTGAAGAAAGTCGGCACTAGACTGTACTTTGTGGTACTGTTTGTTTTACTATACAGTGTGGTTTCAACTATTTCATCTGCGGATCAAACTATGCAGTGTGACCACCATGTGGTACTGTATACTTTACTTTTCTGTGTGGTTCTAAGTTTTTCATGTATAAATGCCGAAAGGCGCTGAGGCACTAAAATGTGGTGGTGGCAGGCGTGCACAAAAGTATTACTATGAAGACTCGCCATTGTTCGACGGGTGATCGAAGCTCGTGCGATAAAGTAGATCACGAGGCTTGCCGAGATTGTTCTTCTGAATGCGACAGCTGACAGAGTTGTTTGCAGCTGCGCAGTAGCTCTCAGCATTACAGCACACGAGTAGCGACAAAACTAAGAGTTATCAAAAAGGTCTTAAAATCTGAATTGTGTAATGGAACTTTTATTCAAATTTTAATTTAAATAGCTATTTCTCAGGCAGTGAGCTGATTACAAAAGACATTTCGATATTCTCTAAATTATTTGTTGCTTAATGGTCCCTCGAAAATGATTTCGCCATGCAAAATACTGGCATTATAAGGACTATTGAAATATTCTGTGGAGTAAAGTACAAAACCAGTCTATTTTACACCGTTTATGCCCCAGACAACTAGAGGAAAATGAGAAAACTGAATGATCAAATTGCATTATAAGAACCTTATTTATAAGAACATCGAGACTGAGATTAACCAAAATTCTAAGAACGTATTAAGAACATTCCTCAGACTGAGAGTCGATTAAGAACGTTTTTATTTTGCTAATCTGTATATTAAATGATGGGCAAAAACTCAGGGTAACAAATGTAAATTAACCAAAATATTTAAGGCATGTTTTGCCGGTATAACATGAACAATGGGCAACACATCTCGGTTTGTCATAATCAGCAGTTCTCATTTATACACAATGACTTCCAGGCACACCATCAAAGTCATCAGGTGATACAAAGTCTGAAGAACATCCTAAGAACGTTTTCAGCCTCAAATCGCATAAAACATGAGAACATTCAGCCTCAGCTCCAAAATTAGACGTTCTTATAAACAACAGAGTGTATTGATTGGAAAAGTGGATAAAGCCGCTCGTATTTAAACGATTTAGCATCAATTTATGGCGTTGCACTGAATGATCTACTGCGTCCTGAAGTTCGTCTCTAATGGATTGGATTTTCCCGATAAAGAATAGTTAAAATCTTCAGACCAATACTTCCAAAGACTATAGGAAGGTAGGACTGAGCTTCCAGATTGAAACAGTTTGTCAACCATTCGAAAAAGCTTGTTTCTTTCAGCTCTTTCGATCCTAGATTTATAATAGGACCATTTTTATGAAACTCCAGTTGCTCTTGGTATTTATTACATGCCTCTGCGCTGCAAATATTCGTTTGTGGACTTCCAGACCAGTTTTCCTGAACATGCGTTCTGCTCTCCGTTTTATACCTTTAGCTAAACGGAGATCATCGTCATACCACGGTGCATGTGGTCGATGAGTTTTTAATCGCGATTTCACGGGGGCGAGTTCGTTGTAGATCTTTTTCAGGGTTGTATTATACTTACTGACCAACGTTGCTGGTTCAGCAGTGACTAGGGAGTTCGATCGGGTCTCTCACGTAATGCAGTTTCGGTATAACGTCATCCAGAACATCAGCGGTCAAAGACTTAGTCTTTTTTTAATTGTCATAATTTCCATTAGTTCGCTAATCTGGCAATTAATTCTTCGGTATGTGACATAAATCAGTTTTAGAGGCAGGCGACTTTGGGCGATCTAGCTTGCAGTTTACAACTTTGTGATCGGAGAAAATATCAGGCGGTATATATAATTATAGTGACATCGTGGACTAAGGCCCAGTTCAGACGCCGAACTTTTCATGAGCCGAACTTAATTCGAATTTAGGCCGACCCAAATTAACAAAAGTACGCCTGTTGATTCAGACGTCGAACTTAATTCGCCGAACTTAATTCACTTTGAACCAAAACAAATCGAAATGTCAGCGGTTTCCAGGCAAAGTGTAAACATGGCGGACTACGCTAGAAGACGCGGCAATCGCCCCATATCGAAGGAGTTTCTCGTACGAACAATGATGGAGAGAGCTAGAATTAGGAGGAAAAGGATGCAGGCCCTATTTTATTACATGTTGACAAGAAGACGACAACTGGTAAATGTCTGTTTAGTCACTGTGCCCTTGTTATTGTCACGAGAAAATGCTTCACCCGAATATAGTCGTTCCTGCCGTCGCTTTGGGAGAAACATGGGATGGTTTAACTGTGTTTGGAATACTTATTCTGAAGAACGTTTCAAGAAAACATTTCGAATTTCACGTGGAACTTTTCATTTTATCATAAATCGGATCAGGCATGTCCTTCAAAGAGTAACAGTGACCGAAGAGCCGATATCGCCAGAATATCGGTTAGCTATTTGCCTTTATCGTCTGACAATGGGGCGAGGAAACCCGTTTTCTTGCAAACCGCCACTCTCCATAAATGAGAAACTTTATAAAGTACGGAAATCTATAGAATGCCTTAAATAAAACATTACTTGGAATAAAACTGTCACCCAAGGTAGTTGTAATAGTTAACTCAACACGTATTTTTCTGGGTTGTTGGACTTGTCTCGCCCATTATTTGCCATTCTTCGTTTACCGCCATAACTATTCTCTTCCGGCAACTTCTTAGCCTTGAAGCACGGTTCACAATGCTCAACAGATCTTCCTGCCGTCCAACCAACAGTATCTTCATTGTTTACGAAAAAAGAACACTTGTTACAGATCGGAATGCGACATTCAATACAAACATACTTCGTGTTAGCGAAGCAGGAACTGCACGTCTTCGCTGTTATCCGCGAGTGCAGCTCTCCAAGTCGCCATGATCACGGATAATAAACACGCTCTATGACGCATGCTCTCTTCGAGAAACTGCTTGTAAAATACGTTATAATAATTTATGCATTAGGTTTGGCACATGAAAAGTTCGGCGTCTGAATCAAAGCCGTTCCAAAGGCGAAATTCCCGGCTGAGCCAGGCGGGAAGAACGGCTGAGCCGTTCCCAATTCAAATAGCCGTTCTTAACTGATTCAGACGCCGAACTTTTCATGTACTTAATTCAACATATTAGGTTCGGCTCATGAAAAGTTCGGCGTCTGAACTGGGCCTAAGTTTCCGTCGCCTCTTGTGATTATTAGTTCAAATGTGTGTCCGCCTTTAGAGTGGGTTGAGCCAGCGCCATGTTTAGTCATGTTCGCTGATTAAAGGAAATCAAGAAAATTACGAGC
Organism: Ricordea florida; assembly: GCA_949710005.1. Taxonomy (NCBI): domain Eukaryota; kingdom Metazoa; phylum Cnidaria; class Anthozoa; order Corallimorpharia; family Ricordeidae; genus Ricordea; species Ricordea florida. The sequence goes on along the minus strand of OX453280.1, from coordinate 28,513,931 downwards.
GTCTACATTGTCATTGTTATCAAGGTGAAAGCTAAGTCACCGGTAATAAGTAGTGGACTATGACAATTTGTTAGATCCTCAGTGAGTCTACTCTGCAAAATCCATATCAGAAAGCAAATAAAGAAGCCTAAGCCGTGTAATATACTGTGATAAAACACTCCGGACCTTTGGGAACACGAGTGAAGTGCAGAAAACACGAGCCGAAGGCGAGTGTTTTACACATTTCTCGAGTGTTCTCAAGACCCGGAGTATTTCATCTCAGTATAATACACGGCTTAGGCTTCTTTATTTGTTAATTAATTGTAAAAAAATTCTTGGATTGGGTTTTTGCTTAATTGCGGGAATTATCAAGGCCTTAGTTTGTTTTATCGTCCATGATGATTCTCGCTATCACGCTCAACCTCATACAATATTTGTTTAATATACAATGAAAGTAGTATTTCTTAACACCTCCATTAAAAAATCATTTTTAGCGTGGCAAATCTACATTATCAACTTCTTGTAACATCCACGATTCCTTTTATCAGAATAAAGGACAACATAGGATTACTGAAAATGGATAACCCTTAAAAATAGTCTTCTGAAAACCAGTCAACTTATTCAGTTATTTGCTATTGCAGTACCACGGAGGAAGACGAACCAATGATCTGTCGGTGTTTGAAATATTTTATACAGACACAGGGCCTTCAAGGGGCTACTTTGAGATAGTACTAAAAAGGGACCAAGCAACTTTAGTGCCAATTATTGCTGAGTGCCTGAGACCTGGAGGACGTATATATATATAATTTTGGAGCGAGACCTTCCCAATCTTGTTTCAAGGAACGAAGTTGTTGAGCACGCACAAAATTTTGTGCACCGTAATACTGGTGTGCACACCTGGGAAGCGGAATCAGCATTGGGAAAGTTGAAGGACAAGCTAAAATAGAGTAGGGGGATATCAAAGGAAGATGTTCAGTCCTTTCTGGATGATCGAATATGGAGGCAATGGAGAGGACTGGACTACATCATGGGAAACGTTTTGCCAGTATTGGCCTCTCTTAATCTTGTAACTTTGTTGTGTAATGAAGGGAAATGAAGAAGAAGAGAAAGGGAATACAGAAGAAAAGGCATTACACAGACAAGAACATAGAAAACAATTAAAGAAGTACGCAAACAAGGAATGGAAGAGATGACTATTCAGCATACAAAAAAAACAACAGTTTTAACTTTTATAAAGAGAAAATAACAGAGTTCATAAAACATATCTAAACGTCAACACTAGTACAATCTCGTACAATTTATGACATAATGCCTTACGTTATGGCATGATTAGGTGCGGGGTGGGGGAGGGGGGCCATTCTTTCGTTCCATTGCGACAATGGTCTTATTCCGGGAAAACACAAATTCTACTGATGTGAGAGAAGTTCGAGATAAACGATATTTCAAGGTAAATGTATTCATTTTTTGCTGTTTCCACGCGTTCTTAACTTCCCTGGATTGAGAACCATTGATTGTCGTTACAAATGAATCAGTTAAAAAAATGAACGTTCATTTGGACATAGACTGGTGCCACGATGACTTGGTAAAAGAAAGAAGGAATACAATTAATCAATGGCTTATTACAAGAACTGGGATATTTGTTTAAACAATAAAAGTTTAGTGGACTAACTATTCTTACAAGCAGTATTAGTAAAATCTTGTAGCTTGCCAGTTATTCTCAGCCATCTCAAAGTGGATCAAGTGAACTAGGAAAGAGTCTATTTTTTCCACTTGATAAAAATATCAATAGATACAGGTGTTACATACATTTCTGGCCCTGTCTCAACTGTGGAATTTGCCTGCCTTAACTTCAACGAGGATATGCCGCTTAAAATTATTCACTGAAAAATGTTAATTTACTGCCTTAAATGTTCATGTTCAACCCTCCCTCCGATCCCTTCCCAATGCCCCTCCTCACCCCTTTCCTCCCCAGACTCGTTTTATGTATCGAGACTCGTTTTGGGAATCGAGACTCGTTTTCTAAATCGAGATTCGTTTTTGGTATCGAGTCTCGATTCATAAATCGATACTCGTTTTTTGAATCGAGACTCGTTTTCTAAATCGCGACTCGTTTTTAGTATCGAGTCTCGATTTATGAATCGAGTACCGAGACTTGTTTGAAACATTACTCGTTTCCCAGAAACGATGAGTGATCCGAGGTTTTTGCCTTATTAGCAACAGCGGGACCCACCGGCGTATCTCGGAGACACGAACCGTATTTGAGGGATTTTGGAGGTGGGTTGTGGGCCGTGCCTGCAATCACGTGGGACAATTGTATACAGCTACAGCAGTTGCTGATTGGACGTGATAAGCGCTTGTTCCCGCAGTGCATCGATCTCGTGACTTGCACACTCTTGCAAAATATACGTTAAGACACAACCACTGTAAAGATTTCTATTGAGCAGAATCTTCCTGGCCTAAGACGTTCTCTTTTTCCCGACTTTGTGTTTGCGGAAAATGTTGCTGAAAATGTTTGCCTGTTTGCTTTTTACGGCTGCAGCTACAGTAAAGTAAAGTAAAGTAAAGTAAAGTAAAACTTTATTTAAACAGGGTAGCCCGTTCAGTTCAAAGGCTGGTATCCATGGGGGCCCTGTATAGATAATGATAAGTTAAAAATACAAATTCATGTACACTTTAAAAACTAAGAACTACGTTCGAAATCTATTTACAATACTTAATACTAAGAGACAATCACTAAGAACTATTTCGATAATAAAAACCCTTTTGCACGGCGGCAGAAAGTCTGTGTGTCTTGTGCTTTCGTTATGTCGGTGGGCAACTCATTAAAAATTTTCGCTCCGCTGAAAAGAAACGTGTTTTTCCCCAAATTTGATTTCACCATAGGTAACAATAATCTACTGCTCTGCCTGGTAGAATAGCTATGAATGTTCGAAAAACTGGTAAAAAATGCCAAAAAATAACTTGGGGCTAAAGAGTTTAGACAAAGAAAAACAAGCTTGACCTTATGATAAGAGCGTCTCTTGGAAATTGATTCATTGCCTCAGTGGAGCGTGTGGAACACGTATTTATACGCGCCGATCTGTGTTGTAGACTATCCAACAAAATGTGATCCCCGCGGAATGGAAAAAAGCGATGGTAACCCCTTTACACAAGTCAGGTGCAAAGGATAACCCCCAAAATTATCGCCCCATATCAGTACTGCCTGTAGTATCTAAAGTCCTTGAAAGGCTAATTCACAAGCAGCTCGCAAGTTATTTTGACGAACATGGCTTGTTGTGTATGTCACAATCCGGTTTTAGAAGAAAACACTCAACTGAGACAGCTGTCACCTACTTCGCTGATGAAATTCTTATGAACATGGATACGGGCGAAGTCACTGGCTCCGTGTTTATCGACTTGGCTAAGGCTTTTGACACGGTTGACCATGAAATACTGATTAGTAAACTGAAGTACTATGGTGTTTGCGATGAAAGCCTACCGTGGTTTGCGAATTATTTTTCGCGAAGAAAGCAACTTGTGTGTATTGATTCTCAATCATCAGCCTGGAAGAGCTTGAAATTACTTCTGGAGTGCCTCAGGGGTCCATTCTAGGGCCCCTGTTGTTTATTGTCTACATTAATTATTTACCTCGTTCTTTGAAACATTGCTCAGTGAACATTTACGCAGACGACACAGCTATATATCTTGGTAGTCAAACCGTAGATACCTTAAATATTTATTTGAACCAAGATCTTGAACGTTTAGCCGAATGGCTAGAGGACAATAATCTTGTCTTAAATGTTACCAAAACTAAATCCTTGTTATTTACCTCTCAAAGGCACAAAGAGCGCGATTCTAAGCTAAGTCTAATTCTAATTCTAAGTGAATTTTTTACTGTGTTTTTGTGCGTTTGAGCGATCGATCCTGCGACACTTCCTTTTCAACCGATCGCATCGAGATCGATCGTTGTTGTCATCAAACGTCCGATTAGCATTTCCTTTATGAATAGGTTGGTAACTGTTCCAATATAGGTTATTTTTTTACCTTAAGTGGTAGTTCTCGACTGGAAGGATTTAACTATGAAGAACCCTCAATCTTTTTGTATTTTTAGGAAACGCCCTTTTTAATACGTACACCGAAGACAGCAAGTTATTGCTTCCTCTAGTTCTGTTGTTATAAAATTTGTCAAAACGTTCTTTAACGATGTAAGATGTGGCATTTCTTTGGGCTTATGTTGCTTTCCCCTTGTAAGGCTTACCACTTAAAAAGAAATTTGTGGAGTCTTGTTTTTTTTGTGTGTTATGCAAGTATTGTGGGGATAGTTTCTAAAGAAACTCAGTGGTGCTGCGTCGGTGGGAAATTGAAACACAAGAAACTGGATAAATCAAACGAGTTGATTAAGTAATTTATACCACCGTAAGGTAAAAGGGAGGTGCTGACGTTTCGAGCGTTAGCCCTTCGTCGGATAGTCTGCTACACAGCCGTTATTAGTGTCGTCACGCAACGCTCCTCCCCACTAAAAGGGGAGGAGCGTTGCGTGACGACACTAATAACGGCTGTGTAGCAGACTATTCGTCGGAGCGAATGAGAGGATTGTGGGTTACGTACAATTTATATAGAGAGAGCCATGCTATTGGTGGAACCATAACAGTGTGTGAATGGAAGTGAATAAATTAGATGAATGAGAAACGTTCGTTGATACCGTGGGGATTAAGAGGACCGAGTTGGAAGATAAACTTCTGTTCTAGGCAATATTATGTACAACTATTCACCGAAGTGGAGGTGGCTAGTGGTGGATATTATAAATATCCACCAAATATCCAGATCTCTCCATCGTTACCTTTTCCTTCGGTTGCCCAGAATAAATATCCACCACCAGCCACCGACACTGAGGTGAATAGTTGTTTTAGTATATACTAAAACAGTGAGATAAGTGTACACAAAAAAAAAGTAAAAGGGCTTGGAAAATGGAGGACTTCTCAAATGACAATTCAACGCAGCGCCGATCGCCGTTAGGGATTTTTTGTTGTAATTACTGCCGTACGTCTCGTTTTCTCGCTGAGAGAAAAAATTTTGTTTAGTTCTAGTGGCGACATTTATTTAAATGGAATTGCAAACCCTGGCAAGATTTCCGCACAGGTCCCTACTTCATTATGCATGCTGTAGCCGTACGGTTTCGTTCCCAGAAAACAAGAAATGTTTGCACGCGCACTTCCCATGACAATTCAACTACAGCATGCATAATGAAGTAGGGACCGGTGCGGAAATCATTCCGCAAACCCTTTCTGTATTTGAAAGCATTCTGTAAAAAATATAATTCAACTTTGGTTCTCAAGTAAACAAGGGACATCAAATTTGGTTATGCAAGATTAATTTGCATTTGTAAACAAAACCTTTCTCGTTGCTTTTTACCGCTAAACTCCGGGTTTAAAACATAAGCCATTACCTCTGAACACGGCAAAGCCAAATTTAGTCGCTTTCTTGGAGTTTTCAGGGACTGCTTCGTTGTTAATTTGGATGATTTCTTCGCTTGTCATACATACAAACCGGGCCGCCATATTCGCGCGGCAGAGCGAAAACTTCGCAAGTTGCTCGGAGGTAAATAGCACAGGATATTAGGAGTTTGACTAGCCAATCAGAGCGCACCTTCAACGCTATCCACTGTTTTAGTATATACTAATTATTATGCATTATGAATATTATTCTGTTCTAGGCAATATTATGCAATAGATAACATTGGCGGAAATTCCGCCAATGTTATGTATTGCATAAAATGCACCTTATGCAAGAAGATATACACTGGCAAGACCGGAAGGAGATTAGGTGACCGTTTCCGCGAACATCTGCCTGACGTCGAATGAAATGACAAAGATGCATCTAAACCTGTAGCGCGACACTTTAATCTACCTAACCACTCAACTCACAACATGGCGGTATGTGCCCTTTCCGTGCATCAGGGCAACACGGAAAGCCGTAAAAACCTAGAACAGAAGTTTATCTTCCAACTCGGTTCTCTTAATCCCCACGGTATCAACGAACGTTTCTCATTCATTTAATCATTCATCTAATTTATTCACTTCCATTCACACACTGCTATGGTTCCACCAATTGCATGGCTCCAAACTTCTCTAAATAAATTGTACATAACCTGCAATCCTCTCATTTGCTCCGACGCTCGGAACGTCAGCACCTCCCTTTTACCTTATGGTGGTATAACTTACTTAATCAACTCATTTGATTTATCCAGTTTCTTGTGTTATGCAAGATTTTGCTTAGCTTGAAGTGTAGAACTGTGAAGCCCTGTTAGGGGCCAGTAAATTCCGACAAGTGGCATGGCCTTGAAATGGCGACACGAGGGAGCTGAAACGGACGACCAACAACGAGCCGCTCACGCGAAATTACGACAGTGACCTGCAAACCTTCCAAATTGCGACATGAAAAGGTTTGAAACTCAGACGGGCAACATTAAGAACCTCCCTAACTGGGCCTCGGCTATTGGGGATGAAGGCTTTCAGTTTCCGTGTGATCTTATTGTCAATGTTGAACTGTAGAGAGTAAAACGGATAAAAAAAAGACGTCAGATTTGGGGATATGTGAAAGTCAAGTCTGAGCACGTTGCAGCATTCCTAAGAATTTGAAAACTGAGCGTATTATTTACTAAATCCATAAATTACATCCACCATTTCTCTGCACAAGAACTTACGCCTCAAAATAAATCAACAAATGCAAGCTTTTTGCAATACTTTATAAATGCAACCAGGAATGGCTAGATTTCCATATCACCCAATGCTTCATTGTGCATGCTGCAGCTGTATTGTTTCTTACTTCAAAAACAAGAAGTGTTTTCATGTACATTACCCAAGACAATTCCTTTACAGCATGCATAGTGAAGTAAAGGGTTACACATAACACTAGACGCAGGAATTGGCAGTTGAATATTTTCCAGCCGAAATTCTTCATGTTCTAGGAATTTTCGAGGTAAATCTTCAGATATGGTTTTTGAGCAGGTTAGTATTGGGAAACTTAAGGATATCAGAAAAATCTTGGTATGGAATGTGGTATGACTCATGAAGTATACAGTCTTGAATACAACATGAAAATCACAGCCATCCTTTTGGACTTTTCAACCCTCATTTACTGTTTGTAGTAGTTGGAACATAGCTGAGACAGGTTAACAACTCAGTACGATCTGGTTTGGAGTAAGGATATTGCAGTAGAGTCGCAGTGCACATACCGACCCAGAAATTTTCTTACCATTTACGTGGATTTGTTTATGTGTTCATGTACATACAGGGGGTTAAAGGGGGTGTAAGGCACAAACAAACAAGATGCAACTCATTTCTAGTTGTACCTTAAATGACTGCATGCACTATTACCTGTAAGCCAGCTAATTCTTTTATTACATTATTTGCCATTTTAGTAGACCATTCATTGTGGAATGTAAAAAGTAGCTACAAGAGATGGGTGAATCCTCTCTTGCACATGATTATTAGGGTGTAGCTGGTTGGATTCCTGGGGTGCCTGTGACCCCCTCTTTGTGGCAAGCAAATGAGACTTAACAATTGAGAAGTTTACGTTTTGAGACTCTTATCCATGCAATTGTTCTGAAGGCTTCTCTTTAACCTTTGCTCACTTTTCATGTGAGAAAGTTTTTCTTTCTGCTTAGTACAGTGTGAATGTTAACCTGACAATCCAGTAGTGATCCCCCTGTTTTGAAAAGTCTTAGCTACATCAATATGCTTACTACAGTATATTGGTCCACTGTCAAGTTCTCCAAAATGAAGTAACCTAATACCGTAAATGTTCCAATAAATGCGTCTTATCTAATAACTGCCCCCCTATGCTGTTAAGTTACCCCTCTTAAATGTCCCCCTGTGAAAATTGCTCCAAAATACAAGGAAATGGCAAAATAGAGCAAAATCGATCAATTTATTAATTTCATTGCTTGATTGATATCGGTTTGTGTATTATGTCATGTGAAGCAAGAGCGGAGCAGTTAGAGGCACAACTCTTCATGCCAGATGAAACAAATCTCCCAAACCATTTCCAAGTCATAACCGACTCAGATATCAAAGAAGCTTTATGGCGGTATCATGTAAACAAGTACAGAGCCACAAGAGTGAACTGTACTGAACTTGTGCCTTATTTGATTTAACCTCTTGTTAATTAATTAGTTTATCATTTTATTGAACAGTGAGTGCATTCCCTTTACTTGGAGAAGAGAAGTGTTTGTTGGGTTCTTCATACTGGTACCAGAATTCCAAACAGGCAAAAGAGTGTGATGCTGTGCAGCACTGTCGTACACAAGTGTGGAACCTTAAACTCAAGGTGGTAAAACTATTAAATTAAAATGCATTACTATGCAAGTCCTTCAGTTGGGTTGAGGTTGGGAAAAGAACTGTGTGTGTGTCGGGGGGGGGGGCGGGGGGGGGGGTGCATGCTCATCCTTCCTTAAAGGGGTCGAGATTTGTAGTTTGGTAAAACCCTAAATGACCACCGGCAGAATTATGGCAGTACCTTTTTTTGGGTAGAAATAGAACAGGGACTATTTTCTAGGTAAAACCTTTTAAGATTAAAAAGGTATTTGAATAGTTGTCTCTGTTGTTATTAAAAATGGTCAATCTGTCAAGTTTTGTGTTGTAATTTTGCTTGGGGATTAAAGTTTTGTTAAGCCAGACCCATCAAACGGTTTTGGTGCCCTTGTATATGTATTTTTGAAATTTTCCTGCAGAGCCTTTCAGAACAGTTGGGGATTGCATTGGTTAACTTTGCTTACTTTTCCCAAATCAAGTCCTTTTCTGTTATATTCATATTGGAAACAGCACCGGCAAAATCCAATATCTTAAAACACATTAAACATACATGTATGTCATTAGAGAGGGGCCGTAAGGGGGGGTAGTGCGCACAGTTCACGACTATTAAAGATGGAAAATCACGAATCACGGCAATTAATTTTCGAGTTTCACAATTCACGGAAAATAATATCTTGAACTCTTGTGCACTTACCTCCATATTGAGTGTCTTCACTCGTACAAAAGCCATCAATCATTGATATGTTAATGTTTCTTTCCGAAGTTATTATTTATGCCGAGGTAATGGGCCGGGCTCCTGTTTATGAACTTGATAATCGGCAATTTTGACTTTGATGTTACTCGAACAGTTCGTCCGCTACGAGTTGTCACGGCTCGAAGAAAAGTCATTTCGTCCTCGTGGTCTATTTCTACAGTTGCTGGAAGTTCACTTTCAGGGTCTGTGTCATACTCGGATTCTTGTTCATCATCTTGTTCTGTGACTTCTGTCCCTTCGTGGTTTTCTTCGCTGTCTTCGCTGTCTTTGCTGCTTTCAACAGGACGTCCCAGGTCACTCACAGCATCCACATGTCCCAGAGATCTCTCCATCGTTACCTTTTCCTTCGGTTGCCCAGAAGTAGCATACATAGGTAGGAAATAGCAAGGAGTGACAGGCCTGCACGACTTCTAACAATGGAAACTTTTGTACCATGTAATATGTGACCCCTTTAGAGTTTTGCTCTTACGAGTATGTCTTTTAGGGACTTTCCTCTTTTATACGATATAAGTGGTGGCTCTTTGAAAATTTGCCGTAGAGAAGGCTGATCAGTTTTGTATCAAGTGGCATTTCTCCATTAAAACATTTTTGAGGTTGGGCACTGATGGTTGATATTGTGTTACAAAAGGCAGGAGTTCTTTCTGGCTTTCATTTTTCTGTCTTAGCGCCGATTCCCTTTCTGTGAATTTGACATCTGAAAGGAGTGTCTCGATCAGATGTTTTCAGGATAACCTCTAGCAAGGAGACGTGATTTGAATTTGTAAATGTTCTCTTCAAATGTTGTTCTTGAAGAGTTAGTTCGTAAAAGTCTTAGAGCTTTGCCCTTCACGAACCCCTTTTTGACACCCGATGGGTGGCTAGAGGAAAAATGAGTGTATTGAAAGGTTTCAGTTGGCTTAAAATGTGTTTTTATATCCAGGATGGTATGGTCTCTGAAACGTTTGCCTTTGTATACAACTGTATCCAGAAATGTAATCTCAGTATTTGCCAGTGAAATTTCAGCTGTAAATCAGTTGATTGTAGGGTGATGTGAGTTTTGCTTGTTCGATGAACTTGTCTATATCAGGTTTGCTGACATCCCACAAAGAAAAAATGTCGTCAATATATCGTTTCCAGATTGTGGGTTTTGTGACGCTATTGCTAAGAATCTGTGTTTCAATATTGGCCATAAAAATATTTGCAAAAGCAACGGCCATTTTAGTACCCATTGCGGTACCGTGGATTTGTAGATAGTTCTTACCGTTGAATTGGAAAGAATTCTCTTTAAGTATCAGGCTTAGCATTTCTTTGAGATATTGCGTGGGGATAGGAGGGTTATTTCTGTGAAAGTTTTCGTATGCCCTGCATATTGTGGTTAAACCCTCTTCTTGTGGTATATTCGTATATAGACTTGTTACGTCCATTGATACAAGGAATGTTTGTTTATTCACTTTCGTCTTTTCAATGAAATTAATAAAATCTGTAGTGTCTTTAAGATAAGACGCTTGTGATATGGAAATAGGCTGAAGTAATGTGTCAACAAATGCTGATATTCGTTCTGTAGGCCCGTTGCAGCCTGAGATAATTGGTCTTCCTACCAGAGTAGGTTTGTGGATCTTTGTAAGGGTATAGAATTCCGGAATCCGCGGTGGATTTGGTGTTTGAGATAACCATTTTCTAGTCATGTCATCAATGTAGGTGCCACGGTGTAGTTTTGAGATCAAGCGTGACACCTTCATGTGTGTTTCCTTGACTATATGTTTGTCAAGAGGCCTGTAGTTATGAAGTTCATTGATTTGGACTTTTCTCTCTTGTATTTTATCATTTTTATCCATGACTTTTTGAAATTAAGATCTTTGCTTTGCTGTAAAACATGTAACTCTTTACGTTCTTTGCGTGACAAGTTTGGTTTTTGTTTGTTTTACAATCTTCTGTCAAGTCGTCAAGTACGGTACTAAGCCATCACGCAAATCGCGTCTAGTCGGTCAGACACGCAATTTGAAAACATCATTACGGGTCACATTTGCACGGTAGGTCGGTTTTCGCGGACAAAGTGAAGAATTTTATTCAAGTTTCACGGTTATCGAAAAATAATTATTCGCTTTCACGTGTCACGACAAGCATGTTATTCACAGTCACGGATTTTAATATTTCATAATCACAGATCACGGAGAATAAAAACATGCGATCACGTTTCACGAGAAACCCCCTTACGGCCCCTCATTAGACTACGGGAGACTGGTTTCATCAATGATCAGGTTATTTCATAAACCCATATTTTTGTTTGTCCACAAATTTTAGTCTTCTCGACTCTTTGAGCTTGATAACAATTCAGGTCAGACTTGATTAAAACTATCATTTATTTTTTTTGTCTTACTTAGGATGCTTGTGATACCTGCGAAAAAGTTATGGACTTTATCAAGACCGTCCTGTCCAGTAATGAAACAGAGGTATGCCTTGTAGCTTTACTATCAATTATTATGTTGCTTGGGTAGTATTTTCCCACAGTTATTTATTTCATACAATGCTGGAAGAGTTTACCATAACCTCTTGCAATAATGTCAAAAATAGCTAAAACAGACAGGGTTTCCAGGGCGTCAAATTGCGCCTAATACAGGCACCAAAGCGACTACATTTTTCACTTTGGCGACCAAATCCTGAAAGTTAGTCGCCAAATTGTCGACTAGAATTTCTAATCAAATCTGTAAAGATAAATCTACAGCAAAGTTCCTCATTGAGCTCATTTCCAAAACGCAGCACATGTACGAACTTAAATCCACAGACGCCATCTTGTATTTACGTAACCTTTCATGTTGTATATGAACCACTCTAGTGTCCTCTTTGTAGCAGGTGCAAATTGCGGGCTCATTTTTCATCGCGTGTCACAACATGTCGACCACGTGAGCTCATAAACATAATGGCCACCAACTTTTTGGAATTGGCTACCCCTTTAAAATATTTAGGAGCCAAGTGGCTACTGGAAAAAAAAAAGTTAATTTTACGCCCTGGATTCCAAAGTTTTTTTTTTAGTTCAAAAACCCAAAAACGGTCCTAAAAGGTTTGCAAGACTGTTAAACTTAAAATCCCAACGCCACCCTCAATGATAATATTATTATTGCTTTATTATTTGCACCCATCATAAGATGTACTCACTAGATGTAGTCTTGGCCTTTTATTTTGGCTGCAAAAAATGGGAAATTAATCTGCTCACACTATCGGTGCTCTGAGGCAGGGCTTTCAGAGTGCGACTACAGCAAAGTTGTGCTGCTTGAGGGCAAGGCTGATAAGCGTTAATCCATTATACGTGTAATAACAATAACAGCAACAATCATGATAATAATAATAATGGTGTATTGGTAAGATCTCTCCATAGTTGCTCTACAGTTAGATCAGTAGCACAGTTCACGTGCGCAAACACAGAGAGGCAACATGAACAGAAATGACTCTCATACTTAGGGTATGAGGCACAATATATAGAAGCCAAGGTCACGCGCCTGTTTTGTTTGTATATACGTTACGTGATCCTAAATTTGATCCGTTGTCTATATTGACAGATTGAGCACGTGTAATCAACGTTAATCAAAGTGAGAACGAGAATAAATCGATAACGTGCGAGCAACGACTACGTTTCTTTTTTTTCGAATTCTAACAAATATCGGCTAGTGCAAACCAGTTACATTAAACTGTTAAATAAATTGTTCTTGTTTGTCATATAATAAACATCTTATCAACCGAGCTTAGTCGGTCTCTGTGGGCATAGTTAGTAGAGGAGTCTCCTCTACTAACTATGCTGTGGGAGAATCTTGACCTCGGTCGTGAATACAGACCAGACCGAACGCACCTCGGTCAAGATTCTCCCATACAGACCTCCTGCTCGGTTAATAAGGGCTAAACATTATGGCTGGTTCTGCGAGCGGGCAAGATGTCTCTATCTTGCCCTCTCGGGATTTCCCGCTTGGCCCCGCTAAACAAAACAAGACAAAATGGCCGTGTATTAAATCCTTTATTAACCAAGCTTGTTCGGTCAAGATGGCTGGATGTTGCCTTGTCTTTCTTGCGTTTATTGACCTCGACTACGTCCCAGTCAATAAAAACGTGAGAAAGAACCTGACACATATGCAGCCATCTTAACCTTACGTTTGTTCATCAATGCATATATCTTGTACTCGCGCTGTGTATATTTTGTTTAAGGACTTTGGTCTGTGTCAATTTGGTCGGACGAAGACGGACAATGACTACTGTTCGTTGGGTGCATCGTATTGGTGTGCTAGCAAACAGAACGCTGTTCGCTGTGAGGTAAGCCGTGAATGATACATTAACTTAATAATGATATTAAAATGATTGTTCAACATGGGAGAACGAAAGAGTGCTCGCCCGTGAGAAAGCAGTAATTCGTCTATGGCTCAGTCTCATTTTGGCGGGAACTCGTAACGTTGTCGTCACCTTGACGACGAGTTATAATACGAAAATTTTAGTTCGTGTAAGATAAGTTTTCAAAACGTATCGTTTCTTTTTAAGGAGTTTCTAGGAAATAAAAAAATCGGTTCTGATTCAAGATGCTCTTACATTCAACCATAGTAGATGGTTCAACCCAACGTTTTCTTAAATGCCGTTTCAATCAAAGTCCACAAACGTGAACCCGTTTACCTAGTGTCCTTGGCAGCCCTCGTCTGGTTTGTTTGGAGAGGAGTGTTGCATCACGAGCCAGGAAACGGCTGCGAAGAACACTACCCGTCTACTGGCCGTGCTCTTTCTTGTTGTGGACCTCGACTAAACTTCAGGATGAAAGAACTCTTACAATATTCGGCCACAGAAACCTCTTGCTTGGTCAGTCAATAACCCACATATCTTCACCGACTAATTAGCAATTATTCGCCTCAGGCTCAGGGAATATTCACCTCGACTTCGTCTCCCAGTCGGTTACATTTGAATTTGTTCACGGGCACGTGACCAAGAATCAACCAATCACAGTGCTCGTTTTGTTGAATGAAGGTCTAGGTACACAACAATCACCGATAATCACTTCGCCTTCAGTCAATAATTGTTTTAGTGTAAATACACAGGTGATTATTTCAAAAAAAAAGAAAAGGAAAAGCATTGTACAAAACGAAAAAAAATTATTTCATCAAAAGCGCGCGAACGACTGGCAGCCATTTTGTTCGTCAAGGTGATTATCGGCTGATAATCCGAGATAGCGAACCAATCAGAGGGCGTGATTTTTTATAATCACCTGAGTATTTATACTAGTAGTTGTTATCGACCAGGCCATATACCTTAGACCCTCCTGGCCATGTAACGGCCACGTATTAAGCGGTCACCCGCTATGGCCAGTGATCAAAACTCAAAAACTATTGTAGAGTAACATTGAAAGTTAAACTTTTATTAAGCGACCACTTGTTTAAAGCGGTCACGGACACCAAGAATTTGATGCACTTAATGAGTATAAAGGAAACTGGTGCTTCTGCGCAGGGAAAGAGAATCGCAAACACACGCCCACCCACCCACCCACCCACACACACACACACACACACACACACACACACCCACACCCACACACACCCACACTTACACACACACATACACCTACACCCACACACACACACACCCACACACACACACCCACACACACGCACACACACCCACACACACACACACTCCCACACACACACCAACACACCAACACAACCACCTACCCACCCACACAAAACACCCTCACACACACACGAAAATATAACTTGCCCCGCTGGTGGCCGCTTAATGGAGGTTCCATTTTCATTGTATAGCGTGGACCAATCAGTATGGTGCTTTAGTTCCTTACTTGGTTTTTATTGCTGTGTTGATCTACAGGCCATTGAGTACTGTAAGGAGCACTCGTCGAAGAAATAGACGAATTTGGACAGTTTTTGATACACTATTTGTCAATTTTGCTTTTGTAAGAACATGCTTTGGTATTACCTTAGAACTAACATGCTTGTATAGCATTGTAATTGCTTGTGAACATCAGTTAATAAAGTCAAAATAAATTATGCATTGTGCAGTGTTCTTATGTTAAACTATTTGCTAGTTTTGGTTTTGTTAAGTCCCCTTGTACCAAGACTTTAAAAATTGCTCTCCTTCAACTCCCTTCCCTCCTTCTAATAAGGGATCGGTCATCATTTATGGGTGTAACGGGGGGGGGGAATGGTGTAAATAGGGGGTTGGTCACCAATTTTTGTGCATGGCCAGAACAGGGGGGCTACATAAATTTGTTCAAATGTATAGCCAGCAAAAATTCTCTTTGATTTTTATTTCATACATTCAGAAGAAGGAAGTGGGGGTGGGGTCAGGAAAATCATGCTTACTGAGAAGCGAGGGTGAGAAAAAACCCAACGTGAAATATTCACTGTTGCACAAGCCCCCCCCCACCCCATAAATCAATTCCTGCAGTTCGGTCGCGTTGGTAAAGTTTTGGCATCCTTCGCTGCTAGACGTTGCAGCTGAGTTTGCCGGTTGTATGTTGCCAGGAGCCCATTACCCGGAGCGTGCAACTCCCATACTAGATCTGTGAAACGGCGTTTTCACAAGTAAGGTTATTTTTAGATCGTATCTCCCGCGAATTGGTTTGGGAGAGCCAATCACAAGCTAGTGCATGATTGATATGTAGCATGATAATCGCCTGTAGCGACAATGAACATAGCCGACATACACGAGTCTTCATCGGAGTGTTCGGACAACATTTCTAACGATAGTCAAGGCATTTACACAGAGAGTAGTAGCTCCGATGAGATAACTGAGACAGCGGAAACAACTTTTTTTCGCGGGAGAAGCTGCTCTAAAAATAACCTTACTTGTGAAAACGCCGTTGCATAAACTTATAGCAGTTGCACGCTCCGGGTAATGGGCTCCTGATGTTGCTTAAATTCTCCACAACACGGCGGACAATGTCTTGCAAATCCGAAGACATTTTACGACCAAAGAAAGACGAAATAAAAGCAGATGAAATGGTGAAAACGCCTCTGCAGGCATGTGACATTTCCCGCGCTTTTTGGACGATCACTTCATCCCGCCTCCAACTGTTCAAATGGTCAGCGGTTTCTCTTACTCGACTCGAAATTTTTTTTTGTCTCAACTCAAATTTCAAAATTTTCGAATCGTGTTTGTAGTCATGACATTTGCTTAGTATTTTTTCGTTCGTGAAGATATATTTTGCAAATCTCGACTCATGTTTTTTATTGCATTCGCTGTATTTTACAAGTTTCGACTTACGTATTATGTTTTCACAGGAGCCATTACCATTTTGGTAATGGGCTCCTGGTTTTCAACGTGTTTTTACTATCGGTATAATTTTGTCCGCAACGGAACGCCATAATACAGTCTGGTAGGTTTTTTGCGGTCGTGGGACCAACCATATAGTATACAATATATACAAAAGTTAGGCGTAAACCCACATTCACGTTTGTTCGAAGCCGTATTATCAAGTGTAGCCCGAGTGAACGCTCCCGAGAGCGTCTAGTTTCTGATGAACTGAGGTAATCGATTCGTTGACAATGGCCGTGGTTCAGTGGCTCACCAGCTCTGGCTGGAGTTTTGAGGAATTTTTACGACTTTTGTTGGAAAGATCTGGTCAACTGCTTGTTTATAGATCAAAGGCTGTGACTCGCGGCTCGTTCGTCGTGTGGAAAGCGAATAAAATTGGACTTTGTTGGCGTATTTTTGGTCCGTTGTATGGATCCGCGAAATTCCGTGATTGGTTCACTGGCTGTAAGAGCTTAAGAGTCGAAATTTAAAACTCCCTCCATTTTACTCGCTCCACAACTTTCGTACTTTTGTAAAGAGTAAATTTGATCGAGGGACATAATGTTTCAGCTGTCGCATTTTCAGAAAATGGCTAAAGAGTTAGGCGTAGACTCAGTCACTTACGAAAAGGAATACAATGGATTCATGGCAAAATTGAAGAACTTCCACGAATCTAAGGGGTAAGAGGAATATTTTGTCGAAGGTTTCTTGTTTTAGAAGTTCACGAAATATCGCTGTCATGCAATAAACATTAATTCTGACTTGTACCCTGTCGTCTAGGACGCCGTTTAGACGTTTACCATGGCTAGGAGGACAATCCTTGGACCTGTACCTACTATACAGGAAAGTGACTTCAAGTGGTGGCTGGCTGAAGGTTTGTAGAACGGTTTCGTGCGTTTCCGTCAATTTTAAGATCGTCTTTTAGCTCTTTGTTCTCTTGCAAAACTACTGAAGTGCAACTGAATCCATGGTTGTACGTTTGAAGGTCACGGAGGATAAAAAGTGGCGAGACATTGCCGAAGTGTTCAATTTGCCGCCAACATGTACAAATGCAGCTTTCGCATTGAGGCAGCACTACTCCCGGTGAGTTAAATCCTAACTTCCTCGCTTCCTCATTTAAACTCTTAACACCGTTTATTTTGGTCTTGACGTTTCAATTTTGCGATCCTTGTAGAAAGCTGACGTGATGTATTAAGCTTGAATAAACTGATTTCAAACCGGGTTTCTGTTAGTCTCCTTCGCAGCTTTTTTTTGGGACGTCACGCAACGCTCCCCCCAAAGACATTTCGATATTCTCTAAAATTTCTTAATTCATTGTTTAATGGTCCCTCGAACATGATTTCGCCATGCAAAATACTGGCATTATAAGGACTATTGAAATATTTTAGAAATGCTCTCATTCTGTGAAGTAAAAACAGGCCAAGAACCCTGCCTGACAAAGTACAAAACCAGTCTATTTTACACCGTTTAGGCCCCAGACAACGAGAGGAAAATGAGAAAACTGAATTATTAAATTCCGTGTACACTCTGTTGTTTTTTATGAGAACCTTTTTTGTAAGAACATCGAGGCTGAGATTAACCAAAATTTTAGGAACGTATTAAGAACATTCCTCAGACTGAGAGTCGATTTAGAAGGTTTCTATTTTACTAATCTGTATATTAAATGACAAGCAAAAACTCAGGGTAACAAATGTAAATTAACCAAAATATTTAAGGCGTGTTTTGCTGGTATAACATGAACAATGGGCAACACATCTCGGTTTGTCATAATCAGCAGTTCTCATTTATACAAAATTACTTTCAGGCACACCATCAACGTCCGGTGATGCAAAGTCTGAAGAACATCCTAAGAACGTTTTCAGCCTCAAGTCGCATAATTAAATACATGAGAACATTCAGCCTCAGCTCCAAAATTAGACGTTCTTATAAACAACAGCGTGTATTAAGCCGCTCCTAATTAAACGATTTAGCATCAATTTATGGCGTTCATAGTATGCTACGGGCTGGGCAATAATTATCAGCAGGGATGGGGGGAGGGCAGTGAAACGACAGGGAGCACAATGTAAACTGACAGCCTTAGGGAGGGGGTGGGAAGTAAACTGCTGGGAAAGTGGGGGGTGGGGCAACTGTAAAACGGACTTTGAGATTCAAATACCAAAGATATTTCCCAGACACTGATGTTGAATGCGTTACAGTACAAAGCAAATAAAGGATTCAGGTATATTTACTATATTTGTAGGTGGTGGTTGGGGAGTGGGGGGGGGGGGGTCGTCATAATTACTGGGAGATTTGGAGGGTGGTCAGAGTTAATTTGCCTTTGTTGAGAGGAGGGGTATTGTGTAATATTTCTCCTTGCGAGGCTCATTTTTCGCCCTCACCTTTCCCTCCTGATAATTATTTCACAGTCTCTAGTTTAATTATGTACAGATGGCCTCCTATTTTGCTGCCTTGCGTTAAAAACAGTGGCGGCATATATGTGCTCAATTAAAGCTTGAATTCAGATATTCTTAATCTAAGTATTGAGATTTCTCTATTTTTCTTTTTTATGCTATTGCAGTTCACTCGAATTTCATCTTTAACCGATGACTCTGCCCCGCCTAAATTTTAATAAAACAAATTACGAGTAAAATAAATATCTTATAAATTAGGTATGACAACAACTATCCATCCTCCTTCAAGAACCATGCAATACAGCTCACAACCTTTAACTTCCAAAATAAAGCAATTTCTTTCCCCTATCTACATAATTACACATAATGATTTCTCTGAACTTTACCAGGAGCTGATCACCAGGAGCGTTCCTCTGTGTTGAGTGGTGTCCCAGCACAGTAGCAGGTGTGGTTATTTTTAGAACGTATCCGCCATTATAAAAGCGACAATAGAAATTCGCATCAGAAATTCACTTGTACGTAGCGCAATTTGATTGGTCATGGCAATAATATATTTGTTCTCTTTGCCACGAAATAAAAGTTAAAAATAGCATCATCTGCTACTGTGCTGTGGCAGAGGGCTGATATGGGAGAGGAACGCTCTTGGTCATGGGCTCCTGGCTTTACATGATGTGACATGACAAACTACGTATCTGTGCATCATCTAAATTCTCTTTCGAACTGTTTCTTAAAAGACTCCAACATTGCCACACTAGATACATTTAATCCTGGCTTTGTCTTTGTACTTGGTGACTGACTAGTAACTGAGATAAATTTCTACTAACTTGAACTCTTATTGTACGTTTACGTGTATGAGATGTTTGTTTCTTTACCCCGGTTTTGCTTCTGGTGGTTTATTCCTGGCCGGTCTAAAACCTTTCTTTTTCTTGTTAAATCCAATAGGGACCTCCCACACTTTTCTTGGAATCTGAATGAAGTAGGTAAATGTGTATGGCCGTGTGATATGCTGTCCACAGCGAGTAAACTTTAAGTTCTGAGAGCGTTCCATATTCTGTTCTCTTCGTTTTAAAAGTAGCGCCTTTCGATGAGCAGCGGCTTGAGCAGCGCGCATGCGCGCCAGAGCCTCAAGCCTCCGAGACATTTCTACGCGCCGCTGTTCTTCGCGTTTCTGCTCCTTCTCTGCTTCTTCCCTTTTGTGATTCTCTTCTTCAATTCTACGGCGTTCTTCCTCCTCTCTCCTTCGTCGTTCCTCTTCCTCCTGTCGCAGCTTGGCCTCCTGCATCTCAGCGATGCGACGCATCTGTTCTCGGTACGCTCGCTCCTCTTGAAGCCTCTGCAGCTCAGCCTCCGCCTCGCGGATTTGTTCTTCCTCCAGCCTACGTTGTTCTTCCTCCTCCTGAAGAGCCTGTAGCCGCTCCTCCTCCCGCCTTTGCTCCTCTTCCAATCGCTCCATTTCTTCCCTCCGCCGCATTGCTTCTTCAATCTCCGCCTTCCTTCGCTCTTTATCCATCTTCTGCTGTTCCAGCTCCTTCTCTTGCTCTCTTAACTCCTCTTCCCGTTTCTTCTTCTCATCTCGTTTCTTCTGCACCTCAAGTTTCCTCCTCTCAGCTTCAGCCGCCCTTCGTGCCTCCCTCTCCTCGCGAGCCTTCTTCTTGGCCTCTTTCAACCTCTCCAAAGCTTCCTCCTCTTCCCTCCGTGCTTCCTCTTCCTCCACCAACCTACTCATCTTCTCGTTCTCAATATTCTGCTGCCTTTCCTCCGCCTCAGCCTTTGCTCTGGCCGCTTCCTCCTCACGTTCTTTCAACAACCTTGTTTCCTCTTCCCTTAACCTCTTCTCTTCCTCCTTCTTTCTTCTCTCCTCTTTACGTTGATCTGCTCGCATCTTAGTCAACTCCTTTTTGGTTAATTTCTTAGGTTTGGAAGGCGAATGCGCATCTTTCTTCTCCGGGGAAATTTCCGGTACAGATTGCGGCACCTCTAAAGTCTTCACCGATTCTTTCCTCAGCACTTCTCTTTCCTGTACCATCGGCTCATTCGACTGATCAACAACTGTGGAATTAACATCACTTGAACTCTGTTCAAGAATAAACTGTCGCAATTCATCGTCCATCTCACTCAGCATTTCCGGTGTGTTAAACGCTTCAAAGTCAATGTTTTTAGGATCAACTGAAACGTCACCTTTCTTTTTACCAGATTTTGAAGGCTTCCCACTTTTCTTTTTCGACTCCACTTTCTATGAAGACAAATGGAAGGTAGACTGAAATTGATTTTATTTATAAGAAAGTCTTTTGAGACGTTTAACTGTGTAAAACCCCTGATTTTAACAGGGTTTATCAATCATGGGAGCGTGAAAATATAGATTAAGCAGAACAAAAATATGCAAATAACAACACTTCAAGGAAGTATTATAGAACACTTGGAAATTTTATGAATTATTTACAGTCTTGAACATAAACATTAAATGAAAAAGGCTTCTGGCGAAAGAAATGTAGAACTGATCCAAAGAACTCAACAAATCTGAAAAGAGTCTCCGTGACCTGGACTCTAACTGATGGCACAGTTCTCAGTTTGACAGGTTACTAATTCTTCAATAAGCCATTGAAACTTTTTTTCAATTTACACCTTCCTCTTAAAGGCGGTAAAGAAAACCTAAACGTCATATCAAAGACCGATTTTTGGGAAGTAAATCTTCAACAATATTTATATCAATAATTTAAAAATCTATTTTGATTGGCCGCTGTACCTCTTTATGTACAAATATCCCGGATCGTCTCCTTCCTGAAGAAACGAAACCAAAACAACGCACTAAACAGATTGGAGAAGACACACATTCTTATGATCATATCCAGTGCGGATGGTACAATATCGGAGTGATTCAAAGAATCCACAAGAATTTCTACTTATGAGCTCAGAAATTATCTTATTTAACGTAAGCTAACCTCACACATTTACAGCACATTGTGTTATTTCGTAACTCTCACCTTTTCTTTCTTACTCTGTGTTTTGTCCTTGTTAATAATGGCCGCCAAATCTGAAAGATCAGTTTTTTTTTTATCCAACGGTGGATTAACTCTGGTCACCAGTCCCTCTGCTGCTGGTGAATCACTTTCATCCGTCTCCTTACCAATCCCCTCCAGTTCCAGTTTACCTCCTTTAGGCACATTAGGCTTTGTAAGAAGACCACTGACCTTCTGTCTGCGGGCCTCCCTTTCCTCGTCTGATGGCTGTGCCATTTTGGCCATTCCTTGGTCTTCGCCTTTCAACAGGTCTAATGCCAGTAAATCTGGTTTCAGTTCCGGTTTGCTTTTGCTAACGTTCGAAGCCTTGGTTTTGGGGCTAACACTCGGTGTGGATTCGGCTGGTTTGGTCATCGGTGCTGTAGATCTTTCCTTCTTAATGGGAGTTTCTCCTTTGTTTTTCTGAGGTGAGACTGTTTCCTCTTTAAGTGTATTATCGTTAATCTTCTCCTCGGACCCAGTCTCTGAGCCCCGCCTACTGCGCGAGGTTCGCTCGCGAACTTGAGGCACTTGCCCAGACTCAATGTACTTAAGCACGGCCTCTCCGACGCTCACTGGAACATTACGTTTTTCCTCGGCCAATGGCGGTGACGGCCGAGACTTCTCGATATCGATCATTTCTTTGTATGGAGAAGGCGACTGACGTCCATTCATCTGCAAAAGACATATTCAGTAAGGACGGGTGAGGATAATAATTGATCAGTGCACGTAATGACACAGGACGAAAAAATACTAAGGAGAGTGGGATCTGACGAGGATCTGTACAGTCACACAGCGTAACATTTGGAGTAAATCCTACCTCGCCTTCTATTTCCAGTCCTGTGCTTGGTAACAAATCTGTATGAAGAATTTCATCCGTCTTGATTGGCGCGGGGGAGCTGGCGCGAGGGACAACTCTCGAGGGTTGCTCAGGTTCGATCTGTGTTTTATTATCTTCTGTTTCGGAAACAAGAAATTCACATAATCAAATAACAAGGATTTGTATAAATGAGTTCAATATTTCTGGCATTAAAAATATGCACCAAAATGGACCACTCTCTGCAACTGCGATGTGTGAATCACAATAAGTAAGCCTAAATATAAAATAATGAAAATTGAGTAAGGTACTTTTTTCCTATTATTGCTTGTGTGCGTGGGCGTGGTGGGCGTGGTGTGTGTGTGTGTGTGTGTTGTGTTAGCACCTTTTTTTTTCTATACGTATTGTATTAGTTTAAGCTTCGTAAGTTTCGTAGGTACGTTATAGCGACAGTAAGTTTGTAAGTTTCTTTTCTTCAGTTCTACCTTCGTGTTAGTATAAATTTCGTATAATTTTATTATTCGTATTGTAACTATTGTTTCGTAAGTAGTCTATGTATCATATTGTAATTAGTGTACCGTAGATTTGTCCAGTATTTGTGAAATAAAACTACCAGTTTTTGCAAAAAAAAAAAATATGCACTGTATCCAACAATAATAATAGATTAAAACTACATTCTGATAAGAATTCTGTGAAACACGATTTGATTCTTGAAGCGATTTCATTTCGCATTGGGACCTTTTCATAACACCGTCGGGTGAAGAAATAGTGCCATTGTTTCAACAGTTTTCCAGTGTTTCACACTTTTATTTTGTACCGGGGAAAACCCTGCTCTGTGAATACTGTGTAATTTCAAATGTCACTGCTTGTAGCGTAGTTTTGCCGAAAACTTGTGAGCTATCGGCTGTTCTTCCAATCTTTTTTAATTACTCGTGAGTTAAGAAAACGGAGAACTCGAAACGACTATTTTCAGCTATCAGCTGTTCTTTCAATCTCTTTTAATTATTTGCGAGTAAGAAAACGGAGAACCCGAAACGACTATTCTCGATAATAAAGCGCAATTTTCAAGAGCTTACCATTGTGAACCACATGGGTTGTTAGGAGAACACGAGAAAAGTTTATAAATCACGATTCACCGACAAGTGATTGTAAACGGGAGCCTATTACCCTGTTTTGAAGCTCTTGCAGCATATCCCATGATGAACCGCGCCGCACGACCAATATTACGTAAAAAAGCATTGTAGCTTTTAAAAGATAACTTAGATCCAATGCCGTTTGCTTTTATATGAGATGAACAGCATAATAAATTACCTATCTGGTTTAGCACCTCAATTTTTATATAAAATATGATGACACTATTGCCACAATAATATGAAGGCTAAAGTATAATGGACGATCGACGCAATGTTTGCTAGTAATACATTGGTTAAATGCATTTTTATGAATATCATTATAAGTGCTATCGAGGTAACTTTAAATGATTTCAGCTTTTTTCTACTGAAACAAAAGGATGGTATTTTGCCTTCAGACAACTATTGTCACTTTCAATCATTTTTTTTCAAGGAGTCGCCACTTACGGCTTTGTTAATTTTTGAGAGACTAAGAAATGAAATACAATGAGATACCAAAAATCTGCATTTTAATTGACCACCGGAGGACGTAAAGTGAAAAATATATCAAGGTTTGAAATAGAAAATTAACAGTAAGGGTGGATTTCTTCTGTCGCGTAAATCTAACGTACGCATACACCTGTATTTAACTGGCTTTACGTGCGTAAATAAATCAGACACAATGCATGGGGTTTCCACGTAAACGTTGAAAGTTGAACAGCACTCAATGTTTTCCGTTTAAGCGAAAACGCCTCACGTCGTCTGTAAGTTTATTGACGCACGTAAAGCCAATTATAATACAGCAGGTGTATACGTACGTTAAATTTACGCGGCCGTGGAAATACACCCTTACTTTGGTACGGCACATTTTAAAGTTATCCGCAATGCTTTAAATTCAGCCCGAAAGTAAATCATCAAACCTTACTGTTTCTTTACTTCGCCTTTCAAAAACCCAGTACAGTATTAACGCTTTTTAAACGCGCATTAATTGTTATGGTTCCCTTGTATACTACAGTAACGGCAAATCACCTCTATCTTTTTGCCTTGGATAATCCTCTTTGGTTCCACTGATAGTAAGATTTACGAATCAAAATTATAGAGCACAGGAACCCCTGCGAACTGTATAAATTACTTTTCAAAATCCATCTATCGTGTTACTGATAGGGAAAAGGATTTTTCAGTTTTCTAACTAGCGGAGTTTTAACGTTCGCCCGTCGCCTGAATGACCTACATGAAAAAATAGTTTCCATTTGAAAAAAAAGTGCTCGCTGATAAATAGTGAAATTCAAGCAACTAGGAATAAATACAATTGCAGTATGAAAAATGCTTGGTAAGATTTGAAACCCATCAAAAAGGTCACTCCGCGTTCTTTGCGCTCATTCGTTTGTGTTCTGGTCAGAACCACGATCAAAATAATACGTACGCTTTTTCACTGAATTATTCTCTATTTTCTAGAGTTTATTTGGTGCCGTGAAAATAAAGATCAAGTTAAGTAAGGAGCGTACCTTGATTTTCACGTCTTGCATTAACAGGAATCGGATGAGACGATCCCACATAATGTTGTTCAGCGGTGTCTCTGGTGGACGTTGTTTCTTTGGGTACCGGTTCCAGTGGAACTGTGGGAGTTGATGTCACGTGTACTTCCTCAGTAACTTCTGGAGTGATTAGAGGTCGTGTAGATTCATGTGAAACGTTTGCATCCACAACCATTGCCTCTGGCGTTGCTGCTCGAAGATCGCCTGAAAATAGTAACAAATTTCTTTCCTGTTGCAACTACAATTTATCTTTTCTTTTATTGCACTTAAAGTTAAAGATACTTCCTTTTATAATATCGCTGCTTCCTAGAGTGGGCAAGATCGGGCGAATTCTGAGTTCTGATTGGCTACCTGAGCAGGTTAATCTTGACCGCTCGGGATTTCCCGCTTTGTCCCGCGAAGCAAAACAAGACATTATGACCATATAATACAGTACACCAAGCTTGTTTGGTCAAGATGGCTGGAGGTTGGAGATATGTCCAGAAATGAACGTTAATTAGATTCACACTCCTCATAATAGACATTGCAATGTGTCTTGACTGTTCTTATCTCACCAAAACACTCTAATATCTCTCCTGTATGAAGTAATATGGAATCCCCAAATCACTCCTACAAACATGAAGTGTTTGTTAAAGAATGTGACGTGCGCTTCTCGCCATAAGTGGGATATTGGCCCGCTTTTTTTTTCTTGTGTATCCTTTTTCTTAGTTTAACATCAGATTAAATGCTACTGATTTCGTGCTCGATTTACTGGCCAAGGATTAGACGAACTAGTCAACCCACTTATTGTTATAAGCAAAACAAGATGCACTGTAACAAAAAAGCGTTAGATGATACAGAATGGTTGCTACAAGGTACACTATTAGTAAAGAACAAGAAACATCGCTTTACCAGGACGAGTGGAGGCTGTGTCTGAACTTTCTTCCACTTTGACAGTCGGCACAATACGGGGAGAACTGGGTCGAGAGTCTTCTTCGTATGCAGTAGGAAATAATTCTAACAGATGAAATACAATAGCAGAGATAACGAAAAACAGGTACCAACCATGCTGTGTGGCGCTGTGAAAAGTTACTGATTAGTATTGTTCTCAGTGGTTAACTTTTTCGTCTGTGGATCAAACCATGCAGTGTGACCATTCTTTGGAAACCTACTGAACAGTACTGTACTGCATATGGCTCTGTTTGTTTTACTATAAAGTGTGGTTCTACCTTTTTTATCTGTGGATCAAGCCATGCAGTGTGACCATTTTTTTGAAAGCTACTGAACAGCACTGTACTGCACCCGGGGGGTGGGGGGGGGGGGGTACTTGGGTTAATGTTTGCTGGGTATGTGCCGCTGGCCTCTCAGAGCCCCCACCCCCATTTTAGCCTATTTTTTGGCCAATTATAGACCCCATCTTAGTCACTTTTTGGAAAATGTAATTTTTGCGATCCCAACTTAGTCACTTTCTATTTATGAATCTACCTTGTCAATCCTTTAAAAAGCCGGGTCATCCAAAATTTGCGACCCCATTCTAGTAACTCTATTGAAAATGCGACCCCGTTATAGTCACTGCAGTTGTGAAAATGCGACCCCATCCAGCGGCACATCCCCATTACACTCCTGTAAGGGAGTACCCCCCCCCCCCGGGACTGTGGAGTGGTACTGTTTGTTTTGCTATATAGTTTGAAACAGCATACGGTGATATCATTTATTCGTGAGCTACTTCTCTTTGACGTTACTTCTTGAAAAAGTGTTTAAGGATTTTTTTTTCTTTCCTACTTTGCTTTTCTACTTATTTGCCACGTTAACCTTGGTGTTTTACCTGGTGTGATGCAGTCATTATCATCGTGGTCACGTGCGGGCTCTACCTCTTCAACACCCGCACGAAACATCGCACCAGGCCATTCCTGATCAGCGGGGTCTGGCTCATTCAGCACATCTCCATATACTCCTTCTGCCACGGACTGGGACCGAACCACTGTCTCGGAGACTTCAGTTAAGTCAACCTCGCTTCCTTGCGTCGCCTCAGTAACTCGACCTTCATTGGCTGTGTTAGAACTAGGAGTCCTGGTACCCCTTTCAACATGCGCTGTTTTCTGCCTGTCACTTTGAGCACTCGCCATAGTTTCAAGCCGAGACAAAACAGGAGAGTTACTTTCCGTTGCTTTCTCTATTGCTTCTGCCCACGTCGCGCTGACCTCGGAAGACGAAGCTGAGGAAACTCGGGATCCAGCGGCATTTTCACGCACGCACTTTGCCGAAGATGACCGAGTAGAAGGCGATCCCAGGCGAGAAGTAACCGAGTGGTTCTTTGGTGACTGCGCTGCGCTCCGGGCAACATCGTCAAGATGTGGTTGCACGTCTTTTGAATCGGCTTCTACAGTCGGAGGTTCCGAGTGCGGTTCTGCTTCGACATCACCACCAGATCTAGTCTGATTATGTCTTATACGAAATACGTCTTCCTCATCGGGCCGCGCGGGAGCAGATCGTTCTCGTTGGATGTCATCAGACATCTCCGAAAACCCAGTGTTGTCAGCATCACGTGACAAGGCAGAGATACTTCTAACGTTGTGATGAGAAACACTGGACGCACTTCCGCTTCGACTCGAGCAGAGACTGCGTCGCGACTTTCTGGAATTCCTGCTTGCTACACCTGACCATTAAGAAAATAAAATGTTCATAAAGGCTGTAAAGTGCTACCATGATTTTGCAACTTTTAGATATTTGTGTATAGTCTTAATCTAATTATTAAACTTTTGACTGTATTTACTTTTCCTTATTTTTGTCAATTGTACTTTGTACATACTTCTGTAAATTAGCTGCAATGAGTTTAATAAACAGTCTTTATAAATTGACGAAATACCAAAGATAGACTTTCTCACCGGCGCTAGAAGATCTCCGCTGAATGTCCACCCTCTCCTCTACAGCGCTTTGAAGAGACCCCCCTGCACTCGATGGTCTACGGGTGGTATCAGTCCCTGATTGGTCGATTGGCATGGAGACCTCATGTTCTTCTTCGATGACATTGTAAGATTGGTTCCAATCCTCACTCTAAGCAACAGAAAGTTGGAAAATCGAAAGTGATCAATACATTTTGGCCAATTGAAAGCGTTAGAGACACACATCGTGACTTGTCTTACCTTTCCTTCAGGACTTCCTAAATGTTGCGCACAGGTTAAATCTGGAGAGGCCCTTCTTGAATGTCCCGGATGTACCGGTGGTGATGAACTTCTAATAAACCTCAGTCGTGAACTGTGCCCTCTTTGATGATAGCGACCAAACCCAACATCAGCACTAAGGATCTCCTCTAAGTGATTTGGTGTTGAACCCAGCGCTGGTAATAAACAAGGCACAATTGTATTAACGGGGTTTAGGTAATAGAAGATTTTGCATCCTACCGAAGTTTCTGCACAGCACACTCCCACGACTCTTTGCATAGTCGACAATAAACTCATAATCGCATTGGACCCCCGGGTATTGGACCTCGTTTCTTGATCGATTACTTAATCGATTACTGCGACTAAATCGTAACTATATTGCTTTAGTATAAATACTCAGGTGATTACACAAAATCGCGCGCTCTGATTGGTTCGCTATCTCGGATTAACAGCCGATAATCACCTCGACGAACAAAATGACTGCCAGTCGTTCGCGCGCTTTTGATGAAATAAAATTTTGTAGTGTTGTAAAATGCTTTTCTTTTCTTTTTTAAAATAATCAACTGTGTATTTATACTAAAACAATTATTCGCCTCAGGCTCAGTGATTCTCGGTGAATATTCACCGAGAATCACTTAGCCTTCGGCGAATAATTGTTAAATATCTTCAAATGTGATTGGCACAAACCTCTCAGAACCGGAGGTGATCTGGGGCTAGTTATCCTGGGATTACCTCTGGGTGACTCCAGGGTGGGGGGGATGGACGCTGTTTTTGGTCGTGAGTCTCCCGTTCCTTCTTGTAAAAACCCGCGATAACTTACAGTAGCCATTGAGAGTGGGAAAGGGCTGTCCCTTGGTGATAACGGAAAGAAGAACTCTTCACCGGCATCGTGTCTAGCAAGGAAGGATGCAAAGGTAATGATAAACTTACTGTGCAAACTATGAAGATAGTACTGCCTGGGTTTGAAAGGATTTTACAGTTATAACCGCATCGTATGTTTCAAGGGTCGACTCTCGGAGTAAAAGGGTGGAAAGTTAGAATCACATTTTCTTACTTAAGATTTGACTCTGGACGCGAAAGGGTTAAAAGTTAGAACCACATGGTATGGATCAAGGTTTGATGCTGGATGTGAAAGGGTTGAAAGGTACTGCCACCTTGTGTGTTCTAAGGTTTGACCCCGGGTTTGTAAAGGTTAAAGGTTTAGACGACATTGGAAGGAACTCTGGAAGGATTCAATTTTTTTGCCATAAAAAATCTGTCACTACCAAGCTTGGGCTCTTTGTATACACATTGGTTGGGACAAAAAAAATTAGGAAAGTTGACAATTCAGACTTCAGAATGTCAAATGTTATTTACCTACCCAATTTCCCTGACAGGCATATGATCAGATGAAACTACACCATGAGACACGTGTCCTGCACTCTGGCTCCACTCTGGTTTGATATATTGCAGGTGTTCGTGTATGATATTTGTTATTTCTTCATCATCTTCCAGGAAGTGTGAGTAAGTATTTGTAGAATGTGATGTCCTTGTAGAGAATGGAGTGTGTGATCTGAACCTTTTTAGGGTACTGTGCCCACTGTGAAATAAAAAGGTAAAAACATTTTTCAATTTTAAGTGAACAGTAATGAATAAATTAAATCTGGTAGCTAGTGAGTTCAGAAAGTCAAATTAATCATAGCGATGATATCAAGTTACAACATACAGCTTTGTCACATGCATGTTTGGGACCTCATGCCCAGTTACTGGGGTGTGTCAATGGACCCATTGCATAGTTACAAAGAAAAGAGCATATAGACCCTGCCCAGGTAAAAAGGCAGCCAGGATTTAGGCGTGATCCCACCTCCATTGGCAGGATCCCACCTGTGCTGCCTGAAAGTTGCACTTGGGATCCTGCCTCCTACCTGGGATTGTAGGTGGGATTAGCAGGATCCCACTTGTCTCACCTTGGAGTCCAATTCTCTCAATACAAGTCGTGTTTCTTGCGAGAGCCCACCATAGAACTATAAGTACGATCATGAGAGTTCATTGATTGACAGGTATGTAGCCTGTGAGCAGGTGCTCTTATGATGGAGGATTATTTTTAAGACCCTGCTAGCAAAGCAAGTCAGCGAGGGTACTGTTGATTGGGTTGAATCTCCCCAATCTTTAAAGATCAAAGCTTTGATTGTGTGGGTTAATAGTTTTTGGTTTATTTCTTACCTCCGTTTAATTAACCCTTTAAGCCCAGAGGGGTCTCCCTGTGACGAGTAAAATCGTCTGGCGTTAGCCAGAGTAAAATCTATAAAGACACTATTGGGGCTTAAAGGGTTCATGCAAAGAAAAGACATGCATGACCTTTGCAGGATTTTTACCTTGATTTTCTCAGCTCCTCAAGATAGTAATCAGGATTGGCTCCTGGTTGAACATTTTTGTCTGACGCCAGGTTGTCCAGGTCAAGGTGACGGAGAAAATGCAAGAATGCTGAATGGTCTTTTCTGGGTTGGTTTTCATCTCCTTTATTCCCACGTTGATTACTCAAAGTCCCTTCCCATGTTTCATCAGCCTGTGATAGGCAAATAGAAAGGATCCTGCTTGATCTTATGTTCACTTGTTCACAGTTAAAAAGATGGTCAGTCTATTTTAAATATAGGTAGTTCCCCAGTCTTAGACTTTAAACCTTGGAACATGTATATTTCTGGAAACTTGAAGTTACAATGCATGGATTTTGATGGTTTTGTGGCTTGAAGGCTGCAGGTATCAAATCCTTTTTAACAAGGCCCAGTTTGCATTGTAACATTGGCTTGCTATCTAGACTTGCAGTTTCTTAGATCAGAACAGATTTGAGATGATATAAGGTTTTTTGCATAAAAAGGTATTAATCATACAACCAAGACTGAGAGGCAGTGTACATGGGGTGTTGACCAATGGGTGTGAGCTCAAGAAGGCTGAATAGTTTTTGGCATTTCTCATGGGCCAAGATTCAGTTGAACCAAGAGATGTAAAAAGCAGAATGAATTCAATACTCATGTCACCTGACTTGGCCAATAAAGAATTTATTTTCTAAAGAACTTACCAAATTTCTTGTAGCTCAAAAATATACAGGAAATCCTGCACAGACAAGAATGTGCTTGCTGGGGTAGCAATTCACAGTGCAAAATGAGAGTTATATAAGCTAGTGCAAGTTTTGTTTTAGCATACTTAAGACATGCTTTTCCTACCTCTTTACCAAATTCAAGCACTGAGTTGGTCAGATTTCCAAGTGTTCGTAGCTTGAGCCCTGCCTCGAATACATTCTCTTTTTTGTGGTGGTTCTCATTACCATGGTTCAGTAGCTCATCACGGGGAGTGAAGAGTAGAATGGCACCCTTGCGAGTCACAAAGGTCTTGGGAAGAGTAATTTGGCCATCTTTGGACACAAAACTGCTAGCTGATCTTGCAGACTTGTTTCCAGGTGTTGAATGGAAAGAAAGTTGTGGAAGTAGTGGCTCTACTTGGGACTGGTGAGAAGTAAGGTGCATGTCAGATAACATACAGTACCTTTCATGAGCATAACATAATGATAGGACTAGGAAGACATCTCTCTTGAATGCATGACTACCTTAAATATTGGAACCTCAAATGCAATATGTTGTTTTACTATAACTGTATCCCGGACACTTAGGGTGCGTTCATTAATGGTATGATCCGGATCTGGATTTGTGATCCGAGGTCACATGGATTATGAAGCATCCAAGGAGCTGACGAATCCACTCTGGATAAGGATTTGTCGGTTCCTATGATGCTCCACGATCTGAGTGATCACGGATCATAGATCCACATCCGTATCAGACCAAAGCAATGCACCCTAAGTATAACATATGCCCTTTACACAATATTAATATATCAGTCATATGTTACCAAATCAGGTGAGCAATGAACCTTCTAATCACAGTTAAGTGGTTATTGTACACATGGGAAAGCCTTATGTGTAATATTTCTCAAAGCCTGCAGGTAATTTTATGAAACTGCATCTGTACCAATCTATCAAAAATTTGGAATTGTTAAATGTTATGCAAAATTTCTAACTATTGTTGTTAACCAAAAAAATATAGGAAATTACCAAAAAAAAGAGTCAAAACAGTCCACCTGTAGCTTTTGGTAATTCTGTAACAATTGCTTTGTTCCAATACAAATCGATTTGCAATGAGCAATCTTCCACTGCCATCAAGGATAAAAACATGCATTATTTTCCGAGCTGGAAAAATGGTGGGAAAACACTTAAAGTTAATCACATTATGCTATGATGCGACTAAGAGACCACAAGATAAATAAAACCGTAGTGTGCTTTTGAAAGCACTTAAATTTTTGGTCAGCCATCGAAGGAAACTGATATGCTACTAGGATGTATATCTATACAAAACTTATTCTGCAAACAATTAAGCGGGTTGACTGTTTGAATAGATTTTGTTAATTTTTCGAAAACAAACCGAGGTGAGATTAGCTGTTGTATTTTTCTTACTGCCGTGCTTGTAACTTGTTTGTAGACACATAATGAACCTTAAGTTCCTTCGCGCCGGCTAGCGAAACAATGATATATTGGGGGATAGATTACCAGTGTCCTCTAGATCTAAAGTGTGATTGTTTCACATTTGTATTGTGGTTTCTACTGCCACAGAGGATGTTTTGAGGAAATTGTCTGTATAAAACTAAGTTGCGAGGTAAATTAAAGGGATTAACGGATGACGAAGTTACTTGACAATTCAGTGACTAACGGGTGAAATTATGCCTGAACGAATGAGCGTTTTGTTAATGGGATCACACAAGAGAACCAACTTTGATCCTAGACAATAAGCAGTGAAAATTTGCGAGAAATTACACGTCACAAAATTTCAATTTTAAAGGCAAACCAATCACATACTTTTTAGGTTAGCTTTGTAAATGCGAAAGGCACATTTCTGTGTTTGTCTAGCATCAATTAGTAAAGTACGTAGCTCATGTCACGTTAGTGTAAGTAAAAGAGCAGTAAATAGCTTACCGACTCATCGCAGAATTGTTCATACAGTAAGCCGCCATGCCAATCCGCCGAGCCCCTTGCAAGAGGTGAAAACATTTACCACGACACGATACAAGCCCGGTTATGTTTGAAAATGACCATCATGCCCTTACTATCAAGTCATTTTCTTGCCTTATAAATGACTATGCTTTGCCTTCCTGAATCGAAGCGATAAGCTAGTCGCCATGCCAACATGATAATATAACAAAAGGTAAATTAATAAGTTAATGTGTTAGAGAAAATGCCATTGTTGTCATAAACGGACGCTCTTCCGAGCTGAAAATATATAATGCAGAGAACACATTTTTCAACTTTTTGACAAACTTTTATTGGAAAATAAGTTCGTATCAGAAATGGCAACAATCACAGCGGTAAAAAATTCATTGCCTTGGTATTCATGTTTACGGAATAAAGTTGACAGTCTGTCATACATACATACATATAGTGGCTCGTCCCCACGGGGGCTTTTCAGAGTCACTTTTAAATACAACATACAACATAGTTAAGAATCCCAACTGGTGGGAGGCAGACCAGTTGGCTATTTACAAGGATGATAGAGGAGTTGAACCAGGTACTGGCCAGAACAACACCAGGTAGTGGCCAGAGCGGGATTTGAACCCGGGTCACCGCATTGAAATACCGCGCCCTAGACCAATGTACACTTTAATAACGAAGAGCCAAATTTCTTTGAAAGACATTTAAATAAGCGTACGACGTTTTCATGAAATCCGGCCAGAAAGATTCCTACCTCTAACGTCGCTAATTACAAGTGTTGTCAATAAGTCTGATGACCATTTTCTCTTGGTCTGTGACTGGAAACTCGGCCGGATTTTTTAAAATTTTCAAATGGTTGGGAAAATATTTGTGAACATGTAGCAAATTTAGTTGAAAGTTCGGTGTTGGTAGTGACATTCATATTTGAGAATGCCCTCTCAGATTTAACAGGACCTTTATTACGCGGGATGACATAGTCAGCCAGCGTACAAAATTCGGTAGCGCATTCCTTTCGTCGTCTTGGGAGTCAAAAATTGCCTTGTTTTTTAACTTTCCCGTATCGCGAGCCCATCCCGAAAAAATTGTGTGATTTTTATTGGCTGTAACTCCGAATCACGTGCAAGTCAGGTTGGATTGCACCATGGATATCCATGATCGCACAATCAGCAAAAAAACATACTGCGTCAGCAATTTTAAACCAACACATCCCTCGTAAACGCCTTCAGGCGTGTTCTTGTTGCTAATAACGTTGCAACTTGGCCCGTGCGAACCTCAGGGATTTTTCGCGCGAGCCTCACACGCCCGTGTCTCGCTCTTCACTCGCGAGACGAACGCAAAAAAACACTACTGAGTCGCACTCTGAGGAAAAACAATGTCATTATAGTCTTTTCATATCCGAAAAAGAAAGCATTGGGAACACTTTGTCCTCTATACTTGGTCTCTTTCTTTGTGTTGCTCTTTGCTCCTCCATACACTGAGTGTGGTTCTAAATTTTTCATCTGTGGATCAAACCATGCGGTGTGTTCATTCCTTGGAAACCTACTGAAAAGCACTGTATAGTGGTACTGTTTGTTTTAATATACCTTGTGGTTCTGTACCTTTCATCTGTGGATCAAGACATGCGGTGTGACCATTCCTTGAAAACCTACTGAAAAGTACTCTACTGTGGTACTGTTTAACTATACATAGTGGTTCTAACTTTTTCATCTGTGCATCAATTCAACCATGCAGTGTGACCATTCTTTTGAAAACCAGTGAACAGTATTGTACAGTAGCTTTCTGTTTGTTTTACATTACAGTTTGGCCCTAGCTTCTTTCGTATCAGTAAATCAAACCATGTAGTGTAAAAATCCCAAATTTATCCCCATTTTAAAAGTGAGTTCTATCATATATTCTGTTCCATGCATAATTTCTAGGTATAACCACATGCCCTCTCCAATCATGACTGATTCACGGCTTGCAGCTTTGATTCCTGGTTCCAGCCTGTTCTTTTTAAACTAAATCATAATTTCGCAAACTTTCGTTGCTACCGCAAGGGTTCAGCAGAGCTTTAACGCACTTAGGGATTTTGAAGGCTATTTAATTTTGCGCACACATAAACTGACTTATTAAAGGTTTCTGAACTTGACACAAAGTAAATCTTTACTGCAGTTTCACAAGGGAACAAACAATGTGCACTTGGATGTGGTTCTCTTCCGTTTAATCAGTTAACCCTATTATCACACTCAGAGAATTCAAAATATGTAAACACCAAATAAAAGCTTTATACACCAAGTTAAAATATGTAGCGTTTATAACATGTTCCTTAACTCACGAAAAAGGCATGCCTAGTGAAACCCTACTGTCTACGAAACAAAGCGATGTATAGGTAAAAAGGGAACAGAGAACGGCACTCAGTTCGTAAAAAAGAAAGTACTCGGTTGTAGAATATGCAACAACACGGTTCGGCTTAAAAAGGCACGTGGCGTGAGAGGTCAACATTTTCAGTCCTTTTGTGGTAAACCTGTAATACATTCATAAATGCAATGCCCTTTCCTAAACAAATCATGGATAAAACTATTATGTGCCCAATTTCGAAAACAAATCACTATAAATTATCTAGTATTTTAAACAGAACTATCCTACAATCCACTAGTGCTATGTACTCTTCATCTCGACTAGAATGTCCTCGTAAAAAGGAGCAAAGACCGCCATGTTGTGAGTGACCACTCTTGAAAATCTGCCGGTTATTTCAGACAGTTCTGTATTCACAGTCGTGAGTCCTTGAGGCGTCGTTTCTGCTGTTGCTTGCCCATCTACTCTACCACACCTTTGTTGTATTTTCTCTTTCACTGTAACTAACATGAAGTCATAGGCACGTGAAGCTGATCGGGAAATATGAGGAAACGGAATATTGTCAGTTTGTAAATAATCAATAATAATCATAATTAGCTACACCACTGAGAATTTATATTAATTAAAGCATGGGACTAAACCACAGTAAATAACAATTCAAACAATGGAGAGCTCTATGAAAGTAAAAGAGTGCACGCTCCGGAACCATCGTCATTTTGGCGGGAAAAACGTGGCATATTTTGTCAATTACATTACGCCTGAGGGGACTCACAGAAAAAAAATGACGGAGGTGCTGGTCCGAAATTCTCGAAAGACACCCCAAAAGGTACACACATCTTCCGAGGTATCAATTAAAAACAACTTAAAACTGACGATTGACCATTTTAAAAGCAATAGAGAAGACTCTATCACATACCCTCTACTCTAAAACATGCTTGATATATTTCTACACCAAAAGGTACCGCGATAAATCCGTCTGTGGTCATTTTGGATTTTACACCCCAAAAGATACCAGTTTACAAAATATGAACACCAAAAGGTACCACGAGCACCCCCGTCATTTATCCTTGGAGTTCCCTCCCTTTGCCAGGGCATTTACAATGTGCTTTTAAGTCAAATTGCAACGAATTTTAAAATTGTGTTTTATTATAAGCAATAAATTGCAACCAATAAATCAAAAAAACGGTTTTCTGCCATTCACACGGGGCAAAATGAATTTTCCATTTCTGTCAAGAAGTTGCAATAACCTCTAACATATTCAAACTCATACTCAACCTGAAATTTATGGAGAGTTAAACTAGTTCACTCCCAGAAGTAGTCAATATAGAACTACCCCTTCGAGTTTTGATATGAGAGCTAAGAAATATCAACTCAAGACTATGTAATTGATCTACAACACAATGAAGTTTATAGCTCAATAAGGAGAACTATTGCTTAGTTAGACCTTGGTAGTGAAAATACTAGGCTACCTGCTGTCTAGTTATACAGTAGCAATTTCAGATTGCAATTAAACTTACTTAACAGATTTAGTACAGTGTTATCTGAAGATGCAATCCCTTCAATTTGTCCTTTCAGCAGGTCTCTTTGTTGAGAAGTCAGCTTGCTAAAACCTCTAAGTTCCAACACCTTCTCAGTTTCACTGACTATCTGCTCATAAACACCAGGAAGAGCTGATGGAAACTCACTGCGCATGAATAACAGTTGCAAGATTAGGGCTGATGTGTAATTTCTTCTAAGATGAGCCAATTATCTCACACTTTATTTAGTTGACAATTAGTCAGTGTTTTATCAACT
Organism: Ricordea florida; assembly: GCA_949710005.1. Lineage (NCBI taxonomy): Eukaryota > Metazoa > Cnidaria > Anthozoa > Corallimorpharia > Ricordeidae > Ricordea > Ricordea florida. The sequence goes on along the minus strand of OX453280.1, from coordinate 28,476,530 downwards.
ACAAACAAACAACATGAACACCAACTAGTGGTAGGAAAGTTACTTTGCATGGAAAAAGACAACATATGAGAGCTGACATGTTTCCACAGAGTTTGAAATGTATGGTAATTGGATCAATTTACTTACATTGTAACTGAACACAACACAAAATTGAGAATGGCAGTAATGTTTGTAGTCTCTGCAGCTATTGTTTGGCTCACCTCAGAGTGCTCCTCCTAGCCAATTAATGATTGACATGGGAGGTGACACAGTACTGAGTCTGTTGATTAACATACAGTCAACACTTCAGCTAATAGATGACAGATGTGTTGGCCACACTCGGTAATTAATAAGAAATTTAATTGGCCATCTTATACAGTACCATTAGCAATAGGTAAAAAAGGTTGTGACAGATGCAGGCACACAGGGCAATTTTTGCCGATAGTGGCAATCAGTGTATAAACTTGCCTATAAGTACTGGTACCTAGTATGTTGTAGGCTTTAGAATCCCACCCCGACTCACCCTTCTGGAACTCCATCCAGAAGAATGTACAAGACTTCCTTCAAGCTGGCCACATAAGCAGCATCTGCAGCCAGTTGTCGGCCCACAGAATTCAGTGTGACCAGGAGCACAGAGGCGATAAGAGTGGTGCGACGGACACTCCATCTCATCTCAGCCAGTCGGAATTCATCCATTATTAAAGTCTGTTAAGTACAAGCACATAACAACAAATCCAGTGTATTAGAAGGCAGTTTAGAGTATAACACCACTTCTATTAGGTCATACTTGATTGACACATTTCTGAAACTGTACCAGTATTTAGTAGAAGCTCTTCTCAAAAAGGTTGGGGTTTCATATTAAGTTTAATTTAAGTATATGAGTAAGGAAATCTGTCATTCTAGTACCTGTATTTATTTTAGGCTACATAAAACCATGGATCTTTGTGAGTAAATGGTGCAAATCTTCATGGCTGTATTTCAGGCATTTTAAGCAGCTTTCCTGATCTCTTCTCTCTAACTGGCACTCCTTTCCATGAACATCCAATTTTTATATCAGATTCCTTAAAATTACCCACCTGACGGCCATTACAGCTATTGTTACACAGGGTTAAGGGAGTAAAAACCACTGACATTTCAGTTTAGGTTACAGATTTTTACCTCTGGGTAGGGCCATCCTGGATTACCAAAAATTACTCCTAGATATCCATGTACAAGAACATCCGTCAGACTGATGTCTTGCAGTGTTAGTTTAAAGTCTGTTGTATCTGTTTGTGAGGAGATTTCTGCTTCAGATCTGGAGCCTTGTCCACTTGCCACTTCTGCTCCTCGTTTGAGCCAAACTTTGGTGGACGTCAAACCAGCTGTACATGAGAATCATAATGTCAAAGTAGCACATAAGCTATGTGATACTTGTATTTATTGACTGAGGTGGAGGACCACACAGAAAATACTTGGCCAGAGGGCATGACATATGAACCAAGTGTGGCTAAATCTGTGTGGCTAAATCTGTATGTCAAGACTGAGTGCTAAATATTTTCCCATCTAACCCAACCTGACTCAATCAATATGCATTTTATCATACAACTGCCAATAATGTTGTATTTTTGCCATTTTGCAGGGGATGCATCTCACGGGACCACACACTGGGCCACTCTGTGTTACAGTGTATAAGGCCTTGCTAGTGCCATGGAGCACAACCCTCATACTGGGATATCTTAGTAATGTTACATGATAGAAGTATACAGTTGGCTGTTTGGGTTTTAATAAAATTCCTTATGAGGTCTAAATGAAAGGATGAAGCTTGGATTGAATTTGCAGGTTCTACTGTTGAGTAAATAAAAATAGACAGTGTAGCTACAATTAATCCACCAAAGTTTAGACTGACAATTCTATGTAGTTACTAAAGAACTCTCTGCTTTTCAATGCTTAATGAATACCCTGCTATAAGGGAATGTCACTCCTATTTCCCCCTTCAGCTATTCCTGTTTCCTACGCACCAGCTTTGCAGGTTAGTAAGCTTGGACATACCAGGATTGGTTGCGAGATACTCCTTGAATTTATTCCTTTCATAGTCAATAGACTGCTGTATTAGCTGGGGTTTAATGGCCTGGAGTTGAAAGTTAGCCATGTCTACTTTCATCGCATCCATCAAAGTGAATACCTCCCTATATAATAGAATAATGATAATATAATTACTTGTTAGACATCAAAACAGTGTTCATTGATATTGCAATTGATTACAGTGCATTTAACGCATGGATACAATATGCTGGTAGAATTTGGAACAATTGTTGAAGGTGGAATTCAAGTAAGCAGTAATAGACATTTTTGAGCAAAATTTGAGCCAAGAAGGGGAAAATCAGTAACATTCAAAATGAACTTCAAAGTAGAAATTACCTCATGATAGAATGATACAATGCATGACTGACTTAGATGATAGGCACTTTTTGTGTGAACAAGGTTTTAACATTTTCTGATTAACACAAATATCCTGTGGAATAGTGAAGATCATGTATACTTTTTTTGCAAGATGTATTTTTCAGCAATGTCATAGGCAAATGTGAAAAAAAATACATCAGAGGTTTCCCAACAGGAGTTGAACTTATGACCTTCTGATCACCAGTTTGGATGCAGCTCTACCACTAAGCCATAGGAGAGTTGTCAGAGGAATGCCATTAAACTGGGTTCATTGGTACAAATGTTCTGCATATTGCTAGGATTCAAATATGAAATTATCTTGTTTCAGAAGAATAGTGGCATAGCGTTTGAAGCTACAAGTTATTTTAAAATGAGAGCTTTTAGTTTACAGTCCAGTAAATATAAGAATGTTCATGTGACAGGCATTTTCACCTGAACAGATTTACAATGTCTTTGTTTTCAAGGATCTTCTTGACTTGTTCATCTCTTGCAGGAGCACACAGCTTGCTTAAGACACCAACAACAAACTGAGCTAGCTTAGATATGTCCAACACTTGATGATTAGCCTGCTGTTTTATTAGTTCCAAGTCAAGTACTTCATTGATCTGAGCTCTCAAAGTATTGTGATGAGGAAGAAGTAACAACAGCATGTTCTGTGTAAACATAACCACATATATTCCAGTTCAGAAGTGAAATATCAACTGAAGGTATTAAAGCTTGAGACCAAAAATTGAATATCACATAATTAAAATATAAAATTGAGTGGTATACAGAAGGGTAGCAAATTGATAAAAATGATATCAAAGCATTTTTATTGATCTGCTATGCACTCAGTGCTTGGTATCCTACTAAATTTTGAATGAGAAGAAAATTACATGGTCGCTTGAAAATAATTTTTTTTCTCATGTTCAAAAATATTTCACAAGTAACCACAGTGAACAAGTGAAATATTCGTCAACACTGCAGAGGAATTTTGTATCTCTGCTAGGCCATGTAATATGCGCTCTATACAGTGTGTAGATCATTAAGTAATTACCCTAGTAACTGTATTATTACCCTTTCACACCAGATAGTGAACAATAGACAACGTCTCCACACAATCATTAATACACTGTCATAGAGGTGGATGATGAGAATTAACTAGATTATTGACTTGAATTGGCATACTACCAAATTCTCCTCACTAGCATATAAGGAAGTGCATAGGAGTAACTTGGGAGAATTACATTATTAATACCTCTTTTACTTCTCCTATCAAAGATAATGCCTGAGAAAACACTGGAGGGTCTTGATTCAGTTCCTCTCTCAGTTTGTCCCAGAATGCTTTGTGCACAACATCCCGAACTTGCTTTTCCAACCTGAAAAATAAGAAAGGAACATTATTACTGGTGTACTTTACTTCTGATTTTTTTTGTTTTATTTTCCACTAAAACTTAAATTAGTACACATTACACCATTGGTCTAGGAAGTAATGCTATGGCCATGTATGGGTTATAATTACAGGTCTCTATTATGTTTCTGTGAAGGGTATTGATTTTGAAGCAGTTTTGTCCATGCTGGGGTGTAAAAATCAGAGAGCTTGAGTCTACAATAGAGTGTCATTTTCCAGGAAAGTTAGTTGATAATGGGGAATTACCACTTATAAAATACAATATCGGCAAAAATAAATTTACCTGCAACTTGGATGCTTTTGTTAGTTTAGTCTAGTGTGTGTGTTTTTTTTTTTTGAGGCACCCTGTGCCTGGGTTGAATAGTGCAATGACTGGTGTGTGCAATGGCAGAGTGACATGGTGATACTTAGTAGGGCTGGAGTGAAATGAACCCTACCCCGCACACCCCTCAGGAGGAAAAAGGCCAGGCCACAATCCCATTAGCCAAAACCCCCTAAGTGCAATGGGATGTAACTGGTAGTAGGTGCAATTTCTGTGGCACCACCCTGCATCAGGTAAGTAGTTAGTCTAGTTTCATATGTATTGTAGCACAATTCAGCTGAAGTAGGTCTGGTGTAGGCTAAGGACTCCAGGGTCTTCATGTTGTATACCCACCCTCCCTCCCTCTTTCACCTAAGTTTCAGATAATTTCATCTTATTTCTTGACCTTCATGTCCGCTTGATTTATCATGAGATGAATTGAAACAGTTTCATGAAAAGTAACGTCAATATTATTTCCTTTAAGCTGCCATTATTTTAAGAGCTGCCATTATTTTGAGAGCGGCCATTATCTGTCAGAACTTCCCCTACCATGGTCCTAACTAAACTCAACTTTTGCCATTAATTTCCAGGTCAAGGTCAACTCACCACACCAGCTGTTTACCTTTGTTTATATAAACAAAATGGAAAATCGTACTGTAGCAAAAAAAATTGTTTATGACTGTTTAATTCTACAATGGTTACATTAATTATTATAACAGCTTCTTTGTTACGATTTGAATTTATTTCATTTTCGTTGTACACGATGACGTGACGTCCCATATTTAGCAAAACAAATCACTCATGTTCAGAGGTATTCTGTTAAAATTTGTTATCATTGCAATTCTAAACTCTTTCTTTCTCCCAGAGAAAAAGTCCGTCATAACAAAAAATATATTTCTTATCTTTCAAAGCTTTCTCAAACAAACGAACTCTTTTCCACAATTATAATGCATATTAACTACATGTCACCGAGCGCTAAAAATTTTGTCAACAGAATATCAGATACAGTACACACGTAACGAGTAGCTTTCCTAAACACTTCCAATGAATTCCAATTCTTATACTTACGAGTTTTCTGGAAGTTGTGATTGGAGTTTAAAGGAGTCGTCCATCAAAATTTCATGAGCCAAAGCCATTTTTGTCACTATATCGGAGGCATTCTGGGGAGAATTCTGCGACGCGTTATCCTCATCTTGCAATCCATCCATCTTTAAATAAGTACAAGCTCTTTAGTATGAACACTACGTAATCAAAGTTTATCCTTTTTGAATTTCCAGAGACGGCACTGTTCCGGTTGTCACTTCTCTCAGTGCAAAAGTCAAAACAACAATAATAAGGTTGAGCATGCGTGATTGCTTATTGAGGTGTGCTCATACCCAGTTTTCGCCAAATAACAGGGAAGTCATGTGGCGCAAGATAGGCTCGCATAGCATACATAGACCAGCTCTTCGGGCAATACTCTATTTTACAATAACTGAGCGAATTCTCGCGCGCTGATTGGCTAATTTTTATCATCAATAAGAGTACAGACACATAAAATTTTAATTTATGCAAGGTTTTTTCGCGAAAATTTTTTCGCAAAATTTTTTCAATTTTTTTATCAAATTGTATTACGTGTTGTCACAAGCCAATGAGAAGGCGAGAAAAGTTATTGAGAATAGTTGCGCTCTGATTGCGTCAATTTAAATAAAATTCAGCATTTTTCGAGTTTACTTGCTGTTTACTTGCGTTTTCTTTTCATTTAAGTCTTCATTTGACCTTTTTCGCGTTTTGTTATTGTAAAAAACAAATTGACGTCAGTTTTTTATGCGTCTGTCCTCTTATTGATGATAAATTGCGTCATAACATTGTCAAAGTGTTGTAGATCCACGAGCCGATAGGCGAGTGGATCTACAACAAACTTTGACAATGTTATGACGCAATTTATCATCAATAAGAGGACAGACGCATAAAAAACTGACGTCAATTTGTTAACTCGAACTCTACTCACCCTTTCCTGCCTCGTCCCCAGGCGCCGGTCAGTTTTCAGTTGACGCGGTAAGATGGGAAAACAGGGGGCGCGGGGGTAGATGGTTAGGGAGCGAGCCGCCCTTCTCGTTCGCAACAGTCCCACAACGCCAAGCGATCCGCGAATTATCAATCCCATAACGCAAAGTGCACCGCGTGCGACTAGGGAGCGGCGCCTGGGGACGAGGCTGCTTGAACCGTATTTGAGGGAATTTGGAGGTGGGTTGTGGGCCGTGCCTTCAATCACGTGTGACAATTGTATACAGCTACTGCGGCTGCTGATTGGACGTGATAAGCGCGTGTTCCCGTAGGGCATCGTTCTCGTGACTTGCACGCTCTTGCAAAATATACGTAAGACACAATCACCTCAAAGATTTCTATTGAGCAGAATCTTCCTGGCCTAAAACGTCCTCTTTTTCCCGACTTTGTGTTTGCGGAAAATGTTGCTGAAAATGTTGCTGAAAATTTTTGCCTGTTTGCTTTTTGCGGCTGCAGGTAAGTGAATTTTTTATTGTGTTTGTTTTTGTGCGTTTGAGCCATAAATCCTGCGACACTTCCTTTTCAACCGATCGCATCGAGATCGATCGTTGTTTTCATCAAACGTCCGATTAGCATTTCCTTTATGAATAGGTTGGTAACTGTTCCAATATTGGTTATTTTTTTACCTTAATAAATGGCAGTTCTCGACTGGAAGGATTTAACTGTGAAGAATCCTCAATCTTTTTGTATTTTTAGGCTGCGCCCTTCTTTAACGAACACCGAAGACAGAAAGTTGGCTAGACTTCCGAATACCCGTCCACTTATTTACATACTGATGAAGAACAAGAGAGTCCATTGTGGTATACCTCGTTCTTCAAAAGCCCCCGACACATGTAAATGAAGTGGACGGGTATTCTGAAGTTGCTAACAAACACGGTAAAGCTATGAAACGGGGCAAAAGCCCTGCGAAACAAGGACAGTGCACAAGTATATGCTTCGTTCTTTGAACCATGAATCGGAACAAGAGCCTAGCAAATGATCCCCTGAATTTCACTTACTTTTTGACTGCGGGAGCACTAGTTACACATCCCCTGAATTTCGCTTAGCTTTCGACTGCGGGACTGCGGGATCCGCATATTTATGCCGTGAAAAAAATGGCCGGGTATTCTAGAATCGCTTCCCCTAACTGGGCCTCAGCTATTGGGGGTGTAGGCTTTCAGTTTCCGTGTGATCTTATTGTCAACGTTGAACTGTAGAGAGTAAAACGGATAACAAAAAGACGTCAGATTTGGGGATATGTGAAAGTCAAGTCTGAGCACGTTGTAGCATTTCTAAGAATTTGAAAACTAAGCGTGTTATTCACTAAATCCATAAATTACATCCACCATTTCTCCGTACAAAAAAAATGATCTCAACATACGCCTCAAAATAAATCAACAAATGCAAGCTTTTTGCAATACTTTATAAATGCAACCAGGAATGGCTAGATTTCCATATCACCCAATCCTTCATTGTGCATGCTGCAGCTGTATTGTTTCTTACTTCAAAAACAAGAAGTGTTTTCATGTGCATTACCCAAGACAATTCCGTTACAGCATGCATAGTGAAGTAAAGGGTTACACAGAACACTAGACGCAGGAATTGGCAGTTGAATATTTTCCAGCCAAAATTCTTCATGTTCTGGTAATTTTGGAGGTAAATCTTCAGATATGGTTTTTGAGCAAGTTAGTATTGGGAAAGTTGAGAATATCAGAAAAATTTTGGTATGGAATAAAGTATGACTCATGACGTATACAGTCTTGAATACAACATGAAAATCACAGCTATCCTTTGGGACTTTTCATGTATATACATGTATTGTAAGGAAACATATGGCACTTATCAAGGAGAACTAGTATTGAAGTTACGACTTGGGTCTTGATAGTGAGATGATGCACCTAGAGACGCACCTAGTACCAGAAACGTTACAAGTATCTGGTTGGACACATGGGGTGTTTACATGAGGAAACTTACCCCAGTATGACTTTCCTATTGCCTAATTTGTTTCCTTTTGTGTTTACATGATAAGTGAGAAAAAGACATTAGAATTGAATGGACTTAAATTATGCATGTGCTAACTTCTTCAGCACACTGAAATGCTGATTTCATACCCTTGGGATTGAGTGGTCATTTTTTGTTTTCCGGTGCCTGATTTTGCACTGGAACAAGATTTTTGCTCCAGCTTATAAAATAGAGTGAACTCACTGCAGTATGACTTGCTCTGTCATGTTAATTTTTTATGGTGGTATCATGTAAACAAGTACAGAGTCACAAGAGTGAACTGTACTGAACTTGTGCTCGGGTGAAAGTTACCCTGGGTGCATGTAAACTCTCCTCTAAGATTCTTTCTGTGATGAAACTTTCAATAATTAGTCGGGCAACCGACTATAGGTTTACTCTCGAGTTTCATTGCAAATCGCAGTCACATGCAATGGGGAATACCACTGTTATGACTGTTATTTCTTTTCGGCAAATACCGGGTTATGGCATAGCTTCGCGATTCGGAATTCGCGGTTACATTAAAAGAGAACAAAGAAAAATGCTTTCTAGTTTTTAGAGACATTGTGATTGAGGTGAAACAAAGTGAGAGTGAATCGTGAATAAAACTAGTTACATCCAACTACTTTACATGTGACTTGTGGACAACACTGTTTTTGGGAGGCACAACATTCCCCATAATTGAAGCATTTTTTTTTTTTGGTTTTGAATTCTGGCCCTATTCATTCATCCCCGTCACTTGGAATCAATACAATATATATTCCCATACATCAGGTACCTACCACAGCGACAAGGACACCGCTGACTTGTTAATTGAACACCGAAAACTCACCCTCCCTCCACACCCGTGGAAAAGTGACACCCCCTTTCTACAATGTCGACGTCGATGGCGAAAATGTCGAAAACAAATGGTGTCATCTTTTCTACACTCAAACATACAGACCCACACACCGTTCGCGGTAGACCCACTTTAAAAGATGGCGTGTGTAATGAGCTTATATTTCGAAATGGGTTGTTCCGTGAACTGAAATAGCAAAAGAATCAAATGATTTAGCAAATGTCTCACTAGAATCAAACCAGAAATCAAACGAGTTTACAGTGAACAGGAAATGTGGACAGAGTGACAGAAGAGCATTTGCTGATAAAGAGAAGGTGCCTCGCGATGAAACTCGAGGAAACGACAACAAAGATGCCACCTTGGAAACCAGGACCTTGGTACCCTTTATATAATAGCATTTCTTTTTTGGACCACTCCGCACCATACGTGGTCAACATATAACAGCACGTCTACCTGTTGTCCGACTTAAGATCTTAGATCGTCTTGTTTGATTTAACCTCTTGTTAATTAGTTTATCATTTTATTGAACAGTGAGTGCATCCCCTTTACTTGGAAAAGAGAAGTGTTTGTGGGGTCCTTCATACTGGTGCCAGAATTTCAAACAGGCAAAAGAGTGTGATGCTGTGCAGCACTGTCGTACACAAGTGTGGAACCTTAAACTCAAGGTGATAAAACTATTAAATTAAAATGCATTACTGTGCAAGTCCTTCCGTTGGGTTGGGGTTGGGTGGGGGGCTCCCACGAAAAGAACTGTAGGGGGGTGCATGCTCTTTCTTCCTCATAGGGTCGAGATTTGTAGTTTGGTAAAACCCTAAATGACCACTGGCAGAATTATGGCAGTACCTTTTTTGGGGAAGAAATATGACAGGGACTTTTTTCTAGGTAAAACCTTTTAAGATTAAAAAGGTATTTGAATAGTTGTCTCTGTTGTTATTAAAAATGGTCAATCTGTCAAGTTTTGTGTTGTAATTTTGCTTGGGGATTAAAATTTTGTTAAGCCAGACCCATCAAACAGTTTTGGTGCCCTTCTATATGAGTTTTTGAAATTTTCCTGCGGAGCCTTTCAGAACAGTTGGGGATTGCATTGGTTAACTTTGCTTACTTTTCCCAAATCAAGTCCTTTTCTGTTATATTCATATTGGAAACAGCACTGGCAAAATCCAATATCTTAAAACACATTAAACATACATGTATGTCATTAGATTACAGGAGACTGGTTTCATCAATGATCAGGTTATTTCATAAACCCATATTTTTGTTTGTCCACAAATTTTAGTCTTCTCGACTCTGAGCTTGATAACAATTCAGGCCAAACTTGATTTAAACTATCATTTATTTTTTTTCTTACTTAGGATGCTTGTAATACCTGCGAAGAAATTGTGGACATTATCAAGGACTTACTGTCCAGTAATGAAACAGAGGTATGCCTTGTACAGGCCTTCTGGTATTACGCGATGGTGTGATTTCGCACAATCGACCTCAAATCGCATCCAATTGCACAATTCACGAAAAATCGCATAATTCAAAAAATAACGCACAACATTCATAAAATAAAGCATGAATCAACAAGTTTCTTTGGAATTCCTGCAAAAAATACGCCATTTTTAAGATGATTTACCTTGGAAAAAGGCTAACCAGACTCCTTCACCTTTGATTTCGTGTTCATTCGAAGTTAAGGCGTTATTTTGAATGTCAAGGACCTGGTATGAGTCTCATTCTTAAAGAGTCGCCTATTGGTGTAACACAAACATGCCCCTTGTTCAGATTAGCCAATCTGAATGGCTGTTATTTCCGGCTGTTTACCCGCACGGCGAATTACCCCCACGGGTGATTTTTGCCAAAAGAAAAAGAAAGAATCGTCAGATTACATGCACTTGCAGATAACTCGCACACAAAAAACAAAAGAAAGTTATGCAAAATAGTCAGAGAACTCACAAAATTTGAAGCGATGGAGCGCTTTGAAAATTGCTCTGAGCCTTTCAGGCATTTTTTAATTGAACTCGTATTTCTCGTAATTGAGTTGTGGAAACACTTATTGTAAATAATACATGTTTTTAAAACTTATTGAGTCAGTTAGCCTTCTATAATTATTAGAATCGAAGAAAACTTTATTCATTGTTTTTGCTTAACAAAATACTTTTCAGCGTGCTATTAGCAAGTTTTCAGAACCACTGTTTTCGATTTTCATTGAGAATTGAACAAACTTGTAAAATTCGGTTCGCAATTTCCTCAAGAAACAATATCTCGGGATCTTCCGGATCTTAGAAATTGCTTGAAACGGGATGCGTCAAGTATTTTGGTATTCTTTCTATCCTTGCAGGAGCCCATTACCCTGATCCCGGGCTCCTGATCTTTGTCAGTGTTTTGTTTACACGCATGCGGACAATTATATTTTTATCGCCTTGAACTAATTATGCGGCGCCATGAATTGAACAGATCACTAAGACATTTATTTGTCTCAGGTTCTACTTGGTCTAAAAAATCACTTGAAACGGGAATATACTCCACAACGTAAGGCAGTGCTAGCTAGGAATATTTCGCTGATGCGTTGAGTATTCTTACATTATTTTATTATCACAGACAATGTTAGGTTTGCACTGCACCTGTGCCGACAGACGTCAGCATCATGTTTCAGTTTAGCTCAACCTCGTTCCCAGGGTCCTCTCCTACTTGGGGGCCGCACCCTATCAGAAGGCCTGCTTGTAGCTTTACTATCAATAATTATGTTGCTTGGGTAGTATTTTTCCACAGTTATTTAAATGTGTTATTTATTTCATACAATGCTGGAAGAGTTTACCATAACCTCTTGCAATAATGTCAAAAATAGCTAAAACAGACAGGGATTCCAAAGGTTTTTTAGTTCAAAAACCCAAAAACGGTCCTAAAAGGTTTGCAAGACTGTCAAACTTAAAATCCCAATGCCACCCTAAATGATAATATTATTATTGCTTTATTATTTGTAGACAAAGATTATGGACTCTTTGGAGCAACTGTGTGACGAGGCAGGTTCTCTTGCACCCATGGTAAGATGTACTCACTAGATATCGTCTTGGCCTTTTATTTTGGCTGCAAAAAATGGGAAATTAATCTGCTCACACTACCGGTGCACTGAGGCAGGGCTTTCAGAGTGCGGCTACAGCAAAGTTGTGCTGCTTGAGGGCAAGGCTGATAAGCGTTAATCCATTATACCTGCAATAACAATAACAGCAACAATCATGATAATAATAATAATGGTGTATTGGTAAGATTTCTCCATAGTTGCTCTACATTTAGATCAGTAGCACAGTTTATGCGCACAAACACAGAGAGGCAACATGAACAGAAATAACTCTCATACTTCTATAGCTGCAAAGCTGAGACTTGGCACAAATAAAAAGACATGTTACTCTAAAACTTTGCCAAATATCATGGATTTTCACTGGATTTTAATATTTTTAAAAATATGCATAATTTTGGGCGACACGCGTAACATTCTCGTGCATGAAATTATCATTATCTTAAAATTTCACATGTTTCTCGTGGCAGATGTCAACAGGAAAAATCACCTTAAACATCAAAATAAATCAAAGATTTGAGATGTATATGTTGTAGTTCAATTTTTTCCTTGGTTTAAACTTTATTTTCCTTTGTTTTCTGGTATGGTAATGTATGATAATGAGTTTGAAACAAAGGAAACTAAAATGTGAACCAAGGATAAAATTGAACTACAACATATATGTACAAATTTGAAAGACAGACCAACCTGAGAGGAAAATAGTTCAAATGTACAAGCATCACGCTTCATGTTTCAGTCCATGAAATCAGGAAAAAGGTCCTTGCCTCGGTGGGATAGCATGCTGTGGTAGTAAAAAGCTTGTTACAATGGAATTCTCACCGTCTAAAGAGTTAGTCCTGAAAATTTTGGCGACCCCGCCTATTTCTATCCTGAGAATGAAGCAAAATAATGTTTGCTTCCCAAACATTATGAAACGTACCGTGTCTTCCCATAAATAAAGGTACATCTACCAAATGTAAGCCATCAGCATTACTGCCAGTGTTAAACCAAACAAGTCAATTTCCTACGGTGTAATTCTCATCTGATGACATAGCCAACTGCTCATTTTCAGGAGAAAATAAAACATTTCGTTTAGGGTTTCAGGTTACATTGAGGAAATAAAGCGCAAACAGCCGTGCGTCACTTCGAAAAGGTTCGACTGCCAGCTACGTGCAATCGAAGGAAAACAACAGCTTGTTAACCACCCTAGAAGATTTTAGAAGCTTTTTGTTAGCAACAAGCCTGGTACACATGAACTACATTCAGTAAAACAGGTGAGATTGTGGGTGAAAGGTCAACATGAGCGCACAAGTTTTGCGACTCTACAACTGGCAGCTGTCGCAAAGGAGCTTGAAAGTAATGCAGAGTCAATGATAAAATGTAGAGAGAAAAAAGAAGAAAAGAAAAAGGCCTCAAAGAAGAAACATTACAAAAGAGCACAAGATCTCCAGACTGCCAACCATCTAACACTGTAACATTGGCTTGCAACAGTTTACTTTTTCGCTTTCTATTTTCTCTTTTTATTGTTTTTACCAACTGTAGATGGTCTCCGGGTACATAGTATTGATGAAGTATAAATCAGTTCTTTGTCTGAATGACATCCATCAACACTATTTTTATTTTCATTTTCTCAGGGGGGGGGGGGGGGAGATACAAGCCATGTGACTGTTTGTGTGTAACAAAGGGTCTTAAAAATAGTCATATTTTGTGAGCAATGTCTACATGTAAGCTCAAAATAAACATGCCTTAAGGTTTCTATTTTGTCATCTCTGCTGTTCAAAATTTAAGTGAATTTAAGCGATTTGAAGGGTTTTGCGTGTACAGCCATGGTAACAAAATGAAAACGTAATTGTTTTGACTCTTGATAAAGTAGACACGATGAACTTCTCAAATAACATTATGAAAAATGCAGTCTGTTTCTTACCACCATATTTATCAAAACAGTTAAAGAAGTATTTTTTAGCAAAGATGTTGTTTCCTAAAAGGAAAAAAAAAGAAATCTGTTTATTGGAAAAATCTATTTTAATAATATTATTTTTCAATCACCAATCCTCAATCCTCTATCCTAGTTTTCCAGGAGACCCTTCAGAACCTGGTGGCAAAGGGTCCACTCCCAGAATCCTTCAAGGGTTTATTTGACCACCAGTGAACTTTCAGCAATCGTTTGCAAGCCATGCTCTCAAAAATCAAGATTTTTCCTGCTACGGTGAAAATTTCCTCTCTATACGTGGGGGGCTTTTATGGTGCCTCCTTGGGTTTTGGCTGTCTGGTTTAAAACCCTGCTGTGGCAACTATGTTATGTGTAGTTGTACATACATACTTGGGGTTAAAATAATTTACCAGCCTTCGATTTGGTAAATGAGGAACACCTAACTTCCTTGCCTAAAATCGTCATAGTCTATGATCTCAGACCCTTAGCACTTAATCCTGGAGACTATTTATGGACTTTCAAGGAATTAAACAAACTAACCATGTATAGATTTATGTGTATGTTTTCCTGCTTTTCATTCTATTTAGCTATAAATTTTGTTTCACATAGGTACAACACACGCCATCTTGGATTTTCTCATTAATAACTCTACAATTTCATACTATGTCTTGTTATAGATGTATCAGTGTTAAGGTTAATGGTTGGGAGGTGGGCAGCTAAGGTACTGGGAATTTGAACTTGAAGCATTTTGTGGTCAAATAGAGAGGGAGACCTGTAATTTGAATCTCACCTCTTCAAGTAAGACTAAAGGGTAAATAAGTTTTCCTTATAGAAGTAACATACCAACATTTTGGCAAAGTGAAAACTGGTAATCATCAAAGGTTCCCACCATGGGCCCACTTCCTCTGTCAAGTACCCCAGACATGCCTCCCCCCTCTACCTCTGATTAATGTTGATAGGTGCATTATGAAATGTATTAAACCTGCTAGCAGTTTTCCCAGAAGATGTCAGTTACTGGTGTTATCAGGTTTTTCCACACCCCTCTACCTTCGGTTAAAAAAAAAAACTCAGTAAGTAATACTTTACCCCTGTTTTCTTTTTCTTCAGTGCAAGAAGTTTGTGGAAACATATGTGCCAGAGGTTATCCAAATTTTGTTAGCAGAGTTGGTTAGTGTCCTTATTTTGTTCTTGAATAGAAAAGCAGAGACACTTGCAATAAAAAATCAGCTTTATCTTAAATAAAGGATACTGTATTCGCATGTGTATAGGCCGCACTTTTTTTTCAAATAACTTTTGTGCAATATGGGTGTGCGGCCTATGCACGGTATAACTAAAATCTTCAAATGATGTAGTGAATTGCGAAAACCCCCCTTCAGTTTTCACGTAATTCTTCGTACAACACAGGTGTATGGAGCTTTGATATTTAAGTCAGTCGCTGCTGAAACGAACATTTTGAAGCTTGAAAGATCCGTCCGATCCTTGCACCTTGCTGACTTAATAAATCATTCAATCTGGAGGCTTTAAGTATTTCTCATAACTGAGAAATTATCCACGTATGTAGAATCTAACAGAACACGTGCTTCACGTGTTATATCTTTAGAAATAGATTTGAGATTCAGCATGGGTTTTTCTGTCAGATAATTATATTTACTTACAACTTAGTTTGGTAGTTTAGTTTCTAATGAAACCATAGTCCAAGAACATCAAACACTGCATAGAAAATGGAGCATAAACTCTCCTGTGAGTTGACACAATCTGACGCCATCTTTGATTCATTCAGTAACCTTAGCAACCCATAACAATTGTGGGTGAACGAAACAAATGTCTTGAAGTTTGATCCCTGCACCTCACAGACACGGAGTCGATAAAACATTCAGCGACAATCATATAAACAAAAAAACAATATCTTGGTGGTACTTGGCACTCGCCAGGCCTTTGCGTTTTTAAGAACGCATGAATTTTTTTCATGAAAATATGGTCAAATGTCGGTGTTGCGGCTTATACACGAGTGCGCCCATACACATGCGAATATGCCCTGTAGTATTCCCTCCTGTATTGCCCTGCAGTATTTTCTCCACAGCTAAATGTACTTTCTGATTTTAGGTAAAATTTGTGGTGGGTGGGAATCCCATAAGAACTGATGTGCATGCTCTCCATAGCTTTTGGAGGTCAAATTTTGTAGATTTGTATCTCTTGGGGTACAAAATCCAAAATGACCACTGATGGAATTATCACAGTACCTTTTGGGATAGCAATTCATTCATCTCATTCATCTCTCATTGATAGTGAAAGAGTTCACATTACATTTGCAGTAACTTCTGGCGTAAACACTTTGTTGAAACATGCCCATCAAACAAGATTTTGGTATCCTTTGGGATGTTTGACAAGCACTCTCCATTTTTTTTTACAGGAAGTTAATTAGTTAACTTAATAATTGGTTAATTTAATCAATTTGTTATCATTTTCCACTGAAAGCAAGATTCAAAGCAAGTGTGCTCTGAGTTGGGGCTCTGTGCAACCAAGGACAAAAATCAGATTGCTGCTCAACTGATCATGAAGTCTCTGCCTGTGAAACAGCAACTGACAGCATTTCTGGCTCCTAGTCCTGTCATCAACAAACCCAAGCCAGTTGTTACTCAGTCTGCAGATTGCATCCTTTGCGAATTTGTGATGAAGGAGCTGGACCTGCTGCTGGCAAAAAATTACACCCAGGTTGGTCTTACTGTCCTGTTTTTAATTGTTGAACTTATTTAATCTCCTTCACGGCTTTGTCAAGCCAAAACGTGACAGAGAAACAGGGCTTAAGTTACATCCATTCTGGTCATATGCAGTGGGTGGATTTTGCTGTCAATATACTTTGGATTGGTAGCAAATTAACCTTGACTTGTGGCTAAATGACCAGCTGCTGCAGACAATCAAAATTTGAGAGTTGCTTGCCTGCAAGTGTGCAAACTAGATGTACATACTGTAATGATATATTATTAACATCAAAGCATAGTATTGTTGTTGTTGCTATACATTCTTTTCCCTTGTAGCAAAAAATAGAGGAAGCTTTACTGGAAGTGTGCAGTATGTTACCTTCAACTATCTCCAGTGATGTAAGTCAGGCATTATAACTTTAAATTAGTACCAAAATAAATAAATAGGTTAAATGACAGAGATCCTATAGTGAAAGAGATTAAATTGCTTTTTTGGTTATTGTTTTATTTACAGTTCTGAATATTTTTGTCAGTAATAAATATTACTAAATATTTTATAGCTGGATATTGGGTTGGCAAGGTTAGGCAAATCCTGACTTATTACTGGGTTGCCATAGCAATCCAGTATTAAAATGGGGTTGCTATATTTTTTTTTTCTCCGTGAGAAATTGCAATTCTTGCACAATATTGCCTATACAAGGGTTAGCAAAGACGCCACCGCTCTGTGATTGGCTCGGCATGAACATCGCCATAACAACCTGATTGAAGTAAGCACGATGGTGAAGAGAACGTGAAAAGTTTCATGTGGACTCCATTCGCCTAAGTGTTTTTCTTGTGCAGTAGTAGGAAAAGGCAGATTCTGGCGCAATGAATTTTTTTTGGGTCTTGTGAAATTTTTTAGGTCAATGATTTTTTTTCTTTCTGGGTCTTGTGAAATTTTTTGGGTCGATGATTTTTTTTCTTTCTGGGTCTTGTGAAATTTTTTGGGTCGATGATTTTTTTCCGATTTCTGTTTTTTCGTTTGGGTGTGGTCAAAAAATGTTTTATGAATAATTAATTATGGGGTGTGGTGAAAAAATGTATCTTTGTGGGGGGTGGGGTGGGGTGAAAAATTATTTTGGGATGATGTAGTGATTGGTATGTTTTGGAGAAGGATGATGAAATTTATGAGCTTATGAAATTAAGTTATGTTGATGTCGAATGGATGTGAATGAAAAATTAGAATAGTCCACAGAAATATCAACAAAAAATCAAGACTTTCTAGTACAGTCTACATGAATACTTGTAGAATCTAAGAATATTATCTAGAATTGTAGAGTTTCATCTAAGTCCCTCTTAATTAATACTAAGTCTTGGGTATTTGTTACTCGGTTCAAGTAACAAATATGCTCTAATCTCAACCAAAGCATTAAAACATTACTTATTCTTCCACTCTTATTAGGTGGGTTGCTAGGAAAGCCCTCAGAGAAAACTTTCTAGCAAGATCCATTCCACATCAACATAACTTAATTTCATAAGCTCATAAATTTCATCATCCTTCTCCAAAACATACCAATCACTACACCATCCCAAAATAATTTTTCACCCCACCCCACCCCCCACAAAGATACATTTTTTCACCACACCCCATAATTAATTATTCATAAAACATTTTTTGACCACACCCAAACGAAAAAACAGAAATCGGGAAACAATCATCGACCCAAAAAATTTCACAAGACCCAGAAAGAAAAAAAATCATCGACCCAAAAAATTTCACAAGACCCAGAAAGAAAAAAAATCATCGACCCAAAAAATTTCACAAGACCCAGAAAGAAAAAAAAATCATTGACCTAAAAAATTTCACAAGACCCAAAAAAAATTCATTGCGCCAGAATCCACCTTTTCCTACTACTTGTGCAGAGCTGCTCTCTTTTCGAGCTGTTAACTCGATTTATTCACTAAATGACTTGATTAGTGTCTATGTTTGCTATTCCTGGATGTGTTTACATGCTGGAGAGTGTTTTCTTCTTTAAACGTTGAGGTCTGTGGTGTTAGCGATTCCCTCGGTGAAAGGATTCACATCTTTTCTGTTGGAAATGTAGAGCTTATTTTTAAGAATTGGTTCACGCTTAGCTGACCACGTCCATTGAGTTCATGAGTCGATCCATGCGTGAAGTTTGGAAAGCAAGAGTGTGGCTCGCTGTGACATGTATTATTTTGAATCCGAGATAACAAGCTGGTTACGCACGTCAAAATACATCTACTTCGTCTTAACTTGACTTCTAAAAGCGATCAAATCGAAAACATAGGGGAAAGCATTCTTATGAAGTGTTCATTTATATTTATAGCGTTGGATCCTCTATACTGTACAAAAACTACAAAACCCGATATATAATCAACTGGAGCAAAAACAGTCCGGTGGTATGTAGCTAATCTATTGAATTTCAAAATCATTATTTGCGACAACACCGAAACCGGCACATACCCTCCAATTTAAGGAACTTATCTATTTCTGGTGAACTTCATGCTTTCAAATAAAATGTTGAACCTCCAAAACGGGTCAGAGGAAGGGAAGATGCCAAGTAGTCACGGCTGGGTTTGTGCTGTCGTGTCATGTTTCACTTTCCCCTTAAAATAAAACATGTTCGTCAATGTTTACCACAAATTTGCAATTCTACAACGACATTTCCATTTTAAATATCGGTTTCCAGATAAAGCCTCGGGAATGACGGACTACCTTTCATGAACGTTGGAAAATGAGATATAATTTTTACAGCTTCACTCAGTAGAGTGTACGAGCGAAAGACCTATAACATAGAAAATATAAGATATACCCTTAGTAACCAGGTCGTTACGTTGCGGATGTAGGATTTGATTGCTCTGGCCAAGATCGAAATCACCGAAAATTATGCCCGATACACGTCATTCGAAAGCCTCAGTTAGTTCTTTGGCGGCTGAAGTAAATGTTCAAGGAGAGTTTGTAACACTGGCAATGCTTCGCGAGATGTTACAGATGCAGGAAAGAATGTTTAAGAGCTTCTTTGACTCGATCGTAATTAACGTGAACACTCGCCTTGACTCTTTAACTCATTCAGTAGCCGAGTTAAAAGCAAGAATTGCTAGTTCGGAAAAGGAAACGGGTGATCTGAAAAACAGCCTTGAGTTTTCGCAAAAGGACATCGATGACTTGAAACCATCATTACTTAAATTACAAGAACTGGACTCCGCCATTGAAGAAATTCAAGACGACTTGGATCATCATTATGGAGTATTTAGAAAATCAGAGTAGAAGAAATAATGTCAGAGTCCATGGCATTCCCGAAGAGAATAACGAAACGTGGGAAGTAACGGAAGCTAAAGTAAAGCAAGTTTTGAAAGACGAGTTGAATCTCGCCAGTGCTCCTGACATTGAGAGAGCGCATCGCGTGGGTAAAAGTTCTCGTAGGCCAGCTTCGGCCCAGAATTCTGCAAGTCGTCCTCGAACCATTGTTTGTCACCTTCGTGACTGGAAAGAGAGGGAAACGATCCTGAAAAGTGCCCGAAGAATTAAACCGGACAATATATTTGTTAAAGAAGACCTATCTCCAGCAACCCTTGAGAAAAGAGAAAGTCAACGTACAAAGATGGAAGCAGCCAAGAGAGCAGGGAAGATCGCTTATTTTGTGTTAGATAAACTGGTTATTAGAGACAGACCTAATGTCGAGAACAGCTAAGTTATTTATTTCTTACTGCTATTTTCTCCCTTGTTGTTGTTGTGTTTTTTTTTTTTTTTTGTTTTTTTTGTTTTCCCCCACAGTGAAAATGTCTGTCTTTCCGGAAATTTCATTTCCTTTTAACAACCTTGATGACGCCGACTTCAAACTAGTAATTTATGAAATGCAAAATGGCCCTGTTTGCTATGATGCTGATAGATTGGCTAGTTTAAGTTTCAATCCTTTACTCCACAATATTAGAACAAATCTAGCTTGTTCATTTGACCTTGACCCTGACACCAACCTCAGGGATTTATTTAGCGACGACTGTGAATATTTTATTGAAGATCAATTTAATGACATGCTATCTAGTGAAGATTCGTGTATTTGTGACGGCTTTTCTCTACTGCATCTAAACATTCGTAGCCTACAATGTAATGCTAGCAAATTAACGGATCTTTTATCTAACGTAAATTTAAAATTCTCTTTGATTGGTATTTCCGAAACTTGGCTAAATGATTCGTCGTCGTCAGTCGACATCGACGGTTACAGTTTTGTTCATAAAAGTAGGGAAAATAGATCCGGTGGTGGAGTTGGTCTGTATGTTTCTAGCAATTTGAATTTTAAATTTCGATGTGATCTTGATTTTTCGTTGCCAAACGTCGCAGAATCTTTGTTTATTGAAATTGTTAAGCCCCAGGGAAAGAACATTGTTATTGGTGTGATTTACAGGCCGCCAAACCAAAACGTTGATGAATTTTTAACAATGACCAATGAGCTATTAAGTAAGATTTCAAAAGAAAATAAGGTATGTTATTTAATGGGTGACTTTAACTTAAATCTAATGAACCACCAAAGCCATTCCGTTACTGGTGAATTTTTAGACGCGCTATATTCAAATATGTTCTTTCCATTGATTACGTGCCCTACAAGAATAACTTGTCATTCGGCAACTTTAATTGACAACATTTTCGTCAACCAATTTTTCGATAGATCTAGGAGTGGACTGTTTTTCACTGACATTTCTGACCATCTGCCTATATTTTCTATTCATTTCGACACCTCAATCTCGGCATCAAATGAAACTGTTTTT